>ML977181.1:117284-240900 GCA_010015705.1 Aulographum hederae CBS 113979
TCGCCGTCGGGAGAGGGGTATGTCGTCGTTTTCGACGGCCGCACATCGACTGCGATCTTTGGGGCGGGACAGCAAACGCAACCGCCCCTCCTCACGATCGCAGGATCGACTTATACGGCGAATGAGGGGACGACGTATAGCATTGATGGACAGGTTCTTACGCCGGGGGGCAGTGTGGTTGTTGGGGGGACGACTGTTAGTTTGAGTGATGGGGCTACGGTGCTGGAGGTGGGGGGCGTTGTGGGGACGGTGTTTCCTGCTACTGCGGTGACGGCTACGAGGACGGGGACGGGGTTGGCGGCGGAGGAGACGGCGACGGGGACTGGGGAGGTGCGAGAGACGGGAACTGCTGGAGGTGAGCCGGCGACGGGGGCGGCGCGTAAGTATGGAGGTGGAGTAGAGGCGCGTTCCCTGCTCACTCTGACGGTGATGGCGATGACTGTCGCTGTACTTTGCGGGCTTGGTTTCTAACCATTCTCACTCACCCATCACACCTCACCTCACCTTCCTTTATTGGAGCCTTTTGCATTTCGACTTTTAACGTTGAAGCGTCTTGCTTTCTTCTCAGGCGTCCGCTGCGGGTCCGGCATTTTCTGGTGTTAGCGCTCGAGTTTTTCTACGGTTGGTTGAGGCTGAGAGGCGCTGTTGTTATTGTATAATTTGACGAAAAAGATAAACGAGACATGAAATTTGGATATATACCACAACCAAGGATAGGATGGGCGGTAGTAATATGGATTTAGTAAGAAAGAAAAAGGACAAGGGAATTTCAGGGATGGAGTAGGCTGATGTATAATGAGATCAAGACATAGAGAAGATAGTCTGAATGAATATATCGAGTCTACAATCACGTGATGCAAAAACCCCATCCTTGACAGTCCACAGTCCATGACCTCCAAGTTTCCCATGGAAGTGGTGTATCAACGCTTTATCATAAGCTTCTATACAGTCGGGGGTGGACAAGCGAGCTGAGTCCTTATTCTCCCCGTAAGCCTCCTACTCCACTGAATTTTCCCTCCCCTTTTCTATCACAAAGCGCTGCGCGCAATTGTAGTAGTACTCTACGTAACTACATAGATCATCTACTTTACCTAGCCGCTGAGGCCTGTTCCGAGTCGCTTTTTTTCTCTCTTCAGATTTCTCTACTACAGATAGCATTGAAACGGACGTGTGTGTATATATAAAGCTCAAATATGCAAAAAGAGTAAAAACTCCCGCGTGCCCACCCTCCCTCTACCGTTGTATCCTCGGCAATTAATTTCCCTCGTTGGGAATGTAGGGGGGCTGGCTAAGCCTTGTGATGATATGCATGCCTCCCTTCCGACTGTGAAACTCCAGTGCGCCGTGAAAGAAATGCAGATGATGGGGTGGGTTTGTAGGTGTTTTGGATGGGGTGTGTAAGAAGGAGCGAGAAATAAGTAGGTGGCCAGCATTTCCAGCCCAATTACTTGTCATCCTCGCTTTCCTCATTCGAGTTGGTGGTGTCGCCCGTGTGAGATTCCGCAGGGAGTGAAGCGGCAGTCGAAGAAGGCGTCCAGTTCGAGACCGAAACCGCGAGATCGCTATCCGAAGCTATAAAAAGAGAGGTTAACGCCATGTCTAATCGTAGTGGAAGAGGACACTGATGCTTTCTCCATGGTGTACTCTGCGAATGGCCTTGTAGATTGTCAGTCTCTGCGCGTTCGTCTCGAGGTTACTGCAGTCGCCTCACCTCAGCAAACACATTCCCCACCTCCAGAACCTCGAGCTTCGGACACCGCTGCTTGTGCTCGGCCTGGTCGATGCTGTTGGTCACCACCACCTTGTCCAACGCGCTGGCATTGATCCGATCGATGGCGTCGCCGCTCAGGATTCCATGCGTGAGCAAGGCGTAGACCTTTGTGGCACCTTCCTTCTTGAGCAGCTTGGCGGCACGAGTGATGGTGTTGGAGGTATCTGCCAGGTCGTCGACGAGGATGGCGAGACGGTCCGACACTTCGCCGACGAGCATCATGGTAGCGTTCTGGCGCTCGGAGATTTGCGTTGGACGGCGTTCCTGAGATTTGTTAGCTGCTGCATTTCTGTGCCCTCATCCGTGCTACTGTCGCTGGCGAGACGGACCTTGTGAATCAAAGCAAACGGCATGCCCAGGGCATCTGCGATTGCGGTTGCGCGCTTGGCTCCTCCAGCATCGGGACTGACAATCACAGCCTGCTGGTAATTGGGAATCTGGTACTGGATGTACTGGCGCAGAAGGTGACGGCCATAGAGATTGTCGACCGGGATGTCAAAGAAACCTTGATATTGCGGGTCATGGAGGTCCATGGTGATGACATGGTCGGCGCCGGCGCAGGTGAGCAGATCTGCCACAAGTGTGCCTGCTTGTGCGACCCACTGCCTATAGCCGCGCTGGGGCTCAAATGGCGGCGGCGCCGTGGCACTGGTCTGCGTCTTTTCTCCTCCGTCTTGAGTGCCAAAGTAATCAGCCTTGTCCGACTTGACGGTGCCATTCGTGTCTGTTCGCTTCCGGTTGCCTTCAGCCCTACCATTGGTCACCGTGAGGCGGTTGAGGCTCCTGTTGATGCCATCCACGCCGTTGGCAAGGCCATTGCTGGGAGGGTGGCCTGGGTGTGGCGTCTGCGGCCTGCTGTCAAAGGTGTAGTTGCCATTGGTCTGCCCGCCGCTGGCGCCTTTGTTGAGGGGAGCGCCCGTCTTGTTGTAGGGAATGTCGCTCTGGCGCGAGTATGGGAAGAGAGGAAGGACGACGGTGACGCGCTGCGCCGAGGCAGTCTTGCAGGCCGAGACGGTGATCAAGAGCTCCATGAGGTGGTCGTTGACCTTTCCGCCGCCAGACTGGACAATGTAGACATCTTTGCCTCGGATCGACTCCTTGATCTCAACTCGAGTCTCGCCCACAGAAAATTTTCCCAGCAGGATCTTGGCCGGCGGGACGCCCAAGTGGCTGCAGATGGTCTCGGTGAGCTGAGGGTGGGAGCTCCCTCCGAGCACGACGAGGTTGCGGACCATTGTGGGTGCTTGTGTCGGTCGAGGAGAGGTGGAAGGGCGAGCGACGAGGCGGAGAGGCGAGGTGGAGGGTAGTGGAGGAAGCTGGCTCAGGTTTTGGAGGTCGCGTGCGTGACGTTGAGACGGCGCAGAGTCAGGTAAACGGCGTCGGGAGTGAGTTGTGGGGAAAGAGTCTATGAGACAAAGGTGGTCGACGGCGGCGAGGAGAGGAAGAGGCGCGACCTCACTTGGTCAGGTCGCTGAGGTTCAGGGCGGTGAGGACAGACACCATGGCAGAGAAGGCGAAGAAGAGGTTCGGCATGTTTTGCGAGATGGAGTGGACTGAGGGCGGCCAGAAGAGATGGATCGTTACAGGGTAGAGAGATTTTTCGGACCGCCGCCAGTAGCCCCAGGAGTACCTTATGGAATGACGCGATCTTCAATGCGCCCAAGCAGTACCCCACCACCGCGACACAACCTTATCCACCGCCTCAGCCACGAGGAAATAATCAAACATGCGTCAGTGGATAGGTATACAAGTTGGTATGTGTCGCAGGCCTCCCGTCGGTGAAGGCTTCGTACGCCCTCATACCTGTCCCTGTCCTGGCTGTCTCCTGAGATGTGCCCCTCAAGACTTGCCCCTCCCCCTACTTTTACACCCTCGCTTATCGTCGGTCAACAGTCGCTGCAGTCAATGCCGCTTCAGTCGAGCAATACGAAGAGAAGAAATCATCCTGGCTGGCCACGAGATAGATCGCCGGCGTCACCCTTGGTCATTGACAGGTTGATCCAATCCCAGATGAAGACTAGTCACGTGACTTGATACTCCCAGAGACCTTGAGTTACCTGGGCTCCACGGCTAATCCCAAAACACTTCCCCTTCGACTCGTTCGATATAGATGTCTGTACAGCTCAGAGACAGGAGATGCTATCCCAATCAGTAAAAATACCGGATTTCCGTTGCCATGGATCCTTAATCTTGTGTGAAATCCATGAATCCAAATCAACTTCAGCTCCTAGACACATTTGAGGAAGACAATCAGGATCATCAAATGCTGTGCTCTCTGTTGGATACCCGTAATTGTTTCCTTCTCGGCATCCAATTCTGCTTTGTTTTGCCTTGGACATGACCAGATCAAAAAATGTCAGATATCCAAAGGAACCACCCACATGTTAGACATCTCAGAAAAGACAACTGTAGTACCCTAATTGGTTTTGACCGGTTGGATAGTCAATGTTAGTCGCAACTTGACTGCTGGCCTCAAGTGTCTTTCCATCGCTGTCTCAGATCGATCAAACACTTTGGGACTTAAAAGCCTCTGGCAACTTTCCAAAACACTCAGGGAGGGCATGTGGGTACATCCACTTATGAGTTTGTCTTGGTGTACCGCTCAAATTGGGTTTTTTTAGTGTATCCGCTTCTCTCTTCGTCTCCCATCCCCAAATCGATGGACCAGGTTCAGGTATCGGAAGCATCATTCAAGATTCTCAGACGCACTCGGGGGATATACCGTATTCTCACGCCAAACATTATGGGTCCAACTCTGATTAGATCAATTGCACTCTTTCCTCTACCATCGACTTCGTTAATTTAATTATCAGCCATGTCCTGAACCCTTTGACGTCCGCTTCAAGATAATATTTCTTTCAAGTCCCACAATTTCATTCTCAAAAAGCAACATTCAAAACATTTCACACTACCGTCGATCATGTAGCACCCATCTGCACCTCCAACCAGTCAAACCCCTTCTTCTGCACCTCCCACGTATCCGACCCCTTCACCATCTTCCCAGCAAACGTGTGACCTTCACCCGGTACCTCAATAAACTCTCTCACCACCCCTGCCTTCTCCAGCGCAGCCCACAGTGTCCTGCTCAGATGCATCGGCACATGTTTATCTTCTTGACCATGTACGATACACGTCGGCGGGAAATTCTCATCCACATTCAAGCAAGCGTCAATCTTTGCGAACTCGCCAGAAGGGAAACACGTCGACACGACTTTTCCTTCTGCTATTTGAGTCAGAGCGAAAAGAGCCCTGGCGTCGGGGCGAGGAGGATTGGAAGGGTCGGATTGGCCTTCCAGGGACATGCCTCCGCGGATGGGAATGGGTGATTCGTTGTAAACTTCATCTATGGCCTCTTGCGAGGCTTGCGGGGACGTTATCCAAGAAAGGGGCTCACTCCAGAAGGGGTCGGTGAAGTTGGTTGCGCCGTAGAAATCCAGGATCGCGCAGACGGGCTTTGGGACGCCGAAACCCTATCACTCCTCATGAGAAAGGAACCCTCAATTCTGTTGCAAGAGGAAGCACATACCAACGCCAGAGCTAAAGTCCCACCCGAAGACGTTCCAAACGCACAAACCCTCTCCATATCCACCCCAAATCCCTTCGTCTCGTCACGTGCCTGTAACTCCTTATCCAGTCCTCCATCATAGATACAAGCCAGCAAGTCTCGAGCATCTGTAATCGGACCTTCGAGGATGTCTATTTGGGGACAGAGGCGGTGTTCAGCTGCCACGACGATCCAGCCGCGAAGTCGCATGTCGTCGACTTGGTCGGGGTTTACCATGGCGGAGTGGCCGAGCATGAAGGCGCCGCCGTGGATATTGATGACTAAATTTTGGTGTTAGTATATGAGTACATTTTGGGATAGGGAGGTGGTGAGAGTGGAAGGAGTCGTTCAGGGGAAGGGATGGGGTCACGTGCCAACTGGACATTTTGCGGATTGCTTTGGCGGCGAAAAAGGAGTGTAGACATCTGCGTAGATTATGCAGTCATCTACAGTTTTGTAGCTGCATCGGAAAGAAGGCGCCATGTTTGGACTGAGTATATGGGGGAGAAGTAGGTGTGCTGAAGGGAGATGGGCTGACCAGGGGTAGAGTACGCAGTGTGACGTCCTTCTACTAAGACTAGGACCTTTCGACGCAACACAAAGACACAACCTCTCTTTTCACTCCTTCTACAACTTCGACACGGCAAATAGAAGCTGGTCTGTTAGGTATGTCGTTCGCTCCCCACAAGAAACGCGCATGCTGCAACGAACCATGTTTTATCCAAATGAACTCGGTCGGGTAATCCGAAGGCATATGACGCTCGCCCCACTGGAATTGAGGGAAGTTGACTGCTATGCTTCCTAGGATGTTGAGGGCCTTCCGAATGAATAAGAGAGCATGTTTCTGCCTGAGCTGCACAATGGCGAGGTACGGTAGAAGAGAAGAACTAGCAAGCTAGTTTTCCAGTTTCTTTGATACCTACCTTTTCTTGTTGGTTTCTCGAAAAGCATACCATCTCAACCACCACCTTCCGCATCAAACTTCTCCACGTCTTTCAATCTTTCGTCTCTCCTCCATTCAGAAACGCCTCTATCAAAAGTCCCATCCCTTCTCTCCCACCGCAACAATGCCCCCCACAATCCCCCGCCTCGAAACCCCCCCAAGCACAAGCAAATCACCCTACCTCCTCCCCCAACTCACCGGCGAACTCCTCTCGATCCCCGGCAGCAAAGGCGTCTTCCGCGTCCTAGCCTCGTCCGCCCAAACCGACGGCGCCCTCTCCATCTTCGGCTCTGGCAGCGGGCTCGCCGATGCGCCAGGCTTCCACCATCATGAGGAGGCGCACGATGTGTTTTTGGTCACCAAGGGGTTTCAGAAGTTGTGGGTGGGGGAAAGGTGTCTTGTTATGGGACCGGGGGATTTTGCTAGTGTGCCGCCAGTGAGTGATGATGGTTTTGTTTTTGGGGCGATTTTGCAACGTTTTAATCTCCCAAGTCTTCTTTTGTGTTGTTCGCCCGTTCTAATCAACCCATGCACAATAACAGAGAAGAGTGAAGAGCACATCAGGTTCCCAGAGTTGAGCACTATTTGAAAAATCCTTCCTCTACTCTCTGATATCCATTCCCCCTCTCTCACATATCTCTCTACTACCAACACCAAACAGCAAAATCATCAGAAATCCAAACCCCTAACCTTCACTTCCCTCACTCCAGGGCATCATCCACAACCCCGAATGGCTAGGCCCCCATACCGAAGGCTACGGTCTCGTCACCCCGGGCGACTGGCTCGACTTCTTCCGCCACATCTCCGAACCCTACTCGGGCCCCCTAATCCCGGAGCACGACACCCGCAACCTGCTGCAACTGCTTATCCCCAAGATTCAAGCTGCCGCCGGCAAATTCGACGTGGTATTCCACCCGCACCACCAAGGCTGCGCGGTCGGCGAGTGGATGGAAGAAGATGAGCGGTTGCCTGAGGGTGTAGAACCGTATTTCCTGCGCGCGAACACGGGACCGAGATGGGTTTGCGGCGGGGTGTTGTGTAGACCTTTCATCACGACCACGCAAAGCGGGGGCAAGTTCGCAATTGCCAGTCTCGAGTCCTCGTCCATGCTTTCCTCTGGGCCGTTACTACGGCCCCTAAGGTTCGAGAAGACGTTGCATGTTTTTGTCGTGCAGGAGGGGACGTTGGGGGTAGTTGTTGAGGGGGGTGAGGAGGTGCGGGTGACGGAGGGGGAGACGTTATTTTTGCCTAGGGGGGTCGGATTTGAGATGAGGTGGCGGAGTCGGTTTGTTAGGGTTTGGAGTTTTAGTGATGGGGATGGGGTTGAGACGTTGGTTAGAGAGGCCGGGGTGCAGTGGGAGGGAGTGTTGATTCCGGAGAAGGTTTTGGAGAGTGATCTGGGGAGGTTTAAGGATGCTTGTGAGAACATTGGGGTTGTGTCGTAAGGGAAAGGCTTTTTAGGTCGAGGGTTGAAGTTGCCAATGCTGCCGGCTGCCTTCTCTATCATTTGATATGGGTCAATGCATCCGAGTCAAAACGCCGCGACTGCTCCGTGTTTTGATGTTGAGCATAGCTCTTTCAGTAAATTTCATCGACGAACACTGCGATCGAAACATTCGACGGTATAAACACCTACCCCTGCTGATACATCTCCTCCCCAGCCCCCCAAACATTCAAACTATAATCCCAAAACCCACTATCAAACCCGCCGGGCCCAGCCCCAAGCCCAAACATCTCACTCCCCTGCTGCGCATCGACAAACTGATTCTGAAAAGACGGCTCAGGCGTCCAACTCGTCAGCGTATCGTTCATGATACTCCTCGCGGGCGTAGAGCGATCGATCGCCGAGTCTGAATCGTGGCCGGTGCGTCTGCGGAGACCGGCGAGCAGTTTGCGCAGGACTTCGGCGGTGTTGCGTGCGACGATGGATTCGTCCATTACTTCGAGGATGTTGAGGGTTTTGTTGATGAGGAGGACGTAGTCGGGCGTGGGCTTTTCTGAGCGCGGGGGTTGGGCGGCGCGGTAGAGGATTATGGAGGCGGCGAAGGTTAGGTAGGTTATGTTGTACCACCTGTTTTCCGTGTTGTTAGGCAAGGAATACATTGATTGTGTTTGGGCGTCGCGGCTTACCAGGTTCGGAAGAAGGCGTGCAGGCGGAAGGCTTCGAAGATTGTTTCGATTGTTGTTACCGCGGATGTTGTGCATAGCTCGATGGCTTCTTCCATTTTCTGCGGCATCGTGTCGGCTTCTTTTAACTTTGACGCTTCCAGGATGAAGGGTCTGAATAAGAGCATTTGTACGTTGTTGAATCCTTCGAAACTGTTAGTGGGAGAGGAGAAAATGCTACATTTGTACTAACGGATGGTAACAGCCAGTCGTTGGACGCGAGCCCAGTCCGGATCCCCAAGTATGGTGCGGTTTTCCACAGTACGGTCGCCAGATGGTCTGATCCTTGATGGAAGCTTGACAATGCAGCTGTCTATCTCCTTTTGTATTTCGAAAGCACGATCAAGCTTCTCGTTGAGTGAAGCTCGAACTAGGTAAACTCTGACTGCAGTCTCGCGCATAATGTTCGCCAGACCCAGCGTAGCGGCGAGTATGTCCGATTCAGAGTCCTCGAGCGGAGGTACAGGTCTGTTATGGAACAGACTCGGTCCAGCTCCGTCCGGTCGTCCGAGGGCAAAGCTGAGCTCTACTTCTAAAGAGTAAAGGCCCCACCATGTCTTTGACAATGTCGCTTTGTCTGGTTGGTGTGCATTTTGACCACTTTGGACAAATACGTCGCGGTTCAGACCAATAGATAGTGCTTTACGAGTTGCCTTTAGGAGTTGTTAGCACTGAAAGCTTTCAAATAATAGACAGCAACTTACCAGCCCAAGATAAGTGTAAGCCAAGTTAGGATTCAACTCGTTCTGGCAAACCTTTGCAACAAGAATGAGAGCCTGGACAGCCTCCAGGTCATTCAGCGAACCGGCTTTACCCAAAGCCATGATGGCTCTGTCGAAAAGCATTCGGCTCCATTCAAACCGGCCCATGCCATTGATCTTGACTTCGGTCCAAGTTCGAATCAGAGCACCGAGTGCCGAGACGCTAAAGTACAAAGCTATGAAGCTCCGAGACTGGCGTTCAGGATGCCCACTCCAGAGATCTTCGCATCGACGAAGGAAAGATCCTTGGTCCAGAATCGGGTGGATGTAGTGGAGATTGTGAAAGTACGTGTCGAGGAATACATAGGTATGAGGAGAGAAGAACTGGTGCTCAATAGCGTCGTTCCATTCGGATGCCGAGTCTTGCTGTGCGGTAAACTGGTCGTTGTTCAATGCTCTTGCCGTGGAAGCAGACTCGGAATGTGTTTCGTTGGGAGTTTGCCTGCTTCTCTCGCCATACTGCTCTCTTACTCGATCCAAAAAGGCAACAGAGGATGATCCACCATGAAATTCGACCTCCCTGGTGAGGGGGTTGATGTTCATGACTTCGTTTTCTCGATCCGAGTCCAATTCCCTTGATTGATTTCTGGGTTGGTCTGCAGAGGTATGAGTCCTGCTAGAAGACGGCGACAAAGTTAGGGGCTCATTTGATCCTTTTTGCTCAGGTTGGGGACTGGGAATTGGCCCCGGAGTCCCGTTCCTGCTACCGAACTGGGCTAGACTTGCTTCGGCGGCTGCAAGTCTTTGCTCCAATGATTTGACGTAGCTGGAAACTATTATGAGGGTCCATTTTGAGTGCGGTATCTAGGTCGACCTGCTCACCTTTGAGAATACGTGACTACAGCAGCGCCACCGGCCTGCGGGCTCTTGAATACACATTCGGCGCCATGTTCTGGAGCTTGTCAGTACGTCTGTCCCTCAGCACCAATAGCAAAATAGAGTAGCTTACTTCTACACGGGGAGCATGGATAAGCACCATCGCAACGGTACTTCTTTGACCTGCAATAGTTGCACGCTTGTACAGCTCGAGGCCTCCTGGGCCTTGCAGGCGCATTGGTTGCGGAGGTGGACTGGGGTGAAGGGACAGCCGGCGGTGGATCCATGATCTGCGGCCTACCATGTCACATGTACCTGATGGCTTCCAGATGGCTGGTCAGTAGGTAGGGTGCTGATGAGATGGGTATTCCGAGAAGGTGTGTATCGGATGGATCCGACAAGAAGACGTGGGAGACATGTAGGAGATGCCGAAAGTCCGAAAAGCACAGTGACAGGGTGATTAGGTTTCGGCTTCAGAATTACTCTAACTAGAGGTGGCCCCGCGTTCCAAGCGTCTCTTGGCCGTCCTCTCCCCGCATACTTATCATCCAGACCTAGAATTGTACTTTGAAACTACAGAGAAAGCAACAGACCAATCAGTGTAGCCTAGAACAGCATATTCGAAGTACATATCAAGCAAAAATAGGGCAGCGAATAGAAGTCAATAGAGCATCGAAATGGAAATTCGCCAGATAGAGATCAAAGAGAAAACAACACACTCACTTGAAATATATCCACATAGTAGCAGGCTTTTAGGAATTTATGGAAGTGCTCATACTACGCATCTTGAGACTTGGAGCTCTTGTAAGGCTGTAGCCGAGCTTCAATCGACCTGGAGTTGATGGTGATGGGTTTGCCAGTGCCGGAAGAGCAACCACCGAAGTTTCCGGCCCGACGGTTTCTCCGTGTCGGGTATTCCGACGACGACAATCCCAAACCCATTCCCATCCCTTTCCCTACCCTACCTCTGTGCTTCTCCGCCTCTCGTTCTCAAATGCTCAACCACGAAATGGCAAGCTACACACAGTTGACTTGATTGAGAGACAATAGCTATTGTTGACACTGACTGCCTTTTCATGCTGGTCAATCCACTGCAGCTCGAGGTCATTGAGCACTTCGAAATACATATTTAGAACCCTGTCATCAATTTTCAAACCATCCAAATGAACATCAGCGACCAACCCAACCGACAACCAGATTAGACAATTGAGGGCTGCTAGTTATCTGCACGTGCTCTGCTCCCGTCGTATGTTGGTCTCACAAACCTATCAAGTACCAACACGCTATACATTCGTTTCTAGCGCTAACCATAGTCAACCTGGATATCGCTGCTCCGGATTTATGACTAGCAAGTCCCTCCCCGCACGGGATTTCCGATACGTGGTCCCATCGAACAACCAGAACCTCCACTTTGCCGCAAACAGTTCCCGTCTTGATGGACGACCACTGCCAGACCACTCACACCAAATCTACGGGTGAATCTCAAGGGAAATTCAAGAGGATAGCTTGGTCCACACAAACGTTAAGTATCTATACCGAAATTCATTTGATCAATTTTGTCCACCTTGCTGCACTGTTTCTTTCTCTCTGTTCACTGCCATGGCATCTCCCATTCTGCAACTTGATATTGTCATCGTTGGAGCAGGTCTGAGTGGGATTGCAGCATCCATTGAATGCGCAAAGTCTGGCCACAATGTGACCGTTCTTGAAAGTACAAAAGAACTGACCGAGGTATACCATGTCTTGGAGTTGAGTTGCAGAGAAGCCTCCTCACTAACATCCACTACCTGTAGGTTGGCGCTGGACTCCAAGTCACACCAAATGCAACCCGGTTACTTCAATCATGGGGCGTTTATGACAGACTGAAATCTGCCGCCGTCGAACCAAAGTCTTTAACAGTACATCGATACACTGGCTCTGTTCTATCCCATGAAGTCGACTACGACGTGCAGATGCGAAAGAAGTACGGAGCCCCTTTTGCTGATATCCACCGAGGAGACCTCCAGTTAGCGTTGGTTTCACGGGCGAGGCAACTGGGCGTTGTGTTTAAACTCAATCAGAAGGTCGTCAAGATCGATTTCAAAACGCCGAGGCCAACCATCACTGCGGAAATTGGATCAAGTGGAAGATCAGCCAACTACTCGCCGGACCTCATTGTCGCGGCTGATGGACTCTGGTCGAAGTGCCGAGAATGCTTCCTGGGTCAAAGGGACCGTCCTCTCCCCACAGGCGACCTGGCTTACAGAGTGGTTCTGACGCTGGATCAAATCGAAGACCAGAAACTCCGAGATCTTGTTGAGAACCCATCCGTCCATTTCTGGATTGGGCCAAATGCTCACGCTGTTGGTTATTCGATGCGTGGAGGGAACATGTACAATATTGTACTTCTGGTTCCGGATGACCTTCCAGAGAGCGTGTCGAAACAAGCAGGCTCTGTGGAAGAGATAAGGAAATTGTTCCAGGGGTGGGATCCTATGTAGGTCATCCTCTTTTTCGGCTCAGACTTTCCGTATTGACCTTCATTCTAGATTGACGCAATTTCTGGATTATGTTTCCAACGTGGATAAATGGAAGTTGATGCACAGTAAGCCTTTCTCCTGCTTCTCTCAGTCGGATCTGTGCCAATTTGTCCGCCATTTCTGGCAGCTGACATTCTTAAAGGAGCCCCACTTGATTCCTGGATAAGTGAACGTGCCGATTTCGTGATGATGTAAGCTGAACCCCATGGCATCAAACTTTGCTTTGCTGACCCATTCAGCGGCGATTCATGCCATCCAATGCTGCCATATCTCGCACAAGGAGCCAACTCTTCAATCGAGGACGGCGCCGTACTCGGTAAACTCCTAGCAAACCTAACATCACGGTCACAAGTCCCAGCAGCTTTGCAAATGTTCGAGAAGCTCCGCAAGACTCGCGGAGAAGCCATTGTACGCGAGACTTTCAAGCAGAGACAGGACTTCCATATGGTGGATGGACCGGAGCAAGAGCATCGTGATGAAGTGTTCCTCTCGAAGCTTGGGAAGGAGATTGATTGTGCTTTTCCGAGTAGGTGGTATGTATATGCAGAAGTACTCCGATCAGTGGAATATGCTGACTTGTGTTACAGGCAATGCCCCGTCGTCCAACCATGGCTTTATGGCTACGACGCCGAAAAGGAGGTTGCCGAAGCCCTCGCCAAAGCCAAACTCGATCACAGCAATCAGAGTGGACTGTGAAGTGCCTAAGCTCATCCTGCATTTATGGGCATGGTTCTGTACATAGCTTTTCTCTTCCAGTCTATAGCATAGCGCAATCACTTTTCAGCTTCAAAGATCGTCGTCAACGTCCCAATGTGCGGCAATATCTCGACAGAAAACTCATCTCCGTCCTGCAGAAATTCCGGCGGCTTGCAGCTAACGCCGACACCCGCTGGTGTCCCCGTCAAGATCACTGTTCCCGGCGGCAGCGTCGTTCCTTGCGAACACCAACTGACGATCTCCGGCACGCTGAAGATCATGTCACTGCAATCCCGTCAGCACCACGATACCTCCACAACTTCCCACTCCAACAACAACAACTGGAAAGATAGAAGAAAGACAAGCACTCACTCAACACCACACTCCTGCACAACCCTCCCATTCCTCTTCCCCCTAACCCTCAACCCCCTTACATCCACCTCCCTCGCACTAACCACCACCGGCCCAAGCGGACACGCCCCATCAAACCCCTTTGAAAAACACCACTGGCTACTCGCAAACTGCGCCGCGCGACTACTGACATCATTCGCGGCCGTGTAGCCCAGGATGTAGTCGGGTGCTTCTTGTACGGAGACGTTTTTGCACGACCGGCCGATTATGATGGCGAGTTCGGATTCGTAGTCACAGGAGGATGGGCCGGGGGTGAGGGTGTGGCGGGGGATTGGGGTGGGTGTTGGGTAGGGGTGGGAGAGGGTTGTTGCGGGTTTGCTTGGGAGCGGGGTTAGGATTGGGGGTTTGGGATGGGGAGGCTAGGGGAAGGAGAGGGGAAGGAGAGGGGAAGGAGAGGGGAAGGAGAGGGGAAGGAGAGGGGAAGGAGAGGGGAAGGACGTACAGGAATATCGTCGGTTCGTCTGGGATGGGGAGGTTTACTTCTTCGGCGTGTTGTTTGTACTGTTTTTATCGCATCAGTATTGGAATTCCTCAACAATTCCAATCATTGACTTTGATCCAATCAAAAATCAGTCAAGCACGAAAATCAACTCCAACTCAATCCCAACTCTTGCAATCATTCCCCCGACACCCCCTCTCACACCTGCCAACAACTCAAAAAAACTCACATTCAATCCAACACACCTAACCGTCCCCCCCTCCACCCTAGTAACCGGACACAAAACCCTCCCCACAACCTCCACCCTCCCCGTCAGAATCCCCGGCGCCAGAATCGAGGTTCCGGAGCAGCATTTCACCTGTACCTCTTCTCCATTGCGGAGGGCGAGGCCGACATCGAGGGACTGGTCGAGGGGCTCGCCGATAAGGATGGCGCGCGGGTTGGTGAGGGGGGTGAAGCGGAGGAGACCTGTGGGGGGGAGGGGGGTTAGTGTTTGAGGGATAGATTGGGAGGAGTGAATTACGGGATATGGTCATTTTGAGAGTTTTGCGTGATTGAGTTGATCTGATTTTTTTTGGTCGCCTCAATACGGTAGAAGAGTGGGAGTCAGCTCTGTGATGATGATCCGTATACCCTTGCTCTTCTGGAGAATTTTTCTTCTAGCAGAAGGTATCAGTTGAAGAGTGATGGATGTTTGTGTTTGTAATTTGAGATTGATACCTACCTAGGTAGGTATGTATTTTGTTACGATTCCTGTCTTCGGCAAAATCGTAAAGATGTCCCCACAGCTGTCCCGCATGAGCTCCCCACTTCCCACCAAATAACCCCACCGGGCACCATCTAACCACCGACTGTCGTAATGCGTACATGCACATTTTACGTTCGGGCGGCTCTACTTCTAGATACTGCTCGGACTCTCCATTGAGTTGCCGTACTGGAAGTCTCTCAAAGCATACAATAACGTACCCAACAAGCTCCTCGAGTCTGCTAAACTCTCCACCTACCTACCCAACAAACATGTGTTAAATTCGTACTTCAACATATCAAAAACGAGTCAAGTAGTCGAGGCAACTGTATGCATTCATAAACTTGATATATACTGGCATATTCCGATACCCATCCATTTCCATAAAACACACCGAAGCCATCAACTTTTCCAAAAAAAAACCTTATTCGTCACTTCACGAAAAGCTCAACCCACCAATCCAAACTCCTCTCCCACCAAAGCCTCGTCAAAACCTGCTGCCACCACACGCCATCCCAAAGATCCTTCCGAACCGCCCTCTCCCAATCCACGCCCCTGCCCTCCCCATCATCCCCTCCCCCCGTCGTCGTCGTCGTCGTCGTCGTAGCCACAACCTTCTCCTTCTCAATCCACTCCCTCTCCGCCGTCTCCTTCGCGCGCCGCACAACCGCCTCCTCATCCTCCGTCTTATACAAATCGCACTTATCGCACTCGCCACACGGCGCGCCGGGACTATTCCTGAAGTGCTGGCAAAAGTGCGCGTAGCTCTCCTTGCCGATCTCGCGACGGCAGCAATAGCACATTTTGTAGCCGCAGATGCAGGTGAGTTTGTTGCATCCGGCGGCTTTGACGAAGCTGAGGTTGCAGGCCGGACAGGTGCGTTTGATGGCGTCGGCCATGGCGGCTTCGACGTAGGCGCGGAAGGCTTGCCGCTCCGAGGTGTAGCAGGCGTGGATGTCGTGCCAGCGCTTTTTGCAGGTGAGACAGGTGGAGGCGCCGCATGCTGGAGATGCGCAGATGAATTTTAGGCCGCGGCGTTTGCGGACGAGACGGTGGAAGGAGGCTGTTAGAGGGGAGAGGAGGGTTGCTTTTCCGGAGAGGTTGAAGTGGGGGGCGACGACGAGGAAGATCAGGGAGAAGACGAAGAGGACTTGGACTAGAATTCGGACGGGACCGAAACGGAGGAACTGCAGAAGAAGAAGACCTATGAAGCCGAGAAGGGTGGTGTTTTTGAGTTGAATATCAGAAGGGAGCGGTTGCAAAAAGAGATCGTCGACTTCCGCGTAAGGACAAAAGGGACAGCGGATGAGCGGTAGTTTACTTTTGATGAGGGCTTCAGTGGTGGAGCGCTCCTCCAGCTTTCGCCAGGTGTGTTCGCCGTCTTTCTCTTGGACGAGAGCGCATCGCACTGTCCCCGGTGCAATGCAGCCATGACATTCTTCACCGCCTGAGCCTGGGGCAATGCAACGGAGTGTTGATCTTTTCGCATCCATGTTCCGTGCCCAGCCCTGCCCGTACAGCGCCTCGTTGATTGAATGCCGGATGCAACGATAGCAGATGTAGTGGCACCGGTCGTCGCAGGCTGACATGTGCTCCATAGGGCTCGACGTGAAGCAACACTCGCAATCGTACATCTCTCCCAGCTCTTCTGCTTGCTCCTCATTCAGTCTCTCGGCCAGCGCCCGGTCTGCGGCTTCCATCTCTTCAGCATTTTGTCGCCGCAACGGTACAATGAGCGTGTCCCATAGCTCTTTGTTCAACTCCGGACTTGAGGTGGGCTTCAGCTTCGGGAGGGTTATCTTGAGCCGGTTGGAATGAACTTCGCTGCTGGCAGGGACAACAAGAGGGTGATCCTCCGCAGACGGCACTCTCCTCTTGAACAAGATGGTTGAGATGGAGAACCGCCAGGATTTGGTCGCAAGCTCTACAAGGACTGGCCTCGCTTCAGTATACGAGTAGTTGTACTCGGCCAATACAGCCTTGATGGTGGAATGGCTGAGACCCTTGAACTCCTGATAGAAGGCGTCTTTGACAGCACTTTTGTAGGCCTCACTTCTGAATTTGTCCATACTAGCCAGCTCTTCACCTCGGGATCCCCTTGACTGAGTATTTTTGTTCCGGTGCCTTTTCTTCTTTTCCTGCTCTTGGTTGTGATTGTTGCCAGGCTGCACCCTATACCGCCCCCGAACCCACTTCGCATCGTTCCTCAGCAAGTTTTCAGTCACCAGCTGCACTCGGCTCTCGCCCTCGAGATGGGCAAGCATTTCGCGGAAAACTTCAGGCTGGATGTTGGGGAATATTTGGGCCAGGTCTTCGAGTGCGGCGTTCAGTTCTTGAAGTTGAGGATCCTCAGCCTCTTGCTCTTCCGGGTCGCTGTCCAGTTCTGCTTGACTTGAGGGTCGGGTTGACTTGGGAGATGGAGTAGACCGGCTGCTCCTGGAGCGCCAGCCACCCTTAGGTACGGTTATAGCAGAGAAGACGGACGTCATGACGGGGGGAAGTTGGAATGCGTTCTGCCTTGTCTGGGGTGTCTGCCTCGTGGTTTGGCGGCAACCTGGCTGCTACTTATGAGAGAAAGGCGGCGGATCATGGCTGCCGACTCGCTCTGGCATGCCGAGACCTGTGGTCAGCCTGTGGGCATAACTGGGCTGTTTGTCTGGAAAAGACAAGACGTTGTGAAAGTGGAACGTCGTCAACACAAACCTCAAGCGAGCGCCGAACCTGTCGAGACAAAAGTGGAAAGTTGTGACGGACAGGGCAGCAGGGCTGAGAAAGATGTCGTAGCCGCTTAGTCAGCCTTTACCCCAGACCAGGACTGTGGACCTCGGGTTCGGAGGTCAGAAAATCCCCTATAAAGAGCTTCGGACCGGAAAGAGCAATTTCAGCTCCCGCTCTGATTCCATCTCGTTTCCCAAATGCTTCCTCCGTGCAAGCTCCTTAATAGTTATGATGGTACCTTCCTCCACTTCAAGTCATGAACTCATGCCAGCGAATGTTGAGATAAACGCCGTTCAAACGGCGTCAAAGGCATGGCCCAAGCTCAGCGTGAAGTTGTGAACCACTCCCCCTGGTTTGTCCATCGCTGTGACTTCTTCGTCAACCTATAAAGTGACGCACATCAGCATCCCCAATGAGTTTTCACATTGTTCTTGGAGTATTCCCACTATATATTCACATACTTCCACTCGTGTGAAGGCAGCTGCAAACCATGGCCTATAACTCGGCGGCCCAGTCGCCTAATATGTCTTCCACCACAACGCAGGCTCCAGCAAAGCCAGAAGCTGTTCATATCGCAAATACTCAGGTTCCTGACTGGGAGTTGCCTCTTGGATATGCACCGGACAAACAGAGACGCCGAAATCTATTCCGGAGACCAGACTTTGTTGGACTATATAAGAAGATGGAGACCAAGGCAAAAGAGTCTTTCTTCGGTCGGCATAGGAAGACCGCTTGCTTCGTTGTCTTCATAGCTTTTGTGGCGCTCATAACTGGATTGGCAGTGGGTCTGACAGCATACGACCGCCATAAGCAGTACGTCAATAGCACTCTACCGAAATAAGTCTAACAATTTCCCCAGCAAAAACGACAACTTGCCTCTCCCGACCAACAAAGACACGCAAACCGGCGATCTGACCTACTACGATCCCGGTCTGGGTGCGTGTGGCATCGCGTCGAATTCAGGGGAGAACATCGTCGCCGTCTCCCACCTCGTCTTTGACGCGGCGCAGACGGGCTCTAACCCCAATGCCAATCCGCTCTGCGGCAAGAAGATTCGCGCCTCGCGATACTTTGCTCAAGCTCATGGGCAGCGCAGCGTTGATCTGACTGTCGTTGATCGCTGTGTGGGGTGCGCTGCGACTGATATCGATGTGACGATCAGCGCATTCAAGAAGCTTGCTGAGGAGGCGGAGGGGAGGGTTAATGTGCAGTGGGCGTGGCTGGATTGAAGTGGACTTTGTCTTGAGACATTATGGGCGTTTGATGGGTCGGTGTTGGAAAGGAGTATGATGGGATCTTGACGAGGTCTGGAGGGCATGAGGAAGAATCCAAGTGTCGAGGGTCACTCGACTGGGATATCGTGCTCGCGAGAAAAGAATTCTTGCTGTACGACTACCTAGGATGTTGGTGTAAGAATACCAGTCTGTGAATTGTACTATACCTAATCTCAACAATGTAAAATTTCAATCGTTTCAAAGCCCTGTCTTCAACCCTTGTCTTTTCCAATGCGAAAGAAGAGAGTGAAAATGCAAGACTGGACGACCAAATAACGAGATACTAAAGGTTCAGTAAGTAAATAGTAGGAAAAGACGTGAGTTGAGCATGATGTCGCGTGACGCCCTGAGCAGGGGATGGATATTGAGAATCGTGCAAAGTCTCAACGTCCGAGGCGGATTTGTTCACCCCAGGGACTTGATGTCTGTGTGAACTGAGAAGATTGTATCTAGAGTTGACGTTCCAATCTGCGCTCAAACGCTCTGATGCGTTGTTCGGAAAAGTGTTTGATGACAGCTCAGTTAGAAGGCTCGTGTCAGCGAAGAGACCAGGAACTATGACTTGTAGAAGTTTGATCTCCAGCAAGGATTGAAGAGCCGGAGAAAAATGTGGTTTCGAGTCGTAGAGGATGAGTAAGGTTAGTATCTCAGAATCCAAGATACCTAGGTAGGTATTTATCAGGTGCCTACAACGTACCTAAGGACAAGCCCGAATGCGTAGCTTTGGTGACGGACTCGAAGGTGCAAAGAAAAGTTGGAAATATTAGGGAAAGGGGAGTAGACGGATGTTCCCTTTTACCCGAGTTCAAGGTTGACGCAGGGGGCCAATGGAAAGGAGAGGACCTGAGGTACTTCTACATATGGGAGAGCAACTACCAGTTCGTGCAGTTGTAGGAGGTAACTCCTAAGCGATGCTTCTTTCGACATCCACAGAGATCCAACTTCACGAACTCTAGGTATCTTTTCTTGAGTTATCAAGACGTACTCGATTATCGCCTGCACTCGCTCACAAGTATGTAGGGAATGACCAGGTTTACCTGATCAGAAATACTAATCCTCTAACGTCAGGAAAAAGAGAGCAAATGCGAATCCGAACACCATACGACAGTCGGATTATCCGCGCAGCATCCCCAACTCACATTCAGCCGGACGAAATCCGGATCTGCAATATATACTTCCCCTTCGACATCTGCACATCAACCACAGGCACAGCCTACGCCCAAGCTGAGGATCTACCACATGGAATGGAGTTTACCGCTTTGCCGGGGTTAGCTTCCGCCGTCCAAGGCCCGGAAACAAGACATTTCTTCCGCAGTGCTCATTCGTCATGCCCATTACCTACCTACTTGAAAGCTCAGCCTCCAAAGTTCTAGAGTTGATTTGGCGAGTTCGAGATGCAAGTTGGCTAACTGTAAAGAGAAATATACTCGTCCCGCACCATCTAAAGTCAACCACCAGCATCCAGGTCGGGATGCTGGATAGCCGGTCACCGAGCCCTACGCAAGTAAGCTCTTTGCAGGAGCACGAGTCGATACAGAGGACACGTCAGGTACAAAGACATCAACCCCGACTGGAATCCCGGCTCTCAGAGTTTGAGTTAGACACGACGAAGCTCCTACTTGTTGGTCAACAAGCTAGCTCTCTGTCATGCTCTCTCACTATCTCCATCTGCCGAACCGCATTTCTCTCGGATCACTCCTGAAGGACCTTTTTCCAGAAACAATCGAGATATTTTCTGAGCAAGCCTCGGCGACATGTGAAGTCGCCATCAACGGCGGTTGCAAATGGCATTTTCC
Source organism: Aulographum hederae CBS 113979 (assembly GCA_010015705.1). Classification (NCBI taxonomy): domain Eukaryota; kingdom Fungi; phylum Ascomycota; class Dothideomycetes; order Aulographales; family Aulographaceae; genus Aulographum; species Aulographum hederae. The sequence goes on from ML977181.1 coordinate 137,884, forward strand.
AAAATTCTCTCAGCACGAGTCAGACGTTTTCAGAGCGAAATTGAAGTCGCATTGCAGGTGAGTCGAGTTCGGCTCATGCGCGGAGATAGAGTAGCGCCGGCGAACGATGTCCTTGTCGACGAGAGCGAATCATCCGCGCAGCCAACGCGAGACACCATGCCACAGGCGCAGCGGTGCAGCAGCAGCATGGCGGATGGCTACTGGCTGATGCCGCAGTCTGATGTCGGCCAAGTCTGTCGTCCATGGCGGCGCTGCAGCACAGGAGGTTGAGCTCTGGAGCGGACTCGGCGCGAGAAAGAAAGGGTGAAGAGTATGAGCGATGAGGGACTTGGGGACTTCGACTCCGACTCGGTCTCTGCGACTGCGAGGGACGGAGGGAGGTCTGCGTAAGGTTGGGCATGGACCAGCCATGTTGCACGGGCACGACGGGCAGATTCGACGGCAAGGATTCAGGAAGACAGCCCAGCGGAAGCATCGCCGCGAGCCCTGTTTGCACTGCCTGGCAGGCTGGCCATGCCCTGGTGACGGCAAGGCGTTCCTGAACATGGCACCGTGGACGTTTGGTGCTCCTGGGCGTTGGACAAGGACACCATCGGCATCAACCGACCCAACCATCTCACATCCGGGTATATACCGCCATGATATCAAAGCTGCTGCTGTCCTCGAGCGCTGTCGGGCTGTCACTGTCAGACGAGAGTATCTGTTCGGCCGCCTGCTTCCGCAGCAAGCAAGCGTCTAGCGTCAAGCAAGGCGAGGAGAAAGTGTGCTCCTCGTGCAGCAACGCCCAAGCAGATAGACGTAACCGTCCACGACAATGTCCTTGGTTCTGTCAGTCAGTCTGGTTTTTGATGTGTAGCACGCCGCTAGTTATGTCCTTTTCAGCTCCAAGGCTCTTGTCCCAGCAGTAGCAGCAGGAGTAGCAGTAGTAGGAGGGCATCAGGAGCCCATCAGGAGTGCATCAGGAGCAAATATCTCGCTCTCCCGCTGCAAGTCAACTCCTCCCCCTGTCCTGAGGCGCGGCGGCATGGCTCCCCGGTAGCGAGCAAAAAAGCTTCCCTCCATCCACCGCTGCAGCCACGATCCACGGAGCGCGAGTCGCTGACGGCTGTCGAGCCTTTCTCACATGCGCCAAGTGCTTGCGGCATCGCTCGAGATTAAGCGGACGGGCAGACAGGTCACAGCAGTCTGAGTCTGCCACGGCCACCACTTCTGACCAGACAGCAACGTCCCTGACGATTGATTGATCAGTGAACCGGCCGATGATGCGATGCTCTGCTTGCCTGCGGTCTTATCCCCCCCAGGCGCCTGGTTAGCAATCACATCTGGCCGCCGGGTAGGGAGCCGTCGGCCAGTATGATTGTCCTAGGAGTCTAGGACCCAGGTAGGGAGTAGGAGTGCCAGGGCAGGCAGGGCCGCCATCGGAGAGAGTAGCACTGTAGCAGTGCTTCGTGTCGAGGGATCCTCTGATGGCATGCAGGCTGTGGCCATCAAATCAAGTCAATCAGATGTGCGCTCGCGCCACAGGTCGAGGCAGATAGCTGAGAGCGTCGGTACCGTAGGTTTTGACGTGCTGGCTGCTCCCTCCGTTCTTAACGTCTCTTTTCCTTCGCAGCGCCCTGCATTCGCCGACTCCACTTCGACTCCACTCTCAACTCGTGGAAAAGCACCATCATCGTAAAACGATCCTTTGACAGAGCCTCATCCACCCCGACAACCTGAGGCCACTCGAGATCCACTCCTCCGCCGCGGGTGTACTTTAAATTGTGGGTCGAGATCTGCCACAACTGCGGGAAGAGAAGGCCCTTGCGGATTCGCGCGCCTCGCACACCACCGACATCGTGACATCGTCACCGAACGATACAGTACCTGAGTACCGAAGTACCTACACAAACCGAGTCGTTTGCGACCCAGCGACGACGGTGCCGGTTACCTGTCAGTTGCGCCGCCCTGCCATCACGCCCAACGTCCGCCAACGTCGCCCGAGTTTGTCGTCGCCCGTCCAATTGCCATTGCACCCGCGACCACACCGCGTCACGACCTCTCCCTGCTGTTGACTGCTGTTGACTGCTGTTGACCGACAGACCCATCGTCCAAGTCGCCCTCCTCGACGTCCCATAAAACCCCACTCCAAGACGCGCTCTCCAGCCCCGTCGCATTGAGCTCGTCGCTGTCCGGAGCAGCGAATGCGGTGCGCGTCCGACGACTCACGCTCTGGCTGCGCAACCGAGTCCTTCGTCTAACCCTTGATCTCGTGTCATGGACAGCTCGTACCACTTCAATGGCATAAACCATTTGGCTGGTAACCCCAACGAGCGCCCTGCTCCCACTTCGAACGCTCCGTCCCACATCCTGCCGCCCATCAGCGGTGGGCCACCGTCATACCCGTATGGCCAGGGTCAATCGTCGAGTCTCTCATCCACGCCCGTCACTCCACACACCCCAAACATCCCCAATTTACCCACCACATCGACCACGTACAGCAGTGGACTGAGCCAGCTGCCACCCTCACTCCCTCGCTCATATTCCCACCCGACTCCGCAGTTTCCATCGTCATACGGCCTGCCCTCGATACCGTCGTCGTTGCCTCCGCCCCACACCGTTTCTTCAACGCCGACAAATGGCCTACGCGACCTCCACCCACGCGTCAGCGATGGCATGAATCCGCCGCCGTTGTACGCGTCGAACCAGCAATTGCCCCCGACCATGTACGGTGCGCTGCCGCCAGAACCAGAACCAACACATGTCGTGGGGCAACAGGGCAGACGGGGAGTGTTGCCCAGCGCACCAGGCAAGTCGCAACCAGGGCCGACAAAGACTGTGCCGCAGAAGGATTCAGAAGGCAAATACCCCTGTCCGCACTGCAACAAGTCCTACCAACACGCCAAGCATTTGAAGAGACATCTTTTGAGACGTAAGTGCTGCTCAGGTGAGGGAGATGGCACAGGCTAATTCTTGCAGATACCGGGGACCGGCCATATCAATGTAAGCTATGTAAGGACACTTTTTCGCGAAGCGACATCTTGAAGCGCCATTTCCAAAAATGCTCCATACGACGGGGTGTCCCCCCGGACACGGATCATTTGGAGGGATCGCGAGCCCACGTGAACAGACATCGTTCTGCTGCCGGTCCAAGCGATCAAAACTATCCGACTTCCTCGAATCCTCCACCTCCTCCTCAATTTCACGAGAACTCTTCATCTTCCAGCGCAGTAGCCGGTATGCCCAGCTATCTCCCCCAAGACAACATGTATCCGGGTGGACTGCCACCAATATCAACTCGGTCACGTGCTGGTAGTCTAAGACGGCCAGATGGAATGTCGGATCACAGGCGGAGTATTCCCAACCTAGACCAATTACCATCGTCGAGAACCAGTTTCGACGAGTCGCCTGGCTACGCAACCCCTTCGTCAATACCACCGAATTATCACCAGCAACTGGCGGCGTTTGCTGTACCTCCGTCTCAGACCAGCGGGCAGTATCCACAAAGTTTTGGATACGCCACTTCAGGTAACCTGGCTGAGTATGGACAAGATCAGCAGCACATCAAGGCCGAAGATCACGGCACGCTGATGTATGACCGCGATGGCACTTCGTCCATGCAAAGCACACAAGAACAGGCTCTAGCCTGGTTCCCTCCTAATAGTTCAGAAGACCCCCAACATGCGTTCTTTGCCGGGGTATACACGCATGCGGCCAACTTCAACGACACGCAGACAATGGAGAGCTGGGATGTTGGCATCACGCCTACCGATTCCAAAGCGGCTGCGCTGATCTCGTTCTGTTTTGTTGATGGTGCTCCGAAGACTCCGGCCGAGTTTGCAACAGAGGCACGACTGAAGAGTATACTCACTGGAGAGCATATTCGACAATTTGTACTCTTCTACCGGAATTGGGACCGCCATTTCCCGTCGATTCACATTCCCACGTTTGACTTTTTGACGGCGTACGATGGTCTTGTCCTCTCCATTGCCTGTATTGGGGCGGTGTACTCGGGTAAGATGGGCGTCCACGATGTGCGCTGGCTGATGGAGCTCGTTGGCTCTGCGGTACAGCGGGCGACACAGTACGACACGGTCAACAGCGGTGTCCCAGTGAACCGTTCATTAGAGGAAGTCCAAGCTCTCATTCTACTCCAGATCTTGTTCACCTGGCATGGTAATCAAGCCCAGCGGCAGCGGGCGAGAGAAGAGTACTGGAAAATCGCAAGCGTTGCTCGTCAAGCAGGTTTACTAGCTCCACTACCACCTGGCCATCCCGCATACAGCATGCTGCACCAGCCCGGTCCGAACCCATCTCCTCACGAGTACAACAACTGGAATTGGGAAATCTGGGTGGAGCAGGAGAAGCGACAGCGCGTCTGTTACCTGATATACACGCTGGACTGCGCCATGGCCATCTTCTGGAACGCACAGCCCTACATCGACGTCAACGAGATGAAAATCTGCCTCCCCTCCGACGACGCCGCCTGGGAAGCCCGCACGGCATCCGAATGCGCCGCCGCCCTCGGCTTGCACGGCCCTCACGCTCAAATGACCAACGTGAATGGCGACCGCAGACTGAAGCAGCCAGACCTGCGGACCGCAATGAAGGTCATGATGGAGCCCTCCGGCGGCTTCAACCCGGGCGCCTCAAACGTCTACGGCAAGTTCATCCTCATCCACGCCCTGCACGTGCAGATCTGGACCGCGCAGCGCCACGCCCTGTCGGGCATGGTGTCGTATCAATCTATCGGCTCGAGCGGGCCCAGCACCCCCGTGTCCCATAACGACTGGGTGGCCGCAGATGGCTCGTCCACCACAACGACAACAAACACAACAGGCACAGGCGCAGGTGGCAGCGGCCACGTCACCCCCGTCGAGGGAAACCAGAACCCGCATCAACAATACCCCCAAGCGCACCACCAAATGCTAAAATCCATCCGCGACGCCCTCGCCAAATGGAAGCGCGCCTGGGACATCGACCTCGACGAGCAATACCCGCCCTCGCACCCGACGCGCCGCGACGGCTTCTGCAGGGACCCCATCCACTTCTACCACCTCGCGCAACAATACCTGCAAAATACGCGGGCGCTGGACTGGAAAGTGGATGCGGATACAAGGTTTACGGGCGTCATGTTTTTGCTCAAGTGGATCAAGAAGAAGGTGGCGAGTGATAGCGAGGGGCGCGGGAGGGAGATTGGGAGTATCGGGGTTGCGGATGATAGTTATGGGGTTGAGGATTTGACGTTGGATATGAAGTTGCTTTTTGTGCCTATTAACGAGTGAGGAGGGGGAGGAGGGATTTGGAAAATAGACTGGACTGGACTGGACTAGAAGAAGAGAAAAGGGAATGTGTGGGAATGATGTGTTGCTAATTCAAGAAACTTGCTCCGCAGCCCTTCGGGAGCTTTGTTTCTCCCGGTCTTGCCCTTCGATTCGAAAACTCCTTGTTTGCATAGCATGGGATCTGCGACCCAAGGGGATCCGGTTGTCGACTCACGATGACTCCACGGGTTCTCCCTTTCCTCGAGACAGACGGCGTCATTGTTATCTACGCCCGTCGAACGGCCTTGTTTCTCTTTTCGCACTATTACACTAGACTGGGGGTGGCTATCTGAAATCCTTTTCAAGGGCGGACTTTTTTGCATTTTGCAGTTTTGCGCTTCGCGTCTTCGGCGTGGGTGGGGTGGGGTTTGCTCGGTAGACTGCATGGGATGGAAGGGTGGACGGGAAGAAGGGCTGTACTGGACCTGGATCTGGGAGTCATAACTGTATATTTCTTAGCTGTGGGATGGATGAGGAGGGTTGAGAGGGGAGGGAGAGAAGGGGTAGATGGGTAGACCGAGTTGAGGAAGAGGGGGAAGGGGAAGGAGGTATGAGAGGGAGGATGATGGCACAGGAGTAAAGGAGAGCAAAAAAAACGCTGTAGAATTACTAAAGAGGAGAAGAATTCGAAGCAGATTCACTTCTTACTCAACGCGATTTAAGACGACCTGACCTGCTGATGAGAAAGATTTCAGCATCTCCCTTTCTCGCGTACCTACCCAAGCTACCACAGCTGAATTTTTCGATCCCACAAACTTACGGCCTCAATTCTTCCAAGGATCGAGGCTGTTTTTCAGAATCAAGCTGGTATTGGTGTTGGTTGTCGTCGTCGTCGGGCTTCGTCATCGCATCGTATCCCTATCTACTCTCAAGAGCTGAGGTCGTCTTCGGCGCTGACAACAACTTTCCGGTGTCGACGGGAGTCACTGAGGTTGTTTCTATATTTACCTACCTACCTTTCAATTGCTACACTGTCTACTTGAATTGGTGGAGGCAACTGAAGTTACGGCCGTGAAGAATGTCCAAAGTAGATTCAAATGGCAGTGGGTGGATGGATTTAGAGAAGGATGGGCTGGGGTGCTTTTCGCTGCTGCCTGGAGCTCGAGCGCTGTGATATTGTTCCGCAAGGGTTACGCGTACACGTGGTGGACACGAGGAAGTACGTGTGGCTTAGCTTGGTTTGGTTCACAGAAGTAAAGGTGAAGCAAGGGAGATGACTTAGCAGGATGAACAAGGTTGCAATTGGAAGCGACTTGGCGGCTGTGTTGCGTTTCTTTGTTTCGTTTCGCTGGTTTCGTGGTTGTTTTGGTTTGGGTTTTGTGGGCTGAGGTGTGGACGGGACTCACGGGAGGATGATGACAGCAGAAGTGTTGCGGCCGAAACGAAGTTAGAGCCGTAGGGCGGGGAATTTTGATGACGGGTAAACAAAGGCACGGTCTACCTAGGAGGAATTCTTCGGATTGAACCTTGGAATTTTAGAGGATATTGAAGTGATGATTTGATGATTTAGACTGCTGATGATGGGGATTGATATAGAGATTATTGATCGAGACGAAGAGCGGAGTTGGAGGCAGGTAGAAGTTGAACTCCTTGTCGCAAGTATTTCCTATTTGGTAAATCTTATCGCAATCGCTCTTTGACCTGACCTGATCAGACCAACAGTGAACAGCCAACCAAAGCCAACTCCTTTTTCGATGATTCAAAGACTCTCACTCCACTACCCAATCCCATCGGAGTCCATTCCCTCCACTCACGCCTCACCCGTCCCTCGCTTGCAGTTGCGGCCGAGAGACAGACTCCTTCGTAAAAGAGGCTTTCCCATCCTCACCACTGGGTTTCAAAACTCGCCGTGCGCGCGGAAAACGCCCCAGAAGCGTCCAAGCGAGTTCGATGGCGCGACCTGGCACTGCGCTTCGTGGTGGCTTAGCCCGGCTACGAAAGAGGTTATTCCTCTTTGAGCAGTTCAACCTTGCAAAATGCACCGTTGGCGAGTGTGCGCGGCGCTCCCGGTGTGGTTCTTTCGGGCAGCGGTTGCGACACTTGCGATGTCTTTCTTTGTTGCGGCCCCAGGACGTGCGGCCGCTCGGGGGATTGTGAGGCCGGGGGACGGACTGGAGCCTTGCAGGTGGTGTGTTTACGATACGCTGATACGGAGGTAGGTATATAGACCTGAGGCTGCAGCCTCAAAGGTTTGTTGTTGAAGTGCATATTCTGCACTTTGGGTTTTCTTTGATCTCGACTTTGACGGCTTCAAGTTCGCCCCTTGAGCTGATTCCAGACCGGTACCTTATACAAGCCTTTCCTGTTGCTTCCTGTCACTTGCCTACTTCACCTAACCTATACAATTACTTTTGCTTCTTCTGTCTAATAAAACCTTGACCTCTCCCCTTCTACGGATTCTCTGCTAGTCGTCAAACTACCACCAAAATGTCGGATAGGTGCACCAAGGATACTTGTCCGGCGTCCGTGTCCATCTACGGCTATGCCCCATCGCTCGCAGCCAACGCCGTCTTTTTGGCGCTCTTCTTGGTCTCCTGCTTTATTCATCTCTTCCAAGGAATAAAATACAAGACATGGAGCTTCCTCATTGCCATGTGTCTTGGGACGCTGTGCGAGGCAGTCGGTAAAAACACCTTCAAATCCAGAGAACAACAAAGCAAACAATACTAACCCATCCACAGGCGAGGGCGGCCGCATAATGCTCCATAACGACCCCTTCTCCGACGCCGGCTTCAAACTTCAGATCGTGCTTCTCACTTTCGCCCCTGCGTTCATGGCCGCTGGCATCTATCTGACCCTCAAGCACCTCGTCATCACTTTCGGCCAGGACTTCTCCCGCATCAAGCCCGCCTGGTACACATACATCTTCATCACCTGCGACATCTTCTCCATCGTCCTGCAGGGCGCTGGCGGTGGTCTTGCTTCGGCTGCCGATGACGATCGCAACCTCCTCAATGCGGGTAACAACCTCATGATTGCTGGTCTCGCTTTCCAGGTGTTTACGTTGGTCATCTTTGCCGTGCTGGCTTCTGAGTATTTCTTCCGCGTGTGGAAGAATCGCCATCATTTGAACCCGGAGACCATTGAGCTGCGCCACAGCCTCAAGTTCAAGGGACTGCTCGCCGCTATCGTCATCTCCTATTTTGCCATCCTCATCCGATGCGTTTACCGAGTCGCTGAGATGGCTGGTGGATGGGGAAATTCCATCATGCAGGATGAAGCCCTCTTCATTGCTTTGGATTCTGTGTAAGTGCTTCTATTATACACGAGAAGATTGATGTACTGACTCGAACCAGTATGTGCATTATTGCCGTCCTTGTGTTCAACGCATTCCACCCTGGTCGCTGTTTTGAGTACCGGAGTTGGGCTTCAAAGAGGGCTGAGGAGAAGGTCGACGAGGAGTCCCCGAGTCCTATTATGTCGCAGGTTAATACTACCAAGTGAGACATGGATAGAAACGCTGTGCTACCGTGCGATTCAGGAGTAAAGGATAACTAGAGGGAATACAACAGCGCGGCGTTTGGAAGATAATTTATGGAACTTGTCAGCAGTTGCCCGGGAATTGACTCTCTGGAGGTAGATCTTGATATGAATACGTCTGGAAATGGATAGAGGTAGTCCTGTAATAATCCTGCAATACTTCTTGGGCCTTACGTTGTCTCGAGATTCTGTCCCCTGTGTCTACCATTCTTCCTCCAATCACGTGCATTTTCCGCCAAATAGTAATCATTTGAGAGCTCTTGGAACTTGGCTTCAAGGCACTGTGGCACCCCGCAGCTTACCCCTGAGCTCGTGCAGGCATTCATAAGGCACCTACAACGGATGAACACTTCAGACTCGACAGTTAAATACATAGTCTGGCGACTTGCAGTCTATTTCGAGGGCGAATGGGGCGAGAGGTGTTGGTTCTGGATCTTCAATGCGACCACGAATGCAGGCTCGAGACCCTTGGAAAAAGAAACGTATTCTTTTCAAACTGAGCCGCTTCACCTCATCGTGCCATGGTGTTTACTGTAGCATAAAGGGCGAACCCCTCCCCCCCGAGGAATTACGTGGTTCTTGCTAATCCTCACCGCTTGCCTGACTGGCGCCAGCCCCACTACAACCCTTGACCAAACCTATGTCATAGAATCACCAAAGCTTCTCCCGCCTTTCCCACGGACTTGTTCAAACCCATCCTATCCAAAACTTCTCCACCCCAATTGCCTCAATCGCAGTGTCCTCCGGTACGATACTCCTTTCTCACTCCCAGCAAAACTTCCCCGGCGCAGTTGAATTGACTTGCAAACTTTGCTAGAGACCCTCATCCCACCCCACCACCTCAACAAAATCCCGCACCCACCCACTCAATCCACCATGGAGCCAAGCTTCGGCCTCACAAACAAGCTGGATTCGTGGCAGGCGCTCGCCGACTACCACAAGAAAATCAGCCCGGAAATCATCCTCAGCAAGCTCTTCAAGGAGGACCCGGAGCGCTTCAACAAGTTCTCGCGCACCTTCAAGAACACGGCCGATGGCTCCGAGATCCTGTTTGATTTCTCCAAGGACTTCCTCACGGATGAGGCGCTCAAGCTGCTCGTCAACTTGGCCAAGGAGGTCAAGCTGGAGAAGCTGAGGGATGAGATGTTTGCGGGCGAGAAGATCAATTTCACCGAGAATCGCGCTGTGTATCATGTCGCTCTTCGCAATCTTGGGGACTGGAAGATGGAGGTCAATGGCGAGAGTGTCGTTGAAGGCGTCCAGGAGGTCCTGCAGCACATGAAGGAGTTCTGCGAGGAGGTGAGGAGTGGTTCGTGGAAGGGCTACACTGGCAAGAGCATCGATACCATCATCAACATTGGTATTGGCGGTTCAGATCTGTAAGTCGAGGCTTTCCCCTTGGACTCGGAAACGAGTTGATCTGGCATCCAACTAATCTGGCTTTTCCCACAGCGGCCCTGTCATGGTCACCGAAGCCCTCAAGCCATACGGCAAGCAGGACTTCAAGTTGCATTTTGTTTCCAACATTGATGGCACCCATGTCCACGAAGCGCTCAAGGACTCCAACCCTGAGACGACCCTCTTCCTCATTGCCTCCAAGACGTTCACGACCGCCGAGACCACCACAAATGCGAACACGGCAAAGTCTTGGTTCTTGGAGAAGGCGGGCGACGAGTCGGCTATAGCGAAGCACTTCGTTGCTTTGTCGACCAACGAGTCGGAAGTCGTCAAGTTTGGCATTGACAAGAAGAACATGTTTGGCTTCTCCGACTGGGTTGGTGGTCGATACAGTGTGTGGAGCGCCATTGGCTTGAGTGTGGCCTTGTACATTGGCTACGACAACTTCGAGGATTTCCTCAAGGGTGCCCATGCTATGGACAAGCACTTCAAGGAGGCTCCCCTGGAAGAGAACATTCCCGTTCTCGGTGGCCTTCTCAGCGTGTGGTACTCCGACTTCTTCGGCTCGCAGACCCATCTCGTCTCTCCGTAAGTAACAAGACGCCCCTTTCCATGTCCGAATATTGACAGAAATTAGCTTCGATCAGTATCTGCATAGGTTCCCCGCCTACCTGCAGCAACTGTCCATGGAGTCGAACGGCAAGGCGATCACCCGAACCGGAGAATACGTCAAGTACACCACCGGTCCCATCCTGTTCGGCGAGCCTGCGACCAACGCACAGCATTCATTCTACCAGCTGCTGCACCAAGGCACGAAGCTGATCAACACCGACTTCATCATGGCCGCTGAGAGCCACAATCCCGTTGCGGAGAACAAGCACCAGAAGTAAGTATTACCTATCAATATTCATCCAATACAAAATCTAACCGATTCCAGGATGCTGGCATCCAACTTCTTCGCCCAAGCCGAGGCGCTCATGGTCGGCAAACACGAGGAGGAACTCAAGGCGGAAAACACCCCCGACAATCTCATCAACCACAAGACCTTCCTGGGCAACCGTCCGACGACCTCGATCCTGGCGCAGAAGATCACGCCCGCCACGCTCGGCGCCCTGATCGTCTACTACGAGCACTTGACCTTCACGGAAGGCGCGGTTTGGAATATCAACAGCTTTGATCAGTGGGGCGTTGAGTTGGGCAAGTCTTTGGCTAGTAAGTTAACCCTTGAGAGACGGTTCTCCTATTTCTCTTTTCTGGTTTGAGACAGTGCTGACGCTAGTTTTCTTCACAGAGAAGATCCAGGCTGAGCTCGACGATGGCAGCGAGGCTACGGGGCATGATTCTAGCACTAATGGCCTCATTAATGCGTTCAAGAAGAAGGCTAAGATCTCCAAGTAAGTGGTTGTGAGAATGTTGCTTGGGGGAGGATTTGGGGCATGGGGTTGGAACTTGAAAGGGGATGGAGGAATGGAGGAATGGAAGTGGTTAGCCGGAGCCGGAATGGTTAGTATATAGTACAGCTAATGAGCAATATGAAGCTGAATGAGTGGTCATACATATTATAGAGCAATGCAAGAAAGTATGTCGCGATGGGTGTTATATCATATCATGCCATGTCTTCTTCTCTCTTCCGTCAACGTCCAATCGTTGTGTTTGTTAGTCTCACCGTCTTACAGCTTCGCTGGATGGTATGGAGTGTGGGCGGACGGCTTGGAGGAGTAGATATTCGCATATTCAAGAGTTGGACGAGCTCATGGATGCCAATTTTCGTCTAACATGCTACTGTACAGAAAGGGAGATGGTCTGCTAATTCTTTTGGTCTTGCTTCCTCGAGCTTGACGTGTGGGATTGTAGGAGATTTTATTTGTTTTTTTTATCGAGGCGTGCTGTGGTGAATCGAATGCTGTAGAGGAGAGCTGGACGGCTGGGGGGAGGGCGATTTCGGATGTCCGAGGAGTTGGACGAGTGGATGGATTTGGTTGATTGTCATGTTTCTGAATTACACATCGAACTTTAGAATGAAAGACTTTTGCATCGAGCACTGATTTGAACAATCCAATGTAGTTGAACAGCAATGGATGTTACGGAGTAGAGTGTATCTATAGGTACTAGGAGGTAGATATCCAAGATCGGTGGTGCAATACGAAAAGGTCAGAATAGCTCCTGATTGGCCCACCCAAGATCTACAATTACCCCTGTCATCCACCCAAGCTCCAGCCAGATCTCTCCTTTCGCATCTGCATCTGGGGCGGGCAGATCATTTTATATTCCCTCCACCACACGCAGCACCTCGGGCCTCACTTTCCCTCTCCTCTCACTTTCGCCTCCACCTCCCGCTCCACGCCTCTTTTCACGATGCAATGAATTTTCCCATGTCACGAACCTTGCTACTGCCGCGCTCGTTCTTGTTACACGGTCTCACCTCCTTTCCAGTCGTCTGAAATCCCCATCCCATCGTTGCTCTCCGCGCGCGACGAGAGGGTTTTCTTTGTCTGGGTCTGAGTTGAGCCGATCCACTACGAACGCACGCCCTCACCTTGCCTACCTGCCCGATCGAACCTCACACAACCTCATCGCATCGACCACTCCCGCATACAACAATGGCGAGGCGGACATCAACGCCGTCGCTACACCACAGTCTCCAAACAACGCTGTTGGTGCTCTGGGCCTTCTATTGCGCGCTGGCGAGTGCAGTCACGGCGGAGAAGGAGGGTGCTGGCGGGACTGGAGCGAATAGTCGGTATGAGGTCGGGCAGGGGATTCCGGTTAGTTGTTTGAATAGGACTGTGTAAGTGAGAATGTGCTGCTGGGAGGGCATGCAAGGGGGTTTGATGGCGGGATTGCTAATTCTAGATTAGGGAGACTGGCGAGCATGTAAGAATCTTCATCTCTCGAGTAATTCGGCTTCGACCAGCGGTTTTTCTCATCTACGGTACAATTCGGCGTGGAAGGAAGAGATGGGATAGTGGAAGCGCATCGCTACCTACATGCCGAGCTGGCATACCAGTAGGATAGAGCACATGAATCTGGGCTGATAGGATAAGCAGATCACAGATGACGAAGGACATCTCCAATATGTCCCCTTCTTCAATTGCAACGAGACGGCTCGACCGCTCGAGTTTGCCTTTGGAATCGAGAAAGGTTCAACCTCCCCTCAAAACATCCCTATACTCCACACCAGCAGTCACTAACGTCTTCGGGCTTTTGCAGACTTCAACTGCACCCTCGACTTCATCTCCGACCCCATGTTCCACCTCCTCGAATTCTACATCCACAACGACGCCCCCCTAACCTGCCGCATTCCCTCGCGCCCCCTCCTCTCAAACGCCCCCTCCGCAAACCCCTCCGTCGTCACCGAAGACCAAGTCGGCGCCCTCGGCTCAAACTCAAACGCCTACATCCCGCTCACATTCGCCCTCCTCGGGACGCTCCAACTCTCGCACCTGCATATATCAAACCACCTCAACGTGCTGCTGCACGCGGCGCCGAAACGTATTGCGAAGGGGGTCGTGGATGCGGGGATCGCGTATTCGGTCTCGCACCTCGATGACACGAAAAACGTCCGCGTCGTCATCGGAGACCCGCTCACGCTGCAGTTCTCCGTCCGCTGGTATCCCACAACACAACTACCATCGGGCTGGCGCGGCGTCGGCGGCCACGTTTTCATCAGTACCATGGTCTATGCCATCCTCGCATTCGCGGCGGGAGCGGGCGTCGCGATTGTGTATTTCCGGGGGTTTGATCTGCCGCGACGCTTGAAGGGGTATGGGGCCGAGAGGTTGGGAGGGGGAGGCGTGGAGGGGCAGAGGTATAATGGGTATGGGTATGGGGTTGGTGGACCGCCGGCGAATGGGTATGGGTGGAGGGGACCGGGGAAGGTGGATTGATGGGGTGGGGTGATGGTGGGTGAGAGGTTATAGGTGGATAATAAACATATTCATATTTGAATTGAATATTTGTTCACGTTGTCCAGGTAAGAGTGACTTTTATTTCAGCATGTCCAAACCCTTTCGTGTATCCATGAGTGGGTTCAATAGGCTGACATAATTGACCATCCAGATACCGAGCGTAAAATACTTCTCTCATGGAGCAACGAGCACACAGTTCCTCCCATTATCCGATGAATCGCTGTCAATGAAACCATATCCCGTACCCAGTAGCAACCAAGCCAACCTGATCAGGACTCGAACACTCCATACAAAGATCACCCTGGTGTGTTGGGGTACGCTGGAGCAAAGCATAGGACCTACAGAGCGCGGATACGCGCTTGGATGACTTGAAACTGGGTATTTCGAGACATCTGAGTTGAAGACGGGATGTTGGATAACTTGAAACTTGCCATCACGAAATATCCAAGTTGAAGATGGGAACGTTTGGATGGCTTGAAACTTGCTTTTTTGAGATATCCAAGCCGAAGAAAGGACGTTGGATCACCTGAAACAGCCTCCCAGCAGATATCTGAAGCGAATTGCTAAGGGAATCTGGCCACGGGGGGTGAAGTCTCAGAAATGGGTGATCATTCGATCACTGCAGTTGGGGTTGAGACGGAAGTTCGATTGTGAGGACTCGGTTCTCAGGATGATGTAGTATTGTGTCTTCAAGCCTGAGGTGTCGATTCTCATCGGCAGGGCAGGGTTGCTGGTGGTCCTGGTCAGGAGGAGGATGATCAAGGAGGCTTTCTTGGGAGAAATATATTGAAGGGTTTGGTACACGCGTAGTAAAATAGTTTCCGCTTGCAATGTTTGTCATCGATCTCAGGTACTACATAGTGGAACAAGAATTTACTCTATGTTTACTCTGTACTCGACATCTTGCATGTTTACACGACAGACCTACGACTTCCAAGGTTCTGTGGTTACAGTAACCCGCGTATTCCTTCCTCTGCTACCTACCGGGTCGGATGTGATTACTCTGCAGAGCTGGTGATTAGTTTCAGGGCAGGCACGGCGCACGCCCAGGGGCACATCAATCGACCGGGAGGTACAAAAAGTGTCGCGTGACCACTTTCCTCTTTTCATCACTGCGTCGTCACAGCGATAATTGTCACTAAAACCCGGCCAGCGTGTTGCGAGTCTCTGGCTGAGAATACATGTCAAGTTCCAGTCTTCAATCCTTTCTGTTAGAGCTGAAATACGGGCTCTGGTCAATTCAGTAAACTACCTAGTACCTGACTACCTACTTGGTACAAACCCTCCAAACCACCGTCAAGAAACCCCCTCGAGACTGTGGTCACACCAGAAAAAGATCCAATCTCATCACACCAAAAAACCTAAACATGACCGACTCTCCCTCCACCCCCCAAAACCTAGACCCGCACTCCCCCCAAGCAACCCCCACCCCCCTCCACCACCACTTCTCCCCCGACCCCACCGGCACCACGCACCCCCAAAAATGGTCCTCCCTCTGGTCCTCCAACACCACCCCCTGGGACCGCTCCGCCCCCTCCCCGGCTCTCATCGACCTCCTCTCCCCCACCCACCCCTCTCACCATTTCCTCGGCTGTCCTCTGCACGCCAACGGAAAGCGCAAGAAGGCGCTTGTGCCTGGGTGTGGCAGGGGGTATGATGTGTACTTGCTTGCGAGTAGAGGGTATGATTGCACGGGGGTGGATGTTAGTGAGATGGCGGTTGAGAGGGCGGGGGAGGTTGGAGGGGGGGAGGAGGTTGTTGGGGGAGAGGGGGTGTATAAGGTGGCGAAGGTGGGGAGGGGGAAGGCGAGGTTTGTTGTTGGGGATTTTTTTGGGGGGAAGGAGGGGTGGAGGGATGGGGAGGGGAGGGGCGTGGAGGAGGGGTGTGGGAGGAAGGTTGGGGGGTGGGATTTGATTTATGATTATACGGTGAGTTCTGCTGCTCTTCCTGATCTTTCTTTCTGTCCGAGTCTTGTGGGATTTCTGTCTACTTTTTGGTTTGCCAGTCACTTTTTGGTTTCTACCTCCAATTACTCAATTCTCACTCCTATTCAAACATCCATGTTCAACATCCACACCCCCTCTCAAAACACCAGAGAAACTCTAATTAGTAAAACCCATCTAACCCCCCCTCCCAAAAGTTCCTCTGCGCCCTCCCCCCACCCCTCCGCCCCACCTGGTCCCGCCGAATTTCCTCCCTCCTCTCCCCAACCGGGATCCTAATCTGCCTCGAATTCCCCACCCAGAAAGACCCCGCTCTCGGCGGGCCGCCCTGGGCCTGTCCGCCAGAACTGCACCTGGCGCTCCTGTCCCGGCCGGGCGAGGAGGTGGGATATGATGGTGAGGGGAGGGTTGTGGTGGAGGAGGAGGAGGAGGGGAGGAAGAGTGAAAAGGCGTTGACGAGGGTTGCGCATTGGAGGCCGGAGAGGACGCATCAGGTGGGCGAGGGCACGGATTGGGTTTCGATATGGGCAAAGGAGTAGACGGGTTTGTGACTGGGTTAGGGGATTTCATGAGCTGGTTACTTGATATCGATATGGTGGCTGGGTTGACTGATCGCTACTGGGACTTTCGAGCATAGATACCTTCTGTCGAATAACATTTAGATCTTCCAAAGTGCATTAACTAACGTTCAAACAACTTCTTGTTCGCCACTGTGGCAGCCCCTTTCTGCGACTCTGCCAGATATGGAAGGACCGGTCACGTGGGTTGTTGGAGGGAGATCTCCTCTCCTTCACCTACAACCCCAGATTGAGACTCAATGGCAATCACGCTGGATCAACTGCATTCTTTGAATTCAAGTGCAATCAGCAGGAAGGCAAGTGCCATATCAACACCATTCCATTCTTCTACAAACGACCCACACATGCTATTCATAACCAACCCCCTCCACTCCACATCCTCCCCACCCTCACCACCCCATCACCCCATCACCCCATCATCCTCTCCCTCTCCTCCGCCCCACCATTCCCCAACTCCTCCCTCGCCCACCTCCCCCCCTCCGTCCCCCTCAACGGCACATCCCAAACCCTCGTCCAATCCACCCTCTCCCCGCCCAACAGCGCCTCGCCCGTCCTCCGGCTCTTGAACAGCGGCGCCGGATCGCACCAAAAGTCCTTGCAATTGGTCAACAGGCCGCGCGTGTACGGATTCGCCTTCCGACGCGCCTGCACGTTTGCGGCGTTGGAGCCATGAAGCGCTGTCATGAGGAAGGTGTCGACGCCGAGGAGGCGTTTCCAGGTGCCCCAGCAGCCTTCTTTGCGGGGTTTGGGCCCGTGGGTGTGACCGTGATGGGTTGGTGTAGCGCCTGAGGGACCGGGCATGGGGCCGCCGGTTATTGAGGCGTCGGACATGGATGTGGTTCCTGTTGTCACGAAGCTGGTGACGGCTTCGCCCATGCCGTGGGGATCGTGCTTGTGGTGGCTCATGCTCTCGTAGGTTGTCTGCGCGCGTCCGATCTGGACGAGTTGGACGATGAGGAGCATGGTCACCCACACGAGTTGGGCGCAGCACCAGCCGACTACGACGATGCTGAAGGGGTCTTTCATGAGGATGGAGCAGAGCTCCGGGGAGAGGATGTTGCATTCGTGGGTTGTAGTGGAGCCGGGGATGACCTCCAGATACGCGAGGAATAGCCAGACGAGCGAGAGAACGCCTAGCTCAAGCGCGACGATGTAGAGGACGAAGAAGCGATGGTTGTCATTTGCGACGCAATTGTCGACCCATGGACAGTGGCTGGAGACTGGTCAGTACCTATTACCGTCAAGGTAACATACTCGACTTACTGATCCTCTTTCGCCACACATCGATTACACCGTTTGCAGTGCTTGCTTCGAAGAGGCTTACGCACCATACAAGTAACGCAGAAATACTGCTCATTGAATTTCCGCGCAGCTATGAGCTCGTCTATGACAGCCTTCTGACGGACTCTGCTGTCGGTTGTTGGAACGTAGCCAGGATTCGAGAGCATCGTCTTGAAGTAGAAATAGGCACAAAAGGAGTAGAGTGACGCGAAAAGGAGGTTGAGAAACGGATTCGTCATATAAGTCCCTGTGGTGAGAGTAAGCGAAATGTGAAAGGAGAGAACAGATCGAAGCCCTCCTTACATGGGAGTATTGTCGTAAACCATCGTAGCCCCGCCCAAAGTAGGGATCCCGCAAAAATGCCGGCAAGGAAAGGCTGCAGAAAAAAGTTAGTTCCACTGGCTGGAGAAGTGGCACCGGCCATACTCACAGTCCTATGTATGCTCTTCAAGTCCGGAGGAGCCCATCGTAGCGTCTGGATCGCCACGATTTGCAAAGCATATGCAACGAATATGGACAGCGGAAGAGCAAAGTATACAGGGAGAAAGACAAGGATATAGAACACGCAGGGAAGGATGAAAGAAGGCCACAAGAAAGTAAGCCGCCAGATAAACTTCCTCCGATCTTTGATGAAAAAGGGGACGCTTTTGGGACTTCCGTCCGAGTTGTAGCCGCATTCTTTCAGCGCCCGGTGCCACTGCCTTTTCGAGTTCATCTCTTCCGCTGTGATAGCTGGCGTCTTCCCTTGGCTGTTCTCGGCGAAGCGGTTCGAGCCGTACTCGATGAGCTTGACAATAGGATGCATGGCACCCTTCACCAGCGCCCAATGCAATGCCGTGAAGCCCTGGTCATCTCGCGCATGTACATCTGCGCCCCACTTGAGGAACAAATCCACAACCGCTGGGAAGCCTTTGTATGCCGCCCACATCAGGCTCGTGTGGCCTTGCGCGTCCGGCACGTCCACCGGGATATCTTGATGTAGGAGCATGACGAGCTGGAAGACATTGCCGTCGAGGGCGGCGGAGTGGAGGAGGTTGAAGCCTTGGTCATCGGTCATGAGAGGGTCGGCGCCATTTTGTAGGAGAAGGTCCACGATATAGTAATGACACCGCTTTGCGGCCCAGAGGACTGGAGTAGCTATCGCAACGCCGCCTTTCGCGTTGACGTTTGCGCCCGAGTGGATGAGGAAATGGCAGAGTGCGTAGTGATCGTTTATTGCGGCCCACTGTATTCGGAGCAGCATTAGCTTGGTTCTAAACTCTCTCTTTACCAGGCGGACGTACGTGGAGTGCAGTAATTCCCTCGTCGTCCGTAGACGTGGCATCGAACTCTCCAGTATTGAACAACTTTTGAATGGCTCCAACTTCTCCAAGCCTAGCCAACTGCATGAGATCTCTCTCTATCGGCAGCTTCGGCGGAGCATTCTGGATATCTGACATCTCCACTGGTTCATCTCCACCTCCATCTCTTCTCGGGGAGCCATTTGCGGACTTGGATTCGGCGTTTCGCGGAGTGGATGCGGCGGTAGACATTTTGGCGGCCGTAGTGATACTAATGTATACAGGATCGAGTCATCGTGTCGTTATTGTACACGAATGGCGATGCGCATAGTTTGAGGGAACTGGTGCTTGAGGCAGGGTGGAAGTGATGTGGCTGAGGCTGCGGGCGTCAGCGGGGAGGCGCGTCCTCACGTCGGAGGCTGGTATATCACGATCTCAGCATAAAAAAATTATGCAGAAATACGGAAGACAGCATCACGGGCTGAAGTGATAGGTAGATACGCTAAAGCATGTATACTTCATGTAGAAAGTTCTACTGTTTCATTTCTACTATTTCAATATCATCAAGTCGAGTGGAACAAATCATTCCACAACGCCAGAAAATGCCCGACTAGCGATTTTATGCATCTAAGTCGACTTCTTCGCGAATTCTACTCTCAGAATCAAGTGCTTGAAGCCGAACCCATCCATCTTGTCACAAGCCTGCGCAGCATCCGTCCTATCGGCGAAACTGACGAAAGCAAAGCCCTTTGCCCTGCCAGTCTCCCTGTCCTTTGCCAAAAACACCCTTGTGACGTGACCGAAGCGTGAGAACATGTCGCGGAGGTCTTGCTCTTCGGCAAGCTCGCTGACCTGTTGTGGTTGTTAGTCCGACATTCACTATTGACGAGAGAAATGCCTTACATTTGTGACCCTAAGCGTGGCAAGATCGTCACGCTCGCCAAACTTGCCTCCTCCCATTCTCTCACCGGCGCCAGCACCTCCCTTCCGCATATGCGGCGGGACGTAGCTTGAGCCGCCAGCGCCGAGTCCTCCAGCATCTGCCCCATCATCCATGCTGTCCGCCATACCGCCGCCGCCGGGAGCATCGCCATCTGGGTTGAGTGTATCTTTGAAAGGACACTTGGACGTCCAATGCTCTCCGTTACAGAGACGGCACTTGATCTTCGCGTCCTTCAGCGCGGCCTTCTTTGCGTCCGGACCCTTGTCTTCGACCTGGTTTGGTTTGAAGTTCTGCTGAGGCCTGAAGACGATGTTCTCTCCGACGCTGGTGGTATCGCTTTGAGGGCCCGCGGCCCTGCCCTTTTCAAGACCAAACTTTGTCCATCGTCTTCGTTCAGCGACTCGGGGATTGACTTCGTGCTTGACCACCGTCTTCTTGATGCGCCTGGTCGTCTTGACTTTCCGGCCCGATTCGTCGTATCGCCATGAAACGGTGGTTTCTGTGCCGTCCTTGTTCACTGTCGTTTGCGGGTCAGGGAGTCCGGTATCAATGACCTCGTCTTCGTCCTCTGCCCAGTCGGTACGTCTGTATGGAGTAAGTAAGTTGTACCTGTTGTGTTTTGGGGAAGCTACTGACGTGAGAGGCTTCGACATGATGAAGTGTGGAAGTGAGAGATGTGTTTTGAGATGAGTCGCAGGCGCCGGCGGGGTATCTTGTAGGTGAAGTCGAGGGGCAAAATGCTGACTGGCGTCGGGGAAGGTGGTGGATTTCGATATCAAAATCCCAACTGCCCGAAGTTCGGCCGCTCGCTAACGCTTAACTCCGAAAGTCCGGACGTGCACCAGGAGAAGTTACGCGCGCGGTCGCGTCTTCCTCGAGCAAGACCACTTTATTTCTCGACAATCGACAATCGACACTCGACCTCATGCATCGCCGCTACCACTCGCATGTCTTGACGCGCTGTGGCCAGATGTGATACTGTACTTTTCAATTTTAAGCTACCATGTCTACACCGCGATCTTCGAAGCGCCGCAAAACATTCAACGCAGACGACACTTCGACTCCAGCCAAAAACAACACCGGGACCCCTTACGCTTGGAATGGTTCTTTGAGGAAGCTACCGAGGAGAAACAATAATGTTGTGCTGAATGGGCATGATACACAACCGGGTGCTGATAATGTGCAAGAGAGCGATCTGGAAAAGGACACTACAGAGCCCAATTCAGCAAAACGGCGGCGAGTAGACGTGTACGATGACATTGACGGGGCCTTTGGTCCAGATAGGACATCTGAGAGGAAGAGGAGGCGTACAGGCGGGTTACAAGAGACGGAAGAAGTGGGATTGACCGCTCCACCAAAGAAGAAGCCCAGGGGAAGGAAATCCGCCATTGAAGGGGAGGAGGCAGAGCAAATGCCGAAGGGGAAGAGTCCGAGAAATGCAGGGCCCCAGATGAAAGTGCCGACGGCTTCAAAGCAGCTTTCAGCTCGGAGATCGAAGAGGAATACCGTCGAAACCGTTTCTCCTCTCTCAGATCGGGAGAGCGGAGAGGAGGTGGGAATCGAGTCTGGAGATATTCCCCACGCCAGTAGAATGCCCCCTGACGACTCGACGCCTGAAGACTTTGATATGGACGAATCGCCTCCACCCCAAGTTCGACCGACGAAACCGTCTATACAAACCCCACGCTCGAGGCGCACAATGAATCGGACAGATCACGCGGGAAATAGCTTGGAAGATCTCGCTACCCAAGACCATTCCAACACTATTGAGGATACTACTCCATATCCCGGAGCTAGAAGCTGGCTTCAGAAGTTGATTTCTTTAAGGAGCCCCGGGAATGGGAAGAAGACGGAGAAGGAGAAGCAGGTCGCGCTTGTCGAGGATTTTCTGCCTGTCGAGCTTGAGGAACAATCAGAAAGTATGGATATTGACCAGGCGACCGACTCCAATTCTCCCGACGAGCAAGCCTCATTCTTTTTGCTGAAGAAGGTTGTCTTGGAGAAGCTCACGGCAAGGCGGCCGATACCATTGACTGGACTGGAAGATGAGTGCGGCAAAGTTCGAAGTCTCGTTAAACAAACCGTGTCAGCTGGGGAGGGGAACTCGATGCTTGTCATTGGCGCTAGGGGAAGTGGCAAGTCCACACTCGTGAATGAAGTCATTCGCGATTTGTCAAAAGAGCACAAGGCCAACTTTCATGTCATCCGACTGAACGGATTCATTCACACCGACGACAAGATAGCCCTTCGGGATATATGGCGGCAACTCGGACGAGAGATGGAAATCGAAGAAGATGGGACAGGGAAAAGCTACGCGGACACCCTGGCAAAGTTGCTTGCTCTCCTCGCACATCCGTCGGAGATATCAGGGCAGGAGTCGGATGAGGTGGCCAAGTCCGTCATCTTTGTCATGGACGAATTTGATCTCTTCACTACACATCCCCGACAAACCCTTCTCTACAACCTTTTCGACATCGCGCAATCCAGGAAGGCTCCCATTGCTGTTCTTGGACTCACCACGCGCATCGATGTTGCTGAGAGCTTGGAGAAGCGTGTCAAGAGCAGATTCAGCCACCGCTATGTCCACATATCGCTCCCCAAAAGCCTCCATCTTTTTCAGGAGATTTGCAAAGCGGCGCTGGGTGTCACGCCCGAAGAGCTGGACAAGGATGAACTTGATAGAGTTTCTGCGGTCCCAGAACTCACCGACGGAACTTCCAAATCCAACAAGTCTGCTACTCAGGGAAAAGACGTCTTGACCGCCTGGAACGATGCTGTCCAATCTCTATTCTCAAACGAGATATTCCTCGACAAGACATTGGCACCTCATTATTACACCACGAAATCACTCTCGGCGGCTTTCTCCTCTCTCGTCCTGCCCCTGGCCAAAGTCAATGACAGCTCTTCGCTCATCAAAACTTTCACCACATCACACAATCCATCGACAACCCTCGCACCTCCACCGTCATCCCTCTCCCTCCTCCCGTCCCTCTCAGACCTCTCCCTCTCCCTCCTCATCGCCACAGCCCGCCTCGACATCCTCCACGACGCCGACACAGCCAACTTATCCCTCGCATACGCGGAATACACCTCGCTCGTCTCGAAAGCGCGGTTACAGACGCAAGCGGCCGGGGTGAATGTCACGGGGGCTGGAATGAGGGTGTTTGGGAAGAATGTTGCGAGGGGTGCTTGGGAGGGCCTTGTGGACATCGGCTTGTTGATTCCGGTCATGGGAGGGGTTAATGGGGGCGGTATGGTTAGGTGTGATGTTAGTCTGGAGGAGATTGGGGAGGTTATTAGGGGGATGGGGGTTGGTGGACAGATGGAGAGGTGGTGTCGGCAGCTGTGAGGGAGCTGTTGTGGCTGTGCCACGGTATTGTAGTACAATCAGTATCCTTCTAGGTGCTATATTATTAGACCATGGTTCATGCATGAACGTCATACCTACAATTGAACGTCGTCGTCCTTGGGATTTTCGCAGTTATTTTCACGTGTGTGACGTCATAATCGAATTCTTAACTCAGGGGCATTCCACTTTAGCTGTATATATTCGAAGGCTATTATAAGGGTATACGATGGACACCTATAGCAAATTCCCAAGCCATATCTCCCAGGCCGTGTCAAACCCATACCTTCTCGATGTGCGAAACCCGCTCCAACCTAATATGCCCCAAACCCGTCCTCATCATAACTCATTTACCAAAACGAAAGAAGGGATCGCATCCCTCAATCACAAAACCCCCAACTCTACTCCTTCTTCCCCCCACCCCAAAGACTACTAACATACCCCCCCGCCCCACTAACCCCCTCCCCCACCTTCCCCGCCACCCCCTTACCACCCTCCGCAACTCCTTCCCCTCCGGCCATCGCATTCTTCGCTACCGGGTCCGTAACGCCCGACAGCGGCCCCCCATAACTGCCACTATCGTCCTTGCCGCCGCGCTCGGCGCGGTTGATGCCTTCCTTGGAGGCCATGTCGCCGATGGGTTGCAGCAGGCCGCCCTGCCCGACTTGGCCGGAGACGAGGGAGTTGACGCCGTCTTGGAGGGTGTCGACTTGGTCTATGCCGGTTATTTTGGATTTGTCGAGGGTGTCTGACGGTCGGTGTTAGTGAGAGTTCGTGAAGAAAAGGGCTGGGTAGGTTGCGGAGGTGGATTTGAGGGAGGGTGGAGGAGAGTGTGTGAGGACAAGGGTACGACAGAATATGGACTTGATGCTGAAGGAGTCGAGAATGTACTAGTGGGTGGAATCGCATGTACCTTTGGTAGCATAAGAAGCCTTGTTATCTCGCGTGAACCAACTAAGGTACTTGTCCTCGATCCACGGCATCCAGTTCTCCCACTGGTTGTGGTAGCCTTGGGTAATCCATTCCGTGTAGGTGAGATCTTTCTTCTGCTCCTTGGGGAGGCTGTCGAAGGTGTCTTTCTTCTGGCCCTCGGACATGGCGTCCCATTTCTTGGAGCCTTCGGATGCGATGTCGGTCATGGTTGTTGTGGGGAGGGAAGATGGGGTGGGATGTTTGGTGGGGAGTTGACTTGGGTTTATTCTTTGGTAGAGTTGGAGTAGATTTGATGGAAGATTTGGTGGTAGACTAAGATGGAAGCAACAGCGGAGAATTTCCAGAGTAGTCGGACATTTATAGAGGGGTGGCAGACAACGTGTTGAGCAAGTGGAGCATGCCCCCCAGCAGTGACGTAGTGCAGGGATTCTGGGAACGAGATCTTGGTGGGCTGGGGCTGGGCTACTGCAACAACCAACCTAACCCTGAAAGGGGGATGCATGTGCTGATCATATCGCATCTCCCGCAGCGCATGGGATGCTTGGCTTGCCAGACATCGAGAGTCTCATCCAGCCCTGACGCGCGACGCGTTGTCCGCAACTTACAACTCATAGACGACGCAACAACGTCATCGTTTCCAACAGGACTGTGAGCATAGCGCGTAGGGGGCAGGGAGCTGCTGGTGAGAAGGAAGAGCCGAGGGAAGTTCCAGGAAACTGCAACACCAAGCGGGCTGCGCCACGAGGCTGTGTAAAAAAGAAATATCTACGGCAGGCAGCAGTAGCCTTACGGTCGTGCCTCTCCATGCCACACCACGGTCCACCACATCTCTTTCAGCCTGATCATACTCATTCTTTTCTACCTCTCCTCTGTCTGAGCATTTGATGCTTCGACATTCACAAACGCTTATTGTTCACCATATGGGTAGTCCTTTTCCCTCCCGACAAATACTTCAACTTCGACTTCAAGACTTGGTGTAAAACCGCTGATTGGAGACTGAAAGAGGAGAAGCCCTTGAATCACTCTCGGATATCTTCAAAATTGAAAGTTTTCACTACATGGTAGAACATCTCTTCGGAAACTGCCCTATTCGAACAACTCTTCCATCCACTGCGAATATACCTATCGGGCAGACTTTTTGGGAACCGATCTCCTTTTGTCTCCGCTAGTCTAGGTCTCATTCTCAGCATGTCGACCCCTTGCACCTTTCCATACAAGGCCTTGGGGAAAGCTATACCGGAAATCCGCCTCGTTTCATTGGTCCGGGAGATGAAGATGATCCTCTCCATGGAATGCTCACCGTAGCGAATCTGCCCGCTGGAAATCATTTGGGCCCAGAACCTATTTATGATGCTCTGTCCTACGCGTGGGAATCCGACAAAGGCACTACAATCATCCAGGTCGACGGCCATCACCTCCAAGTCACGAGAAATCTTGCCCATGCTCTGCGGCGCCTTCGAAGGCCCGGAGTGGCTAGGACTCTCTGGGTTGACGCCATTTGCATCAATCAGTCCGACAATGAGGAGAAGAGCCGCCAAGTTGGAATGATGAAGAATATCTACGAAAGCGCCTCCTTTGTGCTCATTTGGCTTGGGCCCGAACCCGATGGGTTCAACGCCTTTGACTTCGCCACCAAGTGCCATGATTCAAAATCCAGATGGACGGAAGGGAAACCGAGGATTCTTCAGATGTTTTAGACCTTTTCGATCAAGTGTTCACTACTGTTGAACCGGGTGAGGAACGGCAGTCCCAATTCCTTGCGTTCTTCGGACAGAGCTGGTGGAAGCGCGTCTGGGTCAAGCAGGAGTTCATAGTGGCTCGAAAGCCCATATTCATTTCAGGAAAAGCCGAAATCCCCGCAGATGTTTTTATGCCAGCTTTGGAAGCAGTTGGCCACCGGATACAAGGCCGACATTTTTCCCGCGCGAATACCCTACTCTTTCTAGCCAACTCCGGCTCGCATTTAACATAATAACCATTCAAAAACACTGCCACAAAGAGCGACGCTGGGGCCTGATGGCCACGGCATTTATATTTGGCCGAGGAGTTTCCTGTGAGGCTTCCGATCCGCGAGATCGAATCTTTGCTTTACTTGGACTGTCTAATGACATTGATATCACCCCTGACTACAGCATTTCAGTGGGTCCTTTGTATGCGGATGTTACCAAAGCCATGATTTATCATTCCAACCCCTCCCAAGCGGCTCTCCATCCTTAGCTTGATCATCCCGAGTACGAAACAGTTATTACCGAACCTGCCGAGCTGGGCCGTCGATTGGACAAAAGCGTATCCTGAGCATCCCTTGTGTGACATTGGTGGTAGAAGCCATGATACATGGTACCATCCTTACGGGTATCGTTGTTCACCGCCGTTAGACCCTTCATTCTATGACGACCCCCAAATTCTACCCCTCTATGGAGCGTGCTTCGGCCTGGTGGAATCAGTTTGCTTCTCAGGCGATGACAATAGTGGCTTGGTCGATGACCTTTTGCTAAAGGCACTAACATTCAGCCAAAGTGCAAAGTGGGTTGACGGCCGTGGAAAACGAGTCAAAAGCGAAGATGCGCTATGGCGTACCTTGATAGCCGATAACATGAGAAGCAGTCGTACTAATTGCTATTTCGAAAGGGCTTCGATCGAAGACGGGCACGAGTTCGACGCTGCAGTCGATGCTGCTATACACCATGAGCAAGACTACGAGGAGAAAGGCTGCGATTCTTACATGGGAAGATTGCACGTCACTCTACCGGGGCACCTCCTGCTTCGAACTACAGAAGGGCATATGGGATTGGCGACCGACGACACGATGGTCGATGACCTCTTATGTCTCGTTCCAGGGTCCGAAATCATCGTCGTTCTCAGAAGGCGATCAGGAGGCGGCGGATGCACGTTCGTGGGAACCGCGTATGTTCACGGATGTATGGATGGTCAATTGATGACACAAGATCTCCAGTAGGAAGTCTTCAAAGTCTCTTGATGACGGGAATATGACTGTGCAACCATCGAGTCCAATTCTTCCTGACTAACCGAACCGATACTACTGGCACCTTCAGCGTTTCTGTAATGTTCTGTAGTGCACCGGAAGAGCTATTACTGGATATCAAACACTAGATGTCCCTTCGACTATGATCAACTCCGGGCAATCTTTCTTTCGGAGCTGGGCCGAACGGTTTCTTCTGGATTGGTTGTACCAAATGTTCTAAAATAGTTGACCAAAGCTTCTTTTCTTTTCTGCTTTTCCGAATCGTACGTCTCCAAATGTCTGGTCCAAAGGTTGCTAAGCCCTCAAATTCTTTGTACGGGGCGGGTGAGACACATGGAAGTCTAAAGTTGCCATTACTCGGATACTCATAATCGCACTTTTTCAGACAGCTCTGCGATCAACTTTTCTCCTTCTCTACCATTTTTGTACTCGAACCGGATGATTAAACGCTAGGTAACCTTCCACAAGCAATGCGATGGAGTATCATAACCCAACCAAAACTTTTCGACCCATGCAACCAATCCATCTTTAGTACCAAATCTCCATCAAACTCCAAAAAACGCCCCCTTTCTCCAAAGAAGTCTACCAAGCCACACCCCCTACCTCGCCAACCCCTCCAAAACCTCCATCCGCCCCTCCTCCCTCATGCTTTTCGCCGTAATCCTCTCGGGGTAATTCCGCATAAACATGTTCGTGAAATGCGTCCCGTAATGAATGCCCTCGTTACTCTTCTCACCACCACCACCACCAGCATGACTGAACTCCTTGAGCGGCTTGCAGACGGCGTTGAAGTTTGGCTCGTGGAAGTAGGCGAAGGCGAAGCGTTCGGCGGTATTGAGGCCGACTTTGTGCGGGGTCGAGGGGAGGTGGGAGGAGGTGAGGTATTGGAGCATGTCGCCTGGGGTGGGGGGTTAGCTTGGGTTTTTGGGTTTGGGTCTACAGAGGAATGGATGGGTAGAAGAGACGGGGGCTTACCGGGAAACACGGTGAAGACATTCGGCATGGGAGGCACGTAAACCCATTGACTGTCATTCTCGTGCGCGCCGGCTGCACTCGTCTTCCAGTTCTCGTAGACCTCGCCTTCGATGGGAGGACGGACGAAAAGGCCACCGACGTGGTCTTGCGCGGCGATGACGAGGAGGCCGTAATCGGTGTGCGAGCCGATCCCGCGACCGCGAACGCCTTTGCCGTTGGTGTTGTTTACTGGGGGGAATCTGGTGAAGACGAAGGGTCAGTAATGGTTTCGGGTGGTTCGTACAAAGGGGTATGTATAATCACCTGAGATTGCGCATATGGTGCCACCCATCCTCAACGAGGTTATTCAACTCATTCTCGTCCTCGAGGCCAAGACCATAGGCGGTAAGCTTCAGTAGTCGGTCGCCATAGGTTTCCATCTGAGTCATGAGGTTCTTCATCGCGATCTCGTACTCGGTGTTTGGCCAGGGGCAAGGTCCGTGGCACGGCCATCTGTTCTGCACTCGCGAGTCGGTTTCCGGGAGATCCTTGGTAACGGTGAAGATTTCAGAGTAGTCTGCGATACCGGCGGTGATTTCCTCGCCGGAGGCAATGTAGCCGGCGAAGCTCTGGTCGTCGACACAGGCGGCCTTTTGCTCATGGGGTTGGGCGAAATAGGCTTTGCTCTTCTCGAAAGCGGTGGCCAGAGTAGGGTTCGTGGATGGGATAGAGACTTGGAGGATACCGTCCTGACGCCATGCCTTGACGAGGAGTTCTCCGAGCTTCCTGTCTGTGGCGGAGCCGGTGACAACTTCGGGGATGTCGAAGGTCCTGAGGTAGCCGATCCTAGCAGGGTGGTGGGGAGGGAGAGTGGATGCAAGATGGACGCCGCTCATGCGAGCATTTTCGGAAGTGACAACTTCGGATGCCAAACTCCTCTTGAAGGTCGACGCATGCAGTGACAATGCCGATCGAGCTCCGTTGCGGAGGAAAGACGTCGTGGTGAGTGTGCGAGAGGCCATGATTGGCAAAGTTGTTTGGCGAGAAAGGAAGAACAGAAGCAGAAATACAATGAGGACGAGAGATAGATTAGCCTGGATACAAAGCTCTCTGGTATCTGTGATGTAGGTGATGATGATGAACAAAGTACGATGGATTTGACTCTCCTCATATACTATACAACCACAATTCTGGATTCAAAAAGTAAGGAGCCAGCCTCATAGCAGCTACCTGCTCATTGAAGGCCTAGATTTCGAAACAATCAGGCTGCTATGGTCAAAGACTTGGTATTGACTTTGACGTAGACATGGTCGACTTCAGGACTCCGGTCAGGGACGCACGTGTGGCCGCTTCCAAATACGAAACAACCCAATTGCATCAATAAAGTATGTACATCGTCGAACTGATGGGGTCTGGATTGTTTCCCCTCGGAGGCAATGCCTGGGGAATCAACCACTGTGGCGGAAGTACCTCCGGGGACTTGGAGATACCGACAGGATCGTGCGTCGTCCAACCTCGCCTCCATGTAGCCAGACCTGGCTATTTCCCGTGCAAGCAAGCCTAATAGTTTGGAATGACTGTGTGGATTCTGGTAACTAATTTCCCTTTCCAGTTCCATTGCATGTTGTATCAAAAGATAAAAGGAATTTCTAGCGTAGCAATTGATTGTCCGCGATGTTAATGGCTCAAATCCTTACAGAAAAAGCTTGAATAGAGACTTGACCTGTACAACACACGCAGCGTCCAAAATGAACTACATACTGCTCCTGTATTACAATCAAGATGTAGTTTAGGTTCCTGCACAGCGTGAGGTTGGCTTAATAAGTAGACTTCTGCGTGGGAAAAAAAGTAAAAGCGTGGGCGAAATGGCGCGACCCTACCAATGAGAAATAGCAAAGCCACAACATGCCAATCTGTCGACAGGAAAGTAGATCTAGACTTGAGATGGGAAAGTTGAACAGCAAGGCTAGGGACTTGTGGGGAGGTGTTTGTAGTCGGCTTAGTAGTAAAGCATGTCGTAAATATCCAGGCCCAACCACCGTAGGTATCGCAGATAGAGATCGGTTCCGCGGTACATACTTTTTGCAGCCACATCTTGAGTAGATAGGAGGTTAAAGACGTCAACTGAGGCTTGGATGCAGATGGCTTGAGGTTGTGACATGGTCTGGAAGGATTCATATGCGAGACGTTGAATCTCGAGTCTGGACTGAGGAGACAATCCCATTACTTCCGATGCATCTGGTTGATTTCAAGCGGAGATCCGAGTTCCAGCGGCACCATCGCATCTCTCGAGTCGGGACTGATCGAATCTACGTTGACGATCTGGGATCGCTCCAACTTATGTAAGAAGCCTAGGTTTGCCAGTCATTGAAAAGCTTGCGGGTTCCCGGGTATGATTGTGGGATCTCCAGTCTAGTCTCACACGTCGTCCCGTTAGCTGGAGGGGCTGATGGAGTGCTGCAGGTACGGCGACCGATCCTATCGGAGGTATACATCGGTGTTCAAAGTCTTTGTGGTTTGACTCTGGCCTGATAGTTGTGACAATGGATCAAGGTTGAGGTGGGATTAGGACAAAGCTTTGCGCTGTTGCCAAGCTTGGGTGAGACTTGGGGCGGAGCGGAGCGGAATCACGTGTCCTATCTCAAGTTCCACTGGTATTAATTCTTTCTGCATTTACTGATCTTTCCTCGAATTATTGCCTTTGTAAAAGGAGAGGTGCGCCATGATTTTTAGCGAGTCTGTTCTTGAAATGACAGGAATGGAGTCAGGATCTGCGTCCATTCACAACCCGCCATTTTCGGGGATGAAGCTTGCCTCGACATTTTGGCCTGCGCAGTAACTTCACGCGAGACATTCAAGAGGCCCGAGGCGCTCAGCAATGCTCGCGGACCATGTCACATGAGCTGCTCGTAGTGCTTAGTTCATAGCAAACTTCGATCTCGCCCTCAACTTGGCTCCATAAAAGTATAGGCCCCACATGCCAAACTGTGAACATCGAGGTTAGTAATTTTCTCTCAATGAGACCCTCCTGATGGGGACGTAAACAAGATATTTACTTACAATACCCATCACACTCAACCCACCGAGGAGGCTGACTCCCTTTCCAATCCCGAGGTAGATGTACATGGGCCTTGAGAAAAGAACGGATCCAAACGCAAACAGGGAGCGGACGAAATCGTTTCCTGCGAAAAGACTCGCTGCATATTGTGGGTACGACATTGGTACGTAGACTGTTGGAAGTGGCGGGTCAGCTTGCCGAGTGTCATACAGAAGGCGGTTTGGAAGGCTTACCAAAGATACATTGCAGGATGATGTAGCAACTAATCGCATAAATCGTGATTCCCACAACGCCGGCCATCCAGTGAATGCTGGCATTGGCGGTCCAAGCTATAGTAGCTGTCAGCATTCCCCACATTGACAAGTTCAGAACTTGGTCGCTTACCGAAGAGGAACAATCCAATGGTCGGGCCAAAGCAGGCGAGCAATGCTGGACGCAACCTCCACTCCTGAACTTGCAGTCCGTTTTTCAGGATATCTGGGATGAGCAAGAAATGGAGATAGGAGAAATAGATAACCATCGCAATCAGGCAGCCGACAACAATGCAGGTGAATACAAGGCCGGTCTCACCGATGTTGAAGCCATACAGAGGCGGGTAGACCAATGCGAAGACCTCGAAGAATGAGTAGTAGATACCGTAAATTAAGGCGGTATACACACTGTCCGAGTGAGTAAAGAGACATCAAAGCAAATGAATGTAAATACGTACTTGACAAACATGACCGCAGGATCCTTGATGGAAATTTCGATGGGCTTGACAATAGCATCAGTGACGATTTGACCAAACGTGATTCCTTTGCGGTCAACCTCCGTCTGCGATCGGATTTTCTCATTGGTAGTCAGCTTCCTCAGGCGAGCAGCACGGCGCAGTAAAATGTTCGAGGTTGACGTTTCGGGAAGGAAGAAGAACCACAGGATAAATATAGGTCCTGCCATCCAAAGGATCTCCCAAAGGGCCCATCGCCAACTGCAAATATGGTCAGATTCTGCCTCGGCGTTGTCGTACCAGCACTTACTTTTCTGCGGTGACGGCGAATCCAGATATCAGCGGACCCAAAGCAGGAGCAGCGAAAGTTGCCGACACCCAGAAAGCGACCGAGTACGGGAGATAGAGAAGCGAATACATATCCTGAGCTGTCAGCATCGTTCATGGCAGGCGGAAGTATTGACAAACTCACCGCCATAGTCGCCGGGCCGGTTGCCAAGCAGGGGCTGCCGAAGAATCCTTGGAGGAATCGCAGGACCAGCAACCCACCAAGGTTGTCCACGAGAGCAGTCGGTACAGCCAATATGACATAGATAGCAAACTGAATCTTGTTAGCAACGCCCAATCTTAATGAGTTGTCAGGGTGCAAGGCTTACAGTAGCAATGTAAGGGACATTCCTGCCGAATAGTGGAATTTCAGACATGGGTGAAAATAGCAGAGGTCCAAGACCGTAGCCGATGACATACAAAGCCAGGCCCATGGCGGCTTTGAATTCGCCGACGCCAAAGCGTTCCATGACCTGGAGCTCGGCAGAGACGTAGATACTGGATCCGGCATAGACGACGAAAGTGTAGAGATTGATCTGCAGGGCAACAAAGAATTTCTTCCTTTGGGACCAGTTCTGGGGGTTTGCGGTATCATCGGTTGTGTACCTAGAGAAAGCCTGGGTCAATCTATTTGATCGGGACAAGAATCAACATAGTACTTACCAGTCGACCAATACAGTATTGTCAGCAGTCCTTGCGGCTACTATTCGAGTTGACCTTGTCTTCTCTACGGCCATTTGTTGCTCGATAGCAAACCGGTCCGCAGTCCAGGGCAGTGTCTGCGTTCTCTGAAGACCCAGCGTCGCTGTGGGCAGTATCCCGGTGCTGTTAGAGTGGCTCGAGCTCACTGTCTCTGCTTTCTCCAGGTCTTCTCCTTCTTTGGGAAACTCTGAGATGCTTGGCCGCTCGGATTCATCACTCTGCTGAACGTTTTCGGGAACTTCAGTAACAGGCTTCTCCATATCGCCTGTGGCGCCGTTCGCGGAGCCATCTCCTGCATAGCAATTTGGACATGTGAACCCGTCAATCTCTTCCGGGTATTTGAAGACCTTATTGCCGGTAATCAGGCGTACAAGTTGGCCAAAAGGCGCTTCGCGAACTAGATCGAGCATTGGAAAGATAGCGATGAAGAGCCTTGAAGGTCCCGGGCGCTTGCACCTCTACATATATTCATTCTTTAACGGTCCAAAGACGCTCCATAGGAAAGGAAGCACCGGGAAGCGAAATCGACAGCTCAGAGAAGAAAGGGAAAATTACCTTATTCGGCAAACACTCGATGCAGTGTCGCCAGCAGACGCCCTGAGAAGATGGAATCTAAGCATTGCTCGGATCCTAGAACTTTTGACTGGGGACAGGTCAGGGGGTCATGATTGGCCCAAACCTGTGGCTTTGCAGTTAGTGATGCTTATTCACCATTTCCTGATTTCTCGGAACATTACGACCAATAATCTTTCCTTGATTTGAAAGACCGCGGAGGACGAGTAGAGAGATGACACAGGAGTGTCCCAGCCTGCCCCGAAATATGCAATCATCTCTTGAGAAAGTTAGGGGAGTTCCCGGTCGTTGAAGAAGAATCACAAGCGAGCGAGGCGAAGAAACAGCTATCGCACTGAAGCTTTACCGACCAGAAGACACATCCCGGCCTTGACGCAATTAGTCACTTTTACGATTGGGAAGAAGGTAACCTTTGGGAATGGTAGAAGCCTGGACTTGACATCTGCTGCGCCCAAATCAGGAGCTGACTTTGACTTCGATGAATAGGAGAAGAGCCGCAGCCCGCACAGAAATAATTCGAAAGCCCACAAAGTGTGAAAGCCAGGACAAGGAAAAACCTGATCCGGGTGGCAAGCCTTACTTCAGCGGCAGCCGGAGTGCAGGCAGATGTTTGTTGAGGTAGGTATCTCTCGAGTCCTCGACACCATTGGCCTTCTAGAAAACCCCATAGATGCAAGCTGGAATTGTTTGTTTACAGTCGAATTAGCAATAGAATTTGAGATATATCTCGGTCTTGGATGGTAAAGGATGGCAAGAGGGCGAGGAAGCGACGGAAGAGTTGAAACTTTGACCGCAAGATTTCCTCCAGTCATTATGTCAGCAACATCTCAGTCACGTGCATCTGCATTGCCAACACTGCCAACTTCAAAAGCAAATTCCGAATACCTCGCACTCGTACTCGTCATCAATCTAACAGTGTTTCATCCCCATTTTTTGCAAGCAGCTGTATAGATTCTGTCCATAAATCCATATATCCAGTCAAAATTTCCTCATCAATTGGTGCACTTCAACACTGCTATTGAACATACTTTAAAAACCTGCCGCTCCGCATCCCGTTGGTTTGCTGCTTTGGAGATGGACAACTATAGCCAGGCCTGCTGCAGGTAATTGCACTCATTCCGACCCAAATATCCAAGAGTCACTCTAAATATGAGTAGTATTCCTCCTGTAATCGGCACAAACTACGAACCAAAAGGCGAATACACAACTCTCAATGGCCTCAAAACCTGTAAAGCTACCAAATCTCATCAAAGTCAGCATGTCTAAAGCCATACCCAGACGTAACTGGACCCACCTCCGCAACATGCGCCCTCCTCTCCATCTACGACATCTTCGGCTTCTTCCCGCAAACGCTCCAAGGCGCCGACCTTCTCGCGTCCGCAGGTCCCTACCGCGTCTTTCTCCCCGACTTCTTCGAGGGCAAGCCCTGCAACATCGAATGGTATCCTCCCACCACGGAGGAGAAGAAAACCGCGCTCTACGCCTGGTTTGGCGAAAAGGGCAGTTTTGATGCTGGGAGGGAGAAGGTCCCAGGTATCATCTCAGAAGCGAACGCTATGAGTCCTGATGCTGGTAAGTTTGAGAAGTGGGGCGTTTTGGGTTATTGCTGGGGAGGGCATTTGGCGACGGTGATTGCGGGCGGAGAGGAGACGGTATTTAGTGCGGCGGTGCAGGTGCATCCGGGGGTTATTACGCCGGCGGATGCTGGGAAGGTCACGATTCCGATGGCGGTGCTTGCGTCGAAGGATGAGAAGAAGGAGGAAGTGGAGGAGTTCATGTCGCGCTTAAAGGGGGAGAAGTTTGTCGAGTGGTTTGATTCGCAGATACACGGTTGGATGTCGGCAAGAGGCGATTTGGAAGATGAAGGGGTCAGAATGGAGTACGAAAGGGGATATCAAATTGTGCTCAACTTCTTTAAGAAGCACGTGTAAATGTGGTACCTGGAAGATCGGTCTCTATAATTAGCTGGATCTTCAGCCTCTAATGAGATCAATGTCATCATCATGCCTGAAAGATCTGAACTTTTGCATAGCTTGATACTTGGTTTCTTCCAAATACTTTTGCCGCTTGCTGGCTGACAAAACGCGTGGGTTGCAAAATGGCTGTCAGGGAAGCAGGCGGTTTGTCAGCTGCTTGCTCCTTAAAGAGAATCGCGGAGCTGCTCCACCATGCGTCGACATACCTAGCATACCTAGGTAGGTAATTCCAAAGATACAAGCCTTTCACGCGAACAGAGAAATGACACAGATTGGGCCCGAACCCCCACAAGAGGGGGGAAACGCCTGTGCCTTTTGTCGGCGTCGAAAGCGGAGCTGTGACAAACGCTTACCCCGATGTTCAGCCTGTTCGAGCCGCAATCTCGAGTGTGATTACTCAAGGTAAGTCCTTTGAATCTCGAGGTCTTTGAAATGGCCGCAAACTCACGAATTGTCTACAGAAATACTGCTCCCAGCGAATCCAGCTCACAGGAAGAGCGTGCCCTGACAGAATGGGTTGCTACCCGGCCACTCCTTACGCCAGCGGGCATTGAGCAACCCTTCCCGGCAGTGTACTTTATGGACCATCGCGTGTTCCAACATAGCCGCATGCAGCTGCCAAAGACCAATTGGGCTGCCCCGGCCATTCTCATAGAATATGTCCGAGAACCGCTCTCCCTTGCGCAAGAGTACTGGAACAAGGTCCACTGGTGGATGCCTATCATCTCCAAGAAGCGTTTCTATGACCATTCTCTAAATCCTCTTGTCCAGCAGGGGGTCGACGTCGTCTTATTGCTATCTGCAATGAAACTTGTCGTGTGGCACCCTGGACAGACACCGCGCCCAGAAGCCCAACACAGGGCCATCCGCCATGCTTTTGTCGAAGCCGAAAACGCGGGCATTCTGACACTTCAACTACTGCAAGCCAAAATACTCGTCACTATATACGAGTTCGGGCACGCCATTTATCCTGCAGCCTACTTGTCGGTAGGCTCATGTGCCCGCTTTGGAACAGCACTCGGTGTAAATCGATGTTTGGGTTCTTGGGGCTCAGGCTGTTCTCCTCAAGCGGCACTGGAGATCGAAGAGAAGAAAAGATCGTGGTGGGCTGTCTTGATCCTGGATCGGTTCGTTTCTGTTAAACCTAACGCGCTGCTCGAAAACTTACCGTGTGCAGGACCATGCAACTTGGAAATCCGTCACAAATGCTGTGTACCGAGGAGCCAGACTCCACCAGCTACCTGCCCGTAGACGATATGTC
The DNA here is from genome assembly GCA_010015705.1 of Aulographum hederae CBS 113979. Lineage (NCBI taxonomy): Eukaryota > Fungi > Ascomycota > Dothideomycetes > Aulographales > Aulographaceae > Aulographum > Aulographum hederae. The sequence continues at coordinate 174,817 of ML977181.1, forward strand.
CTATGAATCAGGGGTACGTATGTAGTACGAACAGCTTCTTGTTTTCCACGCGCTGAAGTACTCCAGACCATCACACAGGAACCTTTCCGAGCGTCTTCCCCGGCATCCGTCGATATGGGCATGCTCGCAAGGATGTCCCAAGCCACATTCCTTCTCGGTCGCGTGCTGAAGTTCCAACGAGACACTGAACACGAAGACGGAAACTTCCGCAATTCAGAACGACTACAGCTCGATCGGACGTTGCGCGCTCTTTTGAACCTCTTGCACGTTGAAGGCTCTGTCAAGGTCCTTCCGATTTGTGCGCAGTCGAGTATCTGCTACAGGTAGGGCTGCCCCTTTATCTGCCGCAATTCAGCTGAACTAACCCGACCTGCCAGCGCCCTTTTCGCGCTGCACGATCCAGATGCTAAACGAGCTGACCCCGAATACATGGACTTTGCAATATCACTACTGAAGCCAGTAGTTCATGAAATGACCTGGGCTTCAGGAATATGGTTCCACGAACGCCTTGTTAGTGTAGCCGACGCGTCGCCGTTATTGCTGTTCTGGGCATTCCAAGCTATCACATTATATTGTCGCCTGGAAGGGCAGTACGGGTACGAGGTTGAACAACACATGTTGCTGATGAGAGAGAAGCTTAGAATCATGTCCCTGAGATGGAAAGCTGGAGGTATGAACCTTTTCGTCTCGACCTTTGTGAGTTTACTTATATCCTTTAGAAGCGTATACGGAGATCCTACGAGCGAGAGAGATCACGATGATGTGATAGACGCCTACTATTGAGCATCGTCGTCCAACAAACCCGGCCACGAATGGACAGACGTCATTGAGTCCTCGGGCGAGCTGGTCAACATGGACAGCCTTTCGCTTCCCGCTCCACGGAACGGTTGCGGAGAACACCGAGAAGAATGCCCATACCTCCATTAAACCACGGAACGGAGCTCTCTTTCGCCTTTGCGGACTCCTCGCCATACCTTTCTTCGAGAAGCCACGTCTTCGTCCTGTCGAGCAGCGATTGACGACTTGTACCATCTACCGCGCTACGGATTGAGACTTTCAATTGTCATTTCACACGGCATTGGATTGCTATAAGAGAAAGGCAAAGACCGTAGCAAAGCAATTACATTCGCGAGCTGCTTAATTAACGAGAGTATGCTCAAGATTGTATCCGTTTCCATCGAATCCACCCAGGACCGGACCAGACACTGTGGCTTCCGTACCGCAAATCTCAACCCCATCTACTTCTCGCTAGGTTCTCCCAGAGTTGCGATGAACTCATCAGTAGTCATGACTCTGGATGCAAAGAGAGGCCAAACCAATTCCGTCGCAGCATCCTTCAACTGAGTGCTGAACCCAGCCGTGGCATCAGACCTATTATCATATTAGTACCAACCCAGCCAGCAAAGTATGTTCCCGAATCTTACAGCAACGTCGTCTCATATCCACTAACACTTCCGTTAGCAAGGTCTTCCAATAAGCACAGCAGCAGAGTGTTGGAGGAACATACAGATCATAGGCATACCGCGCCGAAGCCTCAACGCAATGATTCGTCGTCAGTCCCGCCAACACAACCTTCGTAATCTCCCTCTGCCGAAGCTGATAATTCAAATCCGTATTCTGGAACGAACTTTTGCAAAATCAGCAAAACTCCAACCACTAACCACTACCAAACCCCCTCCCCTCTTTCCACAATCTCACAAACTCACCTACTCGACCAATGCTTACTAACAACCACATCCCCATTCCCCAAATCCGGCTCCATACCCTCAAAAATGGTGCCTCCAAACCCCCCCTCCTCAAACGCGTAGTTCTCCTGCTGGCTCTTGTGCACCGCCATCATGTGCTTCCAGCCCGCAAAGTTCCCAGCGCGCGAGGGCTGGTGCAGGCCGTAGAAGACGGGGATTTTGTGGGCGCGCGCAGCGGTCAGGAGGTCCTGCATGTGGGTTATGGTGTTTGAGTCGCGGATGGATTCGGCGAGGAGGGGGTACAGTTTTCCGGTGGGGTGGAGGAAGTCGTTGTAGGGGTCTATGAGGAGAATTGCGGTTTTTGAGAGGTCTGTGGTGGACATTTTGGAGGGGGTACAGGGGAGTTGAAGTTGGAGTTGCTTTTTTGGGGGGCTGCTGTTTGGATTGAATGCTTGAACGAGTTGGGAGATTGGAAGGCGAGATGTGAGATGATTGATGAAAGAGCTGAAGGTCGGTTCTATATATACTCAAGAACTCATTCGACATGATTATACGCCCGCCTCGGTAGCCCTCTCAATGCAACCCAAGAGTCGTTTGGTCTACTGCTTACGCAGCATATATGTCGGCACCGCACTTCTGAGATTAGTCCGACCGCGGATGCATGTATGTATGATGCACTTCATCGGTAACCTTCACCTCTCAAGCCATGGCATGCTACCAGGAATCCGAAATCCGAGTCGTCGCCTCCAGCATTCCAAATGATGGAGTGGTCGAGCATCCCAGCGAGACTCTTGAGTGCATTACCCCATTCGGCATAGCGGCGGCCGCCATGCGTCCGCCGTGCGCCAGTCGACTTGAGATTCGGCAACACGCCTCCACGCCTACACCACATCCAAGATATCATCAACCGAAACGAAGGTCGAGACAATTTGGCAAGTGGAACAAGTAGTTTGTTCGCTTACGAAGAGAAGTAAATCATGAGTAAGTCACACGTGGAGAAGACGTGGGAGAGGCGGAGTGGAAGCGGAGGGTTGCCGCCGCTGGTGGAATCACGGCTTTCCCCCTGTAAGAGTGGATGATGCAGTAGGAGATGTTTCCGAGACTCTGGGGAGGTAACTTGGGGGAATTGGCCAGTTATTTTAGGCTTCGTTGACAAGGCGGCAAGTTGAGTAGCTCGTAAGCAACATCGTCCTCCCTCTCTATCCGCCGTCCAATTCCTCCTCTCCTAACTTTCAACATCTCTGCCGTTGTTCTCCCAAAAGATGCCTCGCAAAACCCTCACCTCCCTCCTCCCCACCATGAAGAATCCTTTCCTCCTACCCCGAGTCCACATCGGCCTGACCCGTCCAATCTTCCTCTTGATGATGAAAGGAGCCCTCCCCCCAACAATAGCACTGGCAATGTACAGAAGCCCCGCCGTAGCAACCGTATACGGTAACTTTGGCTTCCTGATCGCACTCGCGAGTATTCTTTCTCTTCATTTTCAGCCTAGGGCGAGGTTTTTGTTGAATGTTGGGTTTGCTGCGGTATGTTTTGTGTTTAATTTTGACTTCGGAAAGGGAAGGGGAAAGGGGAGAGGGATGGGAGCATGTGGAGGTTGCAACTCCAAGCTAACATAGCGGTATAGCTCTTAACATGCCTAGCAGCAGCAACGTCCCTCCTCTCCCACTACGCCGGCCTAAAAGCCCGAAAACACACGACATCATCCGAACCCGGAGCCATCGAAGAGGCTTACAACTCCTCCGCCTCCGCAATCAACGCCCTCTTCCTCACCACAACCCTCTACCTTATCAGCTCCCTCCGTGCCGCCTACCCCTCCCTCACAATCCCCTTCCTGATCAGCACAATCTTCTCCATCGTCGCCATATCCAACGGGCCGGAACTGCGGTCTCAGCACGCGAGTTTGGTGCTGTGTCGGCAGTTGTTGTATTGTTACCTGACCGGATTTGGGATCGCGGCGGCCGTGGGGGTGTTGTTTTTTCCGAAGACGTCGAGGACGGGGTTTGTTGAGGGGGTGGGGAGGTTTGTGGGGGAGTGTCGGGGGGTTGTTGCGGAGGAGCGGGACCTACTCAGGTCGTTGGATAATAGTGTTGTTTGGGCTGACGTGGATGATGGACAGCGGTCGAAGCAAGCGACTGCGCTGAAGGTATCTGTGATGGGCATGCTGAATTCAATGTCCCGGTCGAGAGAAGAGCTATCCTGGGCAAGGCAAGAAATCGCTGTGGGAGTCTTCGGCTACGATGATCTGGAGAGTCTGCTTCATCATTTGGAGGGCTTGATGGTGCCCATCCTGGGCCTTTCCAAGGTCGCCGGTTTCTCCATCATGTCTGAGCAGACACGGGAGCACTCCGACCCCTTTTCGAAGCTGATAGACGCTTCGATGCTTTCGTTCGAAATCATCCTGGGACAGCTGGACAGTGCCTTCCAGCTAACGGGTTTGTTGCTGCAAGCAAACGGTATTTTTTCGAAACCAGATTGGAGTACGATTCCATCCGAATTCGACGAAGAGAAAAATGAGCTCGAACAGAAGTTGAAGACGACCATTGAGCTTGCGCGGAGCGATCTGGCTACGATATTAGTGGGGGAAAAGGACTTGGGCAAGAGCACAAAGGAAGGTTTCACGAGTCCCGAGCTCGTAAGAAAGGCAGAGGAACATCTCTACATCCTCTGCCTACTGCGCTCCACATCCGCAGCCGCAAACGAACTCTCCGAACTCACAAGAGCGCAGCTCGTCCAAAGCGCCGCACAGGGACCTCGACTGATTCTCCCGCCTTTCTTCACAGAAGCCTTCTTGCCCCGCAGAACGAAACACCAGCAGAACGCTCCCCTAGACCCCGAACATCTCCCCCCTCGGAACGCGGTCGAGCGTTTCGGGAACACCCTTCGTAGCACTTTTTCTACCCTCGGCTCCGACTCCTCCAAATTTGGCCTCCGCGTCGTCGCAGCGACAATGAGTCTCGGCATCATGGCGTTCCTGAAAAGCACGCAACGTTTCTTCGTTGAATACCGCGTCGTGTGGGCTGTTGTCATGATTCCGATTTCCATGAGCCCGACGGCGGGGACGGCGATTTATGGGTTTGTCGGAAGAGCGCTGGGAGTCGCTGCTGCCATGTTGCTGGCATATGTCAACTGGTATATTGTTGATGGGAAGGTTGCTGGAGTGGTGGTCATGTTCTTTTTGTGTATGATGTTGTATTATTTCTTGTTGTTGAGATATCCTCGTTTCATTGTCTTGTTTATCCTGGCGGCTGCGAATCACGTCCTGATTATCGGTGAGTTGGTCATTTGCCCGAGGGATGGGAGGACGGATTTACTCACATGCTTTCCAGGTTACGAACTTCAGCTCTCCGTCAGAGTTCCGACCCCAATCGTCTCTCCTCAGCGATACTTCCCCATTTATACCTTGGCTCCTTATCGGCTACTCTGCGTACTGGCCGCCCTCTTTGTCGCTTTTATATTCACAGTTTTCCCCGTCCAGATATCAGAGCACAAAATCCTGCGCAAGAATGTGGGAGCTTCACTCGCACTGTTGACCAGCTATTCGAGCTCCGTCTCCGCCAGTCTAGACCAACGGATCCGAGGCTTGGAGGGAGACACCACACAAGCGAATAGCCCGGGGAGAATACTGAAAGCGAGAAGAAATGAGATCCTGTTCCGAAAACTTGCCCTTTTGAGTGGGATGCGGCAGATTTCGGCCATGGTGCCGTGGGAGATCAGCCTAGGAGGGAAGTTTCCGAAGGACCGTTATGATCGACTCGTGGACGCCATTCAGAGGTACGAGAATATCTCGAGCCCCCTCGAGGCAAAGCAGGATATCAATTTCTGACAGTACTCCAACAGCGCCGTAGCTTCGCTTAGCGTGATCGCCTACATCTCCCAAGCTTTCCCCATCTTCGGACAACTGCCTTCAAATGAGTTTGTGCGTCAGGAGTATTCCGCGTCCTTGTTCCATCCTACATCGAACGAGATCACGACTGCACTCTCGCTGCTAGCGCTGTCGCTTTCCGCCGGCACGCCGTTGACGCCGGGCCTTCGAACCTCGTCTCCAGCGCACGATCAAGGGTTGTTGCAGAAGGCAGTCAATACGCTAGGCTCGGAGATTCTGTGCGATGCCAACTTTGAAGCGTTTCTCATCGTTGAGGTTGCTGGTGCCCAGGTTGTAGAGTCGTTGGCTGTCATGGTCGATTTGGTAAGGGAACTGGTTGGGACAATGGATTTTGGGGGAGAGAGAAACGTCGATTCGAATCGTGTTACTGCAATAGACATGGCGTGAGTCTCTCTGAGGTCGAAGAAGCACGTACGGAATGTTGATGTTCGGTTTCCCCCTTCCTCGTAGAAAGAGACAGTAAAGAAGGCAAAGAAGTCGCTGTTTGAATCTCTAGGCTGTTAGAATAATTATGATGATGCCTACCCATGTTCCTCCTTTTTCATGCCGAACCCCACCTCCGCACAAACCCCTCAATCTTCCTCCCATCAACGCTATCCCGCTCCAGATCCAAATTCGAAATACTCTCCCCCAGCTCATCAACGCTCCTATCCAAGGCCCCGAGTCGCTTGTCGAGAGCCTGATCGCTCAACGCAACAGCCCCAAACGTGCTGTTGGAATACAACGCCCCAACCACCGCATCCAGATCCAGATTTGCGCGCCCAAGCGCCTTCGCCAGAGCTTCGGTGGTCGTGTTCTCCGTGCTAGCGTACTGCGAACGCAATTTAGCGTCGTTTGAGAGTGCTAGTAGGGATAGTTCTTCACGCAGCTGCTCGGCGGATTTCTTCTCGGTCGAGACGGAAAAATGGCGAAGGGCTTGTTGGAGCTCGTTTGTATCTTGATTTGCTCCACCGGGCCGGAGAGAAGGGACGTTGGAGGAGCTTAGGAGGTGGACTGAGCGGGGTCGTGTGGGGGCGTCTTCGGTTTGGGGCTTGACGTCTGGTTTTGGGGGGCTTTGGATGAGCACGGAGCTGATGGCGTGGAGAGCGCTTTGGAAGGCTTGGAGATCTTGGGTGTGGGTGCCTATGGTTTGGAGACGGGAGATCATATGTTCGAAGGAGGATATCATCTGTGCTGTTAGCGTTTATCGTGGTCCAACGTTTGAATGATGACGTCTTACATAGATGAGCCAATCTTTCCGTGTCTGTCCTCTCGTCTGAGCCATCTGCTTCAGACTCGATACAATCGGACCTTGGAACTCATTTTCAATCACCATCTCCGACACGGAATCTATCTCTTCCCTCAGGCTTTGCAATTCAGCTTCCAATGCCTCCTTCTCCCCTGCTGCTGCAGCAGCGTCACGGGTGGCTCCATTCCGTTTATCCGCGAACTCTGCAGAGTTGCTAAGCTGAATAGCCTCGATGCGAGCCCTGACCTCCGAAGTCTTGAAGTCGATCAGAGCACGACACCATCGTTCGACGTCCTTGCTGCTTTGGGGATCAGCTGTTCCTGGGTCTGTTCTCGATGAGAGTTGGGACAAAATGGCCAGTTTGCGGTCATCAGAGGATAGCCGGTCTGCTACGCAGGATGTGATGGAAGTCAAGGCTGCTGAGCTCTGTTTCTGGGAGATAGAGAGTTGGTCTTTCACGGTGGCTGAGAGGTCTTCAATCTATCAAATTGTGAGATATTACGTCCGAAGGACATTTACTCTGGAAACTTACATCGAAGTTCAAATGGCCAGCTTCCTGAGCCCGCCTTCGATTACGTGTGGTAGTAGCACGTTCCGCTCTCGGCGTCGAATCGTTGCTATGCGTAGACAAAGCCAGAAGGGCAGCTTTCTGAACGGCAAGTGTCTCGGCATGCTTCTCGATAGTAGCAGTAGAACTTTCCAGAGAATTGATGGCTTCCTGAAGTTCATCGTCCTGCATCGGCCGGACTGCTGAGCTTGGGGGAGCATTTTGAATGTTCAATATCTTTCGAAGTCGGAAATACCTGGTGGACATGTGAGATGAGGGCTACAAATAAAGTCTTAGAGGTCTTACATGTCGACTTCTTCTTTGCTGAGGAGAGTTTCCGGCTGTAAGTACTGCTGAACCCATGCCGCCGCCTCTTCTTTTGTCTTTGCCGATTCAAACGCCCATTGCACGTCGTCTGGTCCAAGATCCAACTCATGGTCTTTAAGAACCTGAAGAAGTTTTGCTAGAGCAGGATTGTCGGACATACTGACTGAGTATGAAAGCGTGATCGAGTTGTGTTTGCACGCCCTGAAAATGTGCAAAAGGGGAGTGAATGACACAGCCACAAGCACAGCCACAGCTTGGCGTTGATCTTCCAACCTTATCGTGACCTTCAGCCAGGGTCATGAAGAGATGGCGGGGGAAATCGATTAAAAACATCAGAACTGATGTAATGGTTATGGACTATCCCTCGCCAGCGCCCGAGGTGACCATCCTCGTCCTCGGCGACGAAGAAGTCGGCAAATCGACTTTTCTTTCGTAGGTACAAGCTCTCGTTCTCCCATCTTCGACTCCACGAACTTACGAATGGCTCCTGTAGACGCTTGACTCTGGGACGACGAGTAGGACCAGATGACGACCTGCCGCCCTACTCCCTTCCAGCCCTCCACGACCTAGATCAACCCTTCTGCTTCGATATCCGCATGTACAACCGCCCCTATCGCTTCCAGTTCTACGACACCGCGAGTCCTACCAGCTATACCCTCCTGCAGCCAGACTTCCTTATACTCTGCTTCGATATCAGTCGACGAGAAACATTCACCTCGCTGCATACGCGATGGAAGATGGTTGTGGAGAAACACTTTGGACAGAATGAGATGATACCCGTGATGGTGCTGGGACTGAAGCGTGATTTGAGAGAGGAGTGGAGCGAGGAGGATAGGCAGAATGGGAGGCTGGGGAAGTCGGTTATGCCGCAGGAGGGGGTGAGGGTCGCGCAGGAAATGAGGTGTGATCGGTATGCTGAGTGTAGCGCCCTTACTGGCGAGCTGTGCAGGCAGGTTTTGGAGGATATCGCGAAGACGGCTGCCATGACCACCACGGAGAAAGGGGGCAAGACTGAGGCACAGTGTACAGTCATGTGAGCATTGAAAGTGCGAAGTTGCTCGACGTTGGATCCTCGGGAAGAGTAGCTCTGATGATTTGACGACATTGACGATAGGCATGTTTGAAATAGCAGATGTGGATCTTGAAAACAGATGGAGGTATCATTTCTCGAATATAGTACAAAGGATATCGTAACCCCGTCAGTCGTGATGTAAAATCTCGGACTCATCATCCCATTCCTTCCCATGTTATCTTACACATACACCGTCTCAGGGTGAACGGCTATATACCGGCCGAGTCTGTCGCACGCAATGGTGATCACGACTAATAGACTGCATGATGAGCATTCCGGCCATCAGTTCCATGCATACGTCGAGTTCCAGCAGCCTGGATCCTCCAGTCAGTATGTAATGCTGAGGAGAACATGAGACAGAAAATCATACCTTGAGACCAGGCCGCCTAGTCAAAGAACCCCTCAACTTCATCATGGCGCCAGAGACTTTGTCACCGAGGCTAGGGCGACGGCGATGATGATGCACAGGTGCTACACCTGCACCGCCATGATGAGTGCCAGTGGTGTGGTGGCCTCCGACATGGGGAGCGCCGCCGTGGTGAGTCGTCCGCGTAGTCTTCGTTGTTGTAGTGGTGGTGGTAGGTGTAGTGTGATGGGTACGAGTTGTGCGCGGGCTCCGTTGAGTGCCTCCTCGCAGACGGGACATGAGGCTTGGTTTGGTGTGGGTGCGGGGAGCACGAGTGGTGCGTGTGTTGCGTGTGTGGACCATTTTGATAGTTGAACTGATGAGATGGCTTTTGATTGAAAGTTGTTTGAAGTTTGAATACTGATGTTAATATGTTGATGGAGAGGTTGAAATGCAAATCGAAAGCAGAGAAGAGAAATGCGGCCAACTTATATTCCAGTTACAGTACACCTACGTATGATCTGTTGCACCGCCAGTTTGCTTCACTCAGCCTGGTTCTGTCAGGTGTCGACTCGTCTGTGTCGTTCTCAATCAAGTTTCTCGAGTTTCCCAAAGAAGTCGTGAAATGGGGATGATCGTACGTCACAGCTCCAAGTTGGAGACATCCATGCCAGGCACGCTAAGCCCCTTTCGACCGACTCTCCAGCCTTCTTGACAGCCACACAGCAGCAACTCTGTGACCTCTTCCAACTTCTGACGTTTCGACGATCGTATTGCACCTTGGTTATACCCAGTCCTCGAGCCGTCTGCGAAACAACTCACACTATTCCCTTGTGACTATATTGGATGACGTACCTACTAGGTCTGATACTCTCTTGCATCATGTCCTAGGTACCTAGGCATCCCTCTTGTCCTTGATTCTGAATGATTTTGAATAGAGGCTCGTTTATGCAGTCATTGAACTTTAAGATGATATTAGGGCGAAACAAGATCATATCGCAGCAGCACAAGGGTGGAAGAATAAGGAAGATGCATTGGCGACAATCGCATATCACGTGATGCAATTCTTGACTTCTGAAGAGTGACTAAACTAAGGTTGGATTGATCCGGTAAAAGTCTGGGAAATAAGGAAAGAGTTTAAAGGATTAGACGAGCTTCAAAGCTGCTCACTGTTTCTTTGATAATGAAGGTGAAGGTCACGCCTTTTGGTAGCTCTACCACTTGTGGCATCAAAACTTCTATGCGCAACACAATATAACAACTCAAAATCAACATCTCTCAAACACTCTCACCGGCGGCCCTCTGCACCTTTGCTGGTACCCCCATGATGAATGAAATGTGCAGATGGATCTTCAAGCTTGAAGATACAAGTACAGCTGCGGTAAGTATCCCGTCCGCCATCTCTCTCATAGAGGTACATTCGGATTTTCCGACCACCTTTCAAACTTCAAATCAGACCGGTAGGCTGCCTTTGAGATTCACTGTGTCCTCTCTGTGCTCGCTGCAGGAGTCAATGTCCATCTCTTTACTATCTCACTCAACATGTTCCATTCTGTTGCGCATGATGAACTGCCGGTCGCCGTTGTCCGCCTGCGGAGGAGTCTTCTAGGAGGCGAATTTGCTGTTGGGGACTCGGTGGGCGATGGATCGTGAAATTGCCTCACGCCTTTTCAAAGCAACAACACTCCAAGGACGCGCCGAGCTTCACGATGGCGGATGCTTACGATTCAGCGTTGTCTAGATGGAAAAACTAGAGCTGTCAAGTATATACCGTCGGAAGGGACCTCGCGCTGCTTGAACGTCGGCAGCCTCCGACAGAGCCTCTCATGACGCTTCCCGATGACCCACACCAATCAAACGACGGTATTCCATCCTTATCGCGATATCAAGGCTAGTGGATGTCTGGCTGTCAAGCCCACGCGAGCTGCATCTGTGACGAGGACGGCGTGCTCCCGCTGCTTGCTGGACCTCCCACCGGCGCGATCGGGCGCTTCCACGCACTCGTCCAAGGGCCAGAGCTGGACCCATGCAGGGAAGAGCTCTTCCCGCGGAGCTTCCACCTGCGGGGCCGAGAAAATGTGTATCGAGCTCTCCGTAGCACTCACGATAGAGAAAAGGTCGGACGAGGGAGACCACATAAATATAAGGACTGAGGGTGAAGCTCTACGTCCGTATCATCTCCACTCCCACACACTCCCACATCCATTCCCCACATCACACATCATCGTCTCATCGAGGCAATTGGCAGCTGCATCTCGATCCAATCTGTTCCCTCAGATCGGAGCCCTTCTCCACATTCTCGGCTGTTCATCTATCAGCAGTTTGCGCCTCACGCGACCAATTGCCATCCACGAATTCCATCGGATCATCCACACGCCTGCAGCATACCCAGCCTAGAGCCCCCAAAGCAGTATTTTCGCTTAAAGATCTTGGGACGTCGAGCAAGCTTATCGCTGCCGCAACTTCTGTTCCTTTTAGACGACGGCGAATTGGAACCACACTTGACACCTCTGTCCTGGTACACGGTTACTTATATCCCTCCCCCCCAGCCTCTGATCCTGTCGCGGTGCCTCTCTCCCTGAGCATCGTTTGAACAGTTCCACCCAACCTGTGTTTGATCAAAAGTGTTACTCTTTGACTAGGGCACTCTCGCCACAATGGACGACTCTCCAGACCAGATTGGGCCTGACATGACCCCAAAGAAGACTTGGGCAGATACCGGGCGAAGCGCGGTCAGGCTCTTCACCACCAAGTAAGTCTTTCTCTGCAGCTCCAGAGCCTGAGCAGTGATCTCTTTCAATAAATTTTGGCTAACAATTATTCGCAGACAGGGCATCATTGGCGACTACGACTATGGCTTCCTCTTCCGCCCCAACCTCCCTTTCATGAAGAAAGTGCGCCGAGCGGCTCCCTTCTTCGGGCTCAATGACAAGATGCCTCTTCTGCTGGCTCTTCTCCTCGGGTTTCAGCACGCTCTGTCCATGTTGGCTGGTGTCATTACACCCCCGATCATTCTCTCCGGTGCAGGCGGCGCAAATCTCCTCCCCGAACAATCGCGATACCTCGTCTCAACCTCTCTCATCGTCTGCGGCATTCTCTCCTCCGTCCAGATCACACGCTTCCACATCTGGCGAAGCCCCTACTATGTCGGCACGGGTTTGATTTCGGTCGTGGGAACCTCCTTCGCAACCATTCCAGTTGCCACAGGCGCCCTCGCTCAAATGTACGACACTGGATTCTGCCCCACCAATGCTGACGGCACACCCGGCCCTTGCCCGCAAGGCTACGGTGCGATTCTCGGTACCCAGATGTGCTGCGCGCTCCTCGAAATCCTCATGTCCTTCACGCCCCCGGCAGCTCTCAAGCGTCTCTTCCCCCCGCTCGTCACCGGCCCAACCGTCTGCCTCATCGGCATCAACCTCATCTCCAGCGGCTTCTCCAACTGGGCCGGCGGCAACGGCCTTTGCGCTTCTCGCCCGGAGACCGGTCTCTACGCGCTCTGCCCGACCATCAACGCGCCGCACGCACTTCCCTGGGGCTCTGCTGAGTTCATCGGTCTCGGCTTCTCCGTCTTCGTGACCATCATTCTCTGTGAGCGCTTCGGCTCCCCAATCATGAAGAGCACCTCCGTCGTCGTCGGGCTCCTCGTCGGCTGTATCATCGCCGCCGCCTGCGGCTACTTCGACCGCTCCGGCATCGACGCCTCGCCCGCCGTCTCCTTCATCTGGGTCCACACCTTCCCCCTGAGCGTCTACGGACCCATCGTGCTACCGCTGTTAGCAGTCTACATCGTCCTCGCCATGGAAGCCATCGGCGACATCACCGCCACCTGCGACGTCTCGCGCCTCGAGGTTGACGGCAAACTCTTCGACTCCCGCATCCAGGGCGGCGTCCTCGCCGACGGCCTCAACGGTATCATCGCCGGTCTCTGCACCATCACCCCAATGTCCACCTTCGCCCAGAACAACGGCGTCATCGCACTCACCCGCTGCGCCAACCGCTACGCCGGCTACGCCTGCTGCTTCTGGCTCATCGTCATGGGCATCTTCGCCAAGTTCGCCGCGGCCCTCGTCTCCATCCCTTCGTCTGTGCTGGGCGGCATGACCACATTCCTCTTCGGCGCCGTCGCCGTGTCCGGTATCAGGATTATCTCGACGATCCCGTTCACGCGCCGCAACCGCTTCATCTTGACGGCGTCCATGGCCGTGGGTCTCGGCGCCACGCTCGTCCCCGAGTGGTTTGCGCACGTCTTCACCTACCACGGGCCCAACCGCGCGCTCCTCGGCTTCTTTAACGCCATCGAGTTGGTCATGGAGACGGGCTTCGCCATCGTCGCGTTCTTGACTGTCATTCTCAATTTGATCTTGCCCGAGGAGGTCGAGGATGAGGAGACACCGGAGATCACGGCGAATACGGTCGATGAGCCTGGTGACAAGGAGGAGTGGGCGAATATCCGCGGTAAGAGTATGGATATTCAAGCTGTGAATGATGGGGAGAAGCATTTGGGTGAGGGGTCGAGTTCCTCGAAATAAAGGTGTTGATATACTGGAACTTTGTGATAGAGGAGGATTTCTTGTTGGATTGATATTGTAGTCATGAATGTCATGATGGGATTGGGATGGGCTTGTGGAAAATTTCTTGTTCATCATGGAAAGGGGAATAGCTCTTTCTTACTTGTTTATACCCAAATATTGTGCCTACACTACACTCCACTTTCAGTCTCTTTGTGACTCTTGTGACTGCAGCGAACACATAACAGAATCGACACCTAGCGCAGTTCGAGATAAAAAGAAAATGTGGACAATGATAGACGGAGGACGACCTTAAGCTAACTGACCCATTCATTCCTTTGAGATTAAATGGTAACGATTACGGGGCAGAAGAAAGTCACGTGACATTCTTGACTTTACATCAGTTACGTGATTTTGCGGCATCTCTATCTTCATCTTCCACTGGAATCTTAACTTCCAAACTAGTGGAGGTCTTTTTCTTTGAATAAAAAAGATAAACACAAGACTTGGCATACACAAATCCCCAAGGATGAAACAGACAGTAGAACAAGGTACAATTTTCGGCATCCAACTGAGGCGAACGAAGACAGGACGACCGGAGAAAGTACACTTACGGGAGTTGACTTGGTTGGGAAGTAGATGGATGGCACGTCAGAAGAGGATTCTAGAAATCCAAGGACGTGGGTGGAGAAATGGACAGCGGGATGAGGCAGTTTTTCAAAGATCCAAGTGGTGGGACTGGGGAAAAGGCTGGATGAGACGATGAAATGTGGTTTTTAGGATCTATGATGGAAAGTAGTGGATAGATGTTATGTGTGCATTGTAAATGTCAAAATTGTAGGTAGAAAAGGGATAGGATGCTGGGACAATCCGCGGTTTTGGTGATTCGGGTAGATGAGAGAGCAGATCCACGGCTGGGGAATTGTGATGTTGACAATCCAAGCGAGAATGATTCTACATTCTTTTGGAAATCTCAGCTGCGTTTGTTGTTTGTATCCTATGTGGGAAGGTTGGACTGGAGGTGTAGCAACCTTTCCGACGATGGTCTCATATCACTCCATTATATCGAGTCAGCCCACAGAACACACAAGGCCGTCGCTGAAGATACGATAAGCTTGGTGTAGAAACAAGTCTGCGTTCTACTCATTTGGACATTTGACATTTGGACGACCTTGGAAGAAAAGTCACCTGACGACTCGGACAAATATCACATCCTTGGATCTTGACTCGCCACTTCCCCCGCACGTGATGAGTCGGGGAAATGGGTACCCTTGGCCGCTTCAAGGCTGGCCGTTTTGCTGCAGATGGCACCTGTCAGAAAGCGGCCTCGAGACTCTCCATCGATCCCGGTAGACGTCAGTACATTTCGGCGTCACTGCACTCTGCAGGCGCGGATTGTCCCGCTGACAGGCTAGAGAACGCTGGTCTACCCAACGCGGGCATTTTGCGGGTTGATGGAGGTGGAAGCCTGGGACTTGGTAGAGCACATGTTAGGGATGGTGGTGATGGTGAATTGGAGACGGACAGGAGATGGGCTGAGAGGTGTGGGTGGTGTATGCGGACCGACGGAGCTCAATGGTTTAACGTTTAGATAAGGAGATGACGGGAGGTCAGGCATATGAAATCAGATGTCAAAGAGAGGGAGTACTGTAGGAATGAGCCAAAGAGAGGAAAGCAAATAGCGAGATGTCAAACTGAACTTGGCATCGAAAATGGACGAGCGAGAGAAAAGAGAAGGTAATGGAAAAGGAGGTGGGTGCATGTTGTCCTAGATATGCTGATGGGCTGATACATGGTGTCTTGGATCTCATGTACCAGACACTTTCTCTATTCATGCTACTTGTACCGCAGAAGGTTACTGCGTTAGAAAGGTCTACCTAGGTACATAAAATAGGGGCTTGTAAGGAAGAATAGAGAGGTAGGTAAACGTGATGTTGTGCGCTGGATGCAGAGGTTGGAGTCGGTTGTCGAGGTCCTCGGGGAGCGTTTCAGAGTCCCATCTGACCCTGCAAAAGATCGACGTTCATTTTCCCAACGGTTTGTCAAAGTTCCAATGCCACCTGCAGGTACTCCAAACATGTACGGAGTACAGGGCTGACATTACAGGCCCAGAAGCCAGTTCGCCACAGCACCGCCGCAAGCAACAATCAATCTGAAGCCGGTGACAATTGCCCGAAAAGCCGATTGGTGATGCATATGGACATGTCACAGATATCTGGCTTCTCGAAGTCGTGAAGGTGTGGAGAAGCCTTTGATCTCTGTTAAACCATGCAAGGAAATGTGCCCTGCAGCCTCTGCTGCCCCTGCTTGTTGCTGGCCGCTTGCCATGCCGAGGTCTGTGCTCTTGTTGAGCTCAACCAGACAAGACACCAGATCACCCCACAGTGCCACGGCCCAGTCACTCCTCCAGCCCACAGGCCACGCTCAATGCAAGAGCTTAAACGTTCTGGAATGAGCCAGTGCGCTTGCAACACTCTTTAAAACACCACCGCCTCCCCGAACTCATTCAGCTTTTTTCTTGTCCCACCGCCAACTCTACATCCACCTACCAACCCTCCCTCTCCCTCCATACCAATACTCTCCACGATCACTCCACTCAACACCACCCATTACCACCTCTCAACCCCACCGCCTCCACAGCTTCGTCCTCTACTCCCCTCCGCCGTGGTCCTACACGAGCGACCTCACCAACCAACGACATCCACCATGGCATCCACTCAACCCGTGGCGGCATCGTCCGGTGTCGACGTCAAAGCCAGCCCCATGGCAAAATCCACCGAGCCAAACCGAAATCCCAAGTACGACCCCAAGAAGCCTCACATCGCCGACCAACCCATGACGCGGAAGAATTGGTATAAGATGGTCAACTGGCTCAACGTCTACATGATTGGAGTCGTGCCTCTGATGGGCTGCATTGCCGCTGTCTGGACACCATTGCAGTGGAAGACGCTCATCTTCGCTGTCGGCTACTACTACTGTACCGGTCTCGGCATCACAGCGGGCTACCACAGGCTGTGGGCCCACAGGTCCTACTCTGCCTCGGTGCCTCTCGAGTTGTTCCTCGCCTTCTGCGGTGCTGGTGCTGTTGAAGGTTCCATCCGTTGGTGGTCCCGCGACCACAGGGCTCACCATCGCTACACCGACACGGACAAGGACCCCTACTCCGTCCGCAAGGGTCTGCTTTACTCCCACTTGGGCTGGATGATCATGAAGCAGAACCCAAAGCGCGTCGGCCGTACCGACATCTCTGACCTCAACGAGAACTGGGTCGTCGTCGCCCAGCACAAGCACTACCTCAAGGCTCTCATCTTTGCCGGTATCATCTTCCCCACCATCGTTGCTGGCTTGTGCTGGGGCGATTTTATGGGCGGCTTCGTCTACGCCGGCATCCTCCGTATCTTCTTCGTCCAGCAGGCTACCTTCTGCGTCAACTCGCTCGCCCACTGGATCGGTGAACAGCCCTTCGACGATCGCAACTCTCCCCGCGACCACGTCTTCACTGCTCTCATGACTCTCGGCGAGGGCTACCACAACTTCCACCACGAGTTCCCGTCCGACTACCGCAACGCCCTCGAGTGGTTCCAGTATGACCCCACCAAGTGGTTCATCTGGTCCATGAAGCAGCTCGGTCTCGCCTACGATTTGAAGCAGTTCCGTGCCAATGAAATCGAGAAGGGCCGCGTCCAACAACAACAGAAGAAGCTCGATCAGGCTCGTTCCAAGCTCGACTGGGGTATTCCTCTCGAGAACCTTCCCGTCCTTGAGTGGGATGAGTACAAGGAGCAGTGTGCCAATGGCCGTGGCCTCATCCTGGTTGCCGGTGTCGTCCATGACGTTACCGCTTTCATTGAGGAGCACCCTGGTGGCAAGGCCATGATCAAGTCTGGCATTGGCAAGGACGCCACCGCCGAGTTCAACGGTGCCATCTACATGCACTCCAATGCCGCCCACAACCTCCTGTCGACCATGAGGGTGGGTGTTCTGCGCGGTGGCTCCGAGGTCGAGATCTGGAAGCGCTCACAGCGAGAGAAGAAGGACGTTCAGTTCGTCAAGGACGAAGAGGGAAATAAGATCATCCGCGCTGGTAACCAAATTACCAAGATTGTGGAGCCAGTCGTGTCGGCTGGTGCCGCATAGGTTGGATGAGAGGATGTAATGAACGAGACGGATGTGCTTATGAGCATGACGCTTTTTTCTTTCGCTCTCTACCCTACACAATGGACTTCTGGTGGGGCGTTGCTGCGATTCAGCGAGGTTCGCTTTGTCATTATTTTCTGCTGCTTGGGCGTTGAGGCAGGATTGGCCTGCCGCTCGTGGTCGTTCATACGACCGTCTGAAATGGCTTGATGGACAAAATGGGACAGAAATTACAGAAATTACCTACATTAGACCGCGTCGAGATGAGATCAGCACTCTGGCCAGATAGAGTTCACATGATACCAACAATCCGAGTATTGATACTTTAATGGACTTCTTGACTTCACTATAGTGAAAACCTCGCAGGCAATGTGCACTCAGGCAGACGAGAATCTGGGTTGCTCCAAGCGCTGTTCAACCTCTAACACTGCAGATAGAAAATTACAATTCAAACCGCTGCTTCTGCTTATCGGGGGGTAATTCTGATATCGCAGAGGCAGCAAGATTTCTCAATTCCCGCCTCACGTTCAACCTTTAAGAACTGGCGCATCTGAGAGAAGGTTGAATGCAGCCCGTTAGGTTGGTGAGGCGCTGATTTGACTCTTTCCCTTTTTGGACAGACCGCCCTCTCCATCTCAACTCTCAAGGCTCCCCGAAGACCAGCGCCAGCCTGCAACCCACCACCAACACCAACAGACGGAAAGAATGTGTCCATCTCCCATATCGTGCCAAGATCCCAACTCCAAATCCTCCCTTTGAATCTCACAAGCTTCCGTTCCCAGTTCCTGGACTTTGATTGCACACACGGCAGCCTTGAGCCCACCCCATTTCAGCTGACTGCAGCCTGCCTCACCTAAACCCAAATTTTTCATCCTCTCATACCGCAAACCTTTAAAGCTCACCTGGGAAACTCACATCACCACAAAGCCATTCTTCTCAATCATCAAACTTGCGCGTTTGCTCTCTGGGTCCTCTTGCGGAGCTAGCAACCAATCTTCCCAGACACAAGCAAAGAACCCAACCTCAATCTGTGCTCTCAACTTGTCACATTCTATTTGACTCACAATTTATCGTCCACAGCGTCTCTGAGCTTCTCAGTTCTTTTTCAGTTCTTTTCAGTTCTTGTACGCGACTTATCATCATTTGCCATGGCGCGTGGAGCAAAACGACGTCGACCTTCGAATGAAGAAGAAGAGTTCCTTGAGGAAATCATCCGGCAGCAAGAGCAAGATGGAGGCGATGATGATGAGCCGGAATACATTGTCGAGGATGAGCTCGTGAATCTGAATTGTGCGATTCATGGCGATCAGGACCCCCACGAGGTGGTTGGTGATAATGCTGCCCATGTTCATGGAGGAGGCCCAGAAAAGAAGACAGAGGTCGTGAGTAATCCCCATCTGCTCAAAGATGTGGGCGTTGAACTCGGGAACAACTTGACGCCTACTGCGTTGGGCTTGGTAGATTGGGATCGGTACGCCAACGACCCAACAGACGATGAGAGGGATGATGCTGGGAAAGAGGGCAAGTCCACAGAGGTCGACAGCGACAATGACAATGCGTTTATCATGGACGGACGGAAATGGAAATCCAAGGAGAGTTATCAAGCAGGTACCTCGCCATGTAAGAAGAGGCGGAGGCCAAGCGTCAAAGCTGCGACAAGTCCCTTCGGAATCTTACGAGCATCTCCAGCCAGTATGACTTTCTCGATTCCAGAAGTGGTCCAGACGCAGTATGAGGAAGGCCTAGGAAACTGGATCAACGGGACAAAGTACATCAACAGCCCATTCAAGCTCACCCGAATCCGCGATCTCCCTCCCGCCAGCAACGTCGACACGGTATCCATTTCGGATATCCTTGGATCCCCCATGATTAAGGAGGTTTGGATTTTCAACTTCCTCTTTGACATCGACTTCATCATGGCGAACTTGGACAGAGACGTCCGGAACGAGGTCTCGGTAAAGATTGTTCATGGTTTCCATAATGGAGACGAAGTACTCGAAACTGATGCACGACGATGGCCTCGGGTCAGGCTAATACCCACATGGGTGCCAGACTGGGGAACCCATCATTCCAAAATGATGGTCCTCATATACCATGACGAGTGCATGCGCATTGTCGTTCACACCTCCAACATGATCGAGAAGGATTGGACAAATCTCACTCAGGGGGTGTGGATGTCCCCTTTTCTTCCCTTAAAAGATGCCACGACTCCCATAAAACCTCGCGCTTCACACGCTTCCGGCTCTAGTGCATTCGCTACCTCCGAAAGTCCTGATCCTCCCTTCGGAACTGGTGAACGCTTCAAACTTGATCTCGTTCGATATCTTCATGGCTACGATAAGCTTGTCCAACATCTTATCGCCATTATCGATGACTACGACTTTTCCGCGATTCACGCGGCATTTATAGGTAGTGTTCCAGGACACACGGACGCGATTCCCGGCGATTCCAAAACGGCTTGGGGATGGCCTGGGCTGAGGGAAGTACTCCATCACGTGTCGTGTAGGGACGAGGAAGGAGAAGTGCCACAGATTGCGATGCAGGTCTCTTCGATTGCGACTTTGGGTGGGAAAAGAGACTGGATTGACAACTTTCTCGACGTGCTTTCGACCAAAGCCCCTCTTACAGAAAATGAGCTTTTATTACTCCCGATTTCGAAAGGAAAGTCGAAGGTCAGAGACATCAAGCCGGAACCTCATCTCATCTTCTCTACTCCGGAAGAGATCAGAACTTCCCTGGATGGCTACGCTTCGGGAGGGAGTATTCACGCGAAGGTGTCTTCGGCAAGTCAAAAGAAGCAATTGGCGTACCTTCACCCCATGATGAGGCATTGGGATGCGAGCGTTCTTTCCCCGAGTCGACGAACAGAAACTGGAAAGCAGCAGACGAAATCAACGGAGCAAGTGGTGATTGTTCTCGGCGATGATGAAGATGAGGCGGAGCAACCAAGGGAAAGGCAAGAAAGGGCTCCGGAAGAAGAAGCGGAGTCACAAGGACCAGAAAACTCGAATGATCGCCCCTCCCCAAACACCCGCTGTCAACTCTTCCTCGGCGCCCTGGAACAGCGCATGGCACCCGTCCCCGCATCACCATCCTCGACTACAGACTCCTCATTCCATAACACCACCCCGCCCATCACCTCTCAACCACCATCCCCATCCCGCTCATCTTCATCATCCAGCATCACAATCGCAGCCTCAGAGCCCCCAGCCCAGCCTCCATCTCGACAAGCCCTCCGTGGAAAAGCAGCACCTCATATCAAAACCTACATCCGCTTCTCTTCAGCACGTATGGACCGCATCGACTGGGCCCTCCTCACCTCGGCGAACCTCTCCACGCAGGCTTGGGGCCATGTCGCGAAAGAAAGACATGGGAAGGGAAAGGTCTGGGTCAGTAGCTACGAATGCGGAGTCCTGGTCTGGCCGGCACTGTTCGCTGAGAGCGGGAACAAGAAGGAGGATGTGGCGATGGTGCCGGTGTTCGGCAAAGACAAGGCTGAGCCTGGAGATGTGGGTCGAGTGGAAAACAGGCAGGAGCGCAACGACGGTGGTGGAGGGGAAAGTGCGAAAGAGGGACTCGACATGAGGAAGCCGAAGACAGTCGTCGGCATCAGGATGCCATATGATCTCCCACTCGTCCCATATGAAGAGGACGAGCAGCCATGGGCTAAGGAGATGGTGCATGTGGAGCCGGATTTCTTGGGGTGGGTGTGGATGGGAAACGAGGGGTAAGTAGCCCGGTCGGTATATTTCTTTCCTGGGGAGTAGCTTATTATGACTTAGCTTGGTATGGACTAAATGAGGTGGAGTGGACGGGAAGTTCTCTCTCTTGATCTCTTGGGCCAGAAACAAAAGGACTAACATGAAACGGGGGACGAATGTGCCAGATGATGGAGGGAGAGAAAAAGTGGCATTTCTAGTGAAATCCTCTCCTACATTTGCAGTTTGCTAGTCTTGAGATTTGACGACAAGGGAGTGAGCGGGTTACTTGCTGTCGAGAAAGTTATGATGCTGTAGCTCGGCTTGAACTGGACGAGCTGGGCGGTGCTGAGATGGCGGTTCTTCCTTTCTGCAGATCTCAGTCTGAATGAATGTTATGCTGATGCGGTTCATGATCAAGATATCCAAATGGCGAAGGAGCAAAGGAAAAGAAGGTATATGTTGAGGTCGGTGAAGTGGATAGCATGGATACTCGATAGCTCTGAAATCTATGGACTTGACATTGAAACCGGAGAACAACATGTCTTGGCAGTAGTTGTTGTCTAGATCCGCCAGAAACAGAATGTCTTGCAAAGAAAGGAAGAAAACTTGAACATTGTCAAGTTTAAGGTGACTTGGTCGATTTGGGAGGGGTCCATGAAGCTTCATAACATACTTTTCTTTTTAGACCCCGAAATAAGTGATCAATCTCCATGATCGAATAATGATAATGCTCTAAAGATCCGAAAAGTTGCGAATCGAGGGAGTCTAGGGCAAAGCTTTTGGCCTAGATCTCGGGAAAACATGCAATTTCTGTGATCCAAGTACCAAACTTTGGGTCCAGATATCCAGAAACCCACGATTTGAGACATCTATGAGGGGTCCCAGCTCGAAATCCTTTCCCTCTAAATTCCCCGAGATAATCAATCTGCATAAGCTAATGGCGAGACAGTTGCTCTGGAGATCCGAAAAGTTGCAATTTGAGGAATCCTAGGGCAAGTTCTTTGGCCTACATCTCGGAGAACATGCAATTTCAGAAATCCAAGGATCTGATGCTTGGTACAGATATCCATGAATCCACCATTTTAGGATATCTACTATGATGTTTCTGGGGTGCTTGGTAGGCTTCGTCCGTACCGCAGGTTCTTAGTTGAAGTCTACTATGCTGGATGGTCGCTTGAGCCTGCAATGTACGGTAGTGCAGATTTACCCTAGGCAAAGGGCCCGTAGTTGTTAGCAAGGAGTAGCTTTGAAGGACATAATTTGAGCTGCCGCTGCAGAGCCTTTTTCTCAGTTAGACTTTGAGGATCTCAAATGGCAGCAAGAAAGCAGCGCTCGAGCACTCAAACGGTGAGGTAGGCGGGTTTTGAGAAAGAGCCCTTCTCACCACGCTACGCTTCCTCAGTTCAGCAATCAGTTCAGAAGTGAGGTAGGCGATCTTTGGGAAAGAGCCCGTTTTTTCTCCGCGCTACACTTCCTCCGTTCAAAACTCAGTTCATCAGTTGCTGGGTGGATAGCATTCGACATCACAATTGCATGTACAAAACCACGACGTGTATCTCAGAGCTTGAAACCTGTTCGCATTCATCTGTCTCATGCGTACATCTACAGAAGAATCCCAAGTGCCATGTCCGCTCGTGTATGTCCAATGTGTTGCGTCGCGATGTGATGTGCACAAGAAACCTTCAATAACGCTTATGTTCTCTGTCCCTCCTCTTTCATGCTACAGTGAGGCAGACTTGGATGTGTCTCCCAATGCTTCTCGCGTCTACCACTTTCCGGAGATGGTCTTGGCCTCGGGTTTGGCATCACCCTTGAGCCCGTACTTCTTAAACAGCTCCTTGACGAACTCGACGTACTTGGTGTCGGCGGCATCGGGGGTGACGCCAGTTTTCTTCATTTCCTCCCAGGCGCTGTACTTGTACTTGGCCTATTTGTTACATGATCAGCGAAACTCAGTTTGGCGCCTGAAAATTTGGAGTGGTGGACGGATTGTGGGGTTTAGTTCAAGAAAGGAAGCGGTGTGAGGTGGGAAAGTCTGGAGTTGAGAGAAGCAACATGTAAGACGAACCGCCGGGTTGAACATGCCGCCCTTCTCTGGCGTCTCCTCTTTGGCGAGTTTGGCGTAAGCGTACATCTAATCGAAAGTCAGTATTCGATTACGGTCATGCCCACATCTAGGCAGTGAAGAGGAATCAGTGTAAACATACCTTCAGCTGCTCCTCCTGGGTAGCGTTGGCCAGATTCGGCCCAACTTTGTAAGCATCGTTGAACTGAGCCGAGGTTGTGCGTGCCATGGTGAAGAATGTATGGAGTGTTTGCAAAAGGTGACTGTAGTATGTAGATCAAGGAAGGGCAGTTGTTACACAGACTGTTGGTGAAGACTGCGGAGCTGTTGAAGCAGAAGCTTAAGTGCCTGAGCTTTGGTGGGGCAAGGCGCAGCTGCCGTTGAGGGTGACGTAGGGACTTGGCGCATGAGGTCGCCTGTTTGGTCACACGTGATGGCCCGTGAGCGTTGCCTAATGGGGTAAAATGTTTGTCGGGTTGTTGGAAGCTCGAAGGTAACGTTAGACGACGCAAGAAATTGCGCTCAGAATCGCGGTGACGGCCTTCGTCATTACCCCTCCATTGTCAGTTGGCTCTTCCTTCAAAGAATACGAATAGGTACAGTCGTTCGAACAGCCGTGGTATGGCTCATCCTCAGAGAATTCCTGGACTTCACCGACCGTATGAAAAAGCTTTGAGATCCCAGTATATGCCCATTCATCTAGGAGCGGCCCCACGCGGATACCAGCCTTTTCGAGGGCATTCATCCAAACTTGGAGCAACCCACGATCAGCGGAGAGAGAAGTGAGTGAGTGATGGCTGCAGTCGCACCCATGAAGAGAGCAATCGCATTCCAGAGCCGGCGACTCTCCAGATTCGAGAAGAATCTGCAGCATACGCTCGAGGTGGGCGTGGACCGTTTGTCTCCGTTGTCGCTGGCAGCAAGAATAAGAAGTAGACCGAAGTTGCATCGCGAGGAGATGGCTGGAGGATTTCGGACAGACAACGTCTGTTTTCACAAGTCCTTTTCTTGCAGCATCGAACACTTTCCCCTTCAGTCCACCTGTACATACAAGGCGTAGAACTGCGTACTTGGTGTCCAGTTGCCGCTCAAACATACAATCGAAATCTACGGCACAACATGGAATATCCAGAATGTCCTTGAAAAATAGGTCGGGATTGTCGAAGACAAGATCATCCAGAAATGGCCATTTTTGCTGTTGAAAAGGGTACAATCCAAGGGGCATCACATGATCCCCCACACCGGATGCTCGCCAGAGCCGCCTCCGTGAAGCGGGGCTCGAAAACGGATCGTCCATTGCGGATTCGATGCACAGCCTGATGATCTCATCAAGAAGCCGTCGTTGAGGTTCATGTCCCATGCTTCCAGGCTTGGAGGTCAGAAGTGACGCCCTCCCAATATCCTCCATGCTGTACTTGGCAAATCGCTCAAGATCCTCATGGGTTGGCTTGGTGGAATCCTCCATCCAAAAATCAAGCACCAATTGAGAGATGTCTTGAAGGGTCTCGCAGTTGCGCAAACGAAGTTCACTCTCCTGGACTAAATCTTCGAGCGATAGCTCAAGATCGGCCTCCCAGCGCATGCTGGCGCGTAAATCAGCAACCGCGTCGATGCTGTCACTGAGATCAGCACCACTTTGTATAAGGTACTTGGTGATCTCCAGGTTCTCTTCAGTCACATCGGTATGGGGGTAGAGAACATATCTGAGCAGGCTTCGTCCTTGTGCATCACAATCGGAGGGCGAGGCTTGCCCAGAATGAAAGAGATGTCTGATGGTAACGAGGTCCAGTGTTCTGCAGGCTTCGAATATCGGTGCTTCACATGGAAGGACATTGGTTACGCGGATAGACTTGTACAAAGGTCCCCAGTCGGCTTGGAATTGGCGCTTCACAAGCCACGTCTGTGGGTTGATTCGAACCGACCTATGAATCCACGAGACAGCTACAGCACTCTGATCCCGTGATGACCTTTCCATTTCTCGAGTCGTTGTTAGCAAAGCCACTTTGCCGAGAGGAGTCGACATGGCCCATGACTCCCGCTGGGCCATTGTCTCGAGCGGAAGGGCGGCACACTCGCCGATGTAATATGACAGAGAATATCTTTTGCCCTGAAACTTCTTCCGTGGGCACATTTTTGTTCTGAAAAAGTGCTCAACGCTCGGATAACCATCAACAGGATTCGAACCTATAAAGCTTTCTTGGAGAAGTTCCTCCCACGTACCAGACGCGAGCTCGCCCCGAAAATTGTGACCGGACAAGGGTGGTTCGGGACTTTTGCTCTCGAATTTTTGGATCATAGCGAGTGGGAGTACAGGTACGGTGTCGGTCACAGTAGTCGAGTCATTTATAGCGATGGGAATCTCGGTTCGTGCAACGCAGACTTGGTCGGCAATTCTCGATACAACGTCAAATTGAATATGCTGGTCGGCCATGATTTGCCTATATGATAGTCAGCAGGAAACCTAAGCACACATAGTAAGAGTGCCACCTACATCAACGCATCGTTCTGAGCCAGTTGTAATGCGTTAGCCAAGTTCTGCCTGGCTTCTCTCGTTTCGATAAGTTTCGCTTCCAGAGATTCTTTCTTTAGTCCGGTCACTACTCTTTTCAAAACCCGAGAGGATCTCGTAGCTTCTGGACAGAGTCCATGCTTTGACAAAGTCTTGCTTAGAGCCTTGAAATTGTCTTTGAACTTGCTGAATGCCCTCTCGAGAATACGCCGCGTTGTGATTTCTGTATATCTCAACGAGTTGTCCGATTTGAACTTGTGTAGCACGTCTTTCATCTCCTCGAGCTCCTGCGTCAGCCGTCCAAGAAGCTTGGGGCCATCTTTGATGTTCCGGAAGAGAGTCAATAGCTTGTCAACAGAGTCTGATGTCTGGATGACAAGGCCCAGTATACTGACTGGGTCCATTGGGTCGGCAGAGAGATTACTCCAGGAACGGACTATTCGATGGTGTTCAAAGCGCAACAAAAAGACGAAGAAACACTGGAAATCGTGCAATCCAGGCAACAGAGAAGAGAGAAGTAGAAGTAGAGCCCCATCACGTCCAGCCTTGCAGACACTCATGGGCAAATCCTACTCTCTGCCATGTTCGACGTACCCTGAAGCGCTGTGCCGCACGCATGCACAACCCACACCAAAGCGCTTACCCAGCCACAACAGCAAACAAGGTCTCGCATCCAACCATTTCCCAGACATCGAGACTCCAGATCTCGGTACGGAAGACGGGCACGAGCGGCCCGCCATTAGTCGCCGCTGTTGCTGAAGCTTGTTGAGACATTGTCGCGGTTGGAAAGCGAACGAAACTTGAAATACGGTGCATATCGCGGTAGGAAATGGAAGTACAATCAAATCAACGCGAGAAATCCGCAGCAGAGTGTTTGCGAGTAGGCAAAGACACTGATGGTGTGTTACACATGGCGCAGTTCGTGGATATGGCCAATAGATTGCTGATAGTCAGGCCTTGGGGGAGGGCAAGCTCGGGAGTCTGCTTGCACCGTGTCTCAAGAACAGAGCAGAGATTCTGGGAATTTGACCGGAAGAACCATTGGCACCTTTGGAGCCGCATGCGAAGCACGAAGCAATAGCAGGCAACAAAAGCGGCGTTGTCACGCATTAAATGGAAAGATGGTGATGCGGTGCGAGTGGTGAGCCGGCAGGTCAAGGATTTACGACGCGTTCAGCCTAAGGTTCGCTCAGAGAAATACGCGGTCACGTGTATGTCTTGGCACCTATCAGTGACGACGGGAAACAAGTAGACTGATGGAAAGGACCTCGGGATGTGGTACTTACATGAGTGCTGGTATGCAGTAGAGGGCTGTTCAAATTTCCCATTTATTTGTCGAGTTCTCTGTTTGCTCTTTTCTTTGATCTGGGCGTTCTCGGGTTGCTCCAACTACACTGTTGAAAAGATTGACAGCTTTGTGTTATTGGCATGTACACTCAAAGCGAGCATAAGTAAGTAGGTATGTAAACAGTCTTCTCGACATTGACATTGACAAAGTAGGTATGTAGGTATCGCGACACAGCAAGTACAAGTCCTTGGACAGAACCCCAAAAAGATCATTCCAATCGCCGCCTGACCCGGAGCGTGTTCACCACAAGCGCATTTTATCCAGACATGGGCAGCCGCTCCATAAATGCCGTATATACAAGCACAGTACCATTTGTATGAACAACTCCCAAAGAATGCCAGTATGAAATGGGAGAACAACCAAAGACTAGTCCTGTTGCTGTATTTCCCCCATCTCTTTCCCTTTGCCGTTTTTCTTCTTCTTTTTCGTGATTGGCAGGAGACCCAGTGAGTAAGCAAACGCAACGTGTGATGTGCGAACATGGCGGTGCATGTTATCTTTCCTGGGGCCGGGGAATTCAGATTGGCAGGACGGTTCGAGACACTGGATCATGATGCGGGTTGTGGAATCTTTGTCGTCGTGGACGGGCATGTGTCTCCTGACGTCTTTTCCGTCGTTGGCTCGGTATTCGCAATTCGGGCACTTGAAGTGCCGTTCTCCTTGAGACTTGTGGGATTTCTCATGGGCACTGCAGAGTGGTTAGTCGAGACCATGGTTATTAATGGCGTCAAGTGCGTCAGAGTCCAAGAGTATGGATGGTAGGTAAGGGACTGGAGATCTCCTGTGCCAGTTTTCGCACGTCAACTGGGAAAGGTTGAAAGGACTTACGTTAATTCTCCTTGGGTATCTTTGACCATCTTGCACCCGTCCGCCAAACACCGAAATCCGCCCTTTGCTGCCTTTTGTCTTTGTTTCGGTGGATCATAAGGTGTCTGTGTTCTGTTCTGCTTCTGGGCCTGCGACTTCAGCTTCCCGATGGTTTGAGTTTTCGCTTTCGTCGGTATGTCCTTTTTGGGCGCAACCTCAAATGGGATTCGCTGCTCCTCCAAATCAAGCGCAATACCAGACCAATGGCTCATGAATCCGTTTCCAGGATACAGGAGTTCCCCATTGTCG
This sequence comes from Aulographum hederae CBS 113979, assembly GCA_010015705.1. NCBI lineage: Eukaryota > Fungi > Ascomycota > Dothideomycetes > Aulographales > Aulographaceae > Aulographum > Aulographum hederae. The sequence goes on from ML977181.1 coordinate 203,295, forward strand.
TTGAATACCCATATGATGTAAGGGTCCGCGATGGGAGCGTTTCGATTCAAGGTCCACACATTGCAGGTGTAGACGCCAGGATCCTGTGTAGCACATACTATACCGAGTTGGTACATTCCGGTTCTTCGTCCGTACAAGTGTAGAACATTCAAGATGGATTCGTCATCTAGATTTCCATTCAAGAGAAACTGATTATTTAGGGCCAAACGTTGCAAGATATCGTATAGATGATTGTAGGACGGGGAGGATGGGTCGTAGGGGTCATGCTCCGGTTGCGGCGCGTCTCGGAGACTAATCTCAAGTGCGAAAAGGGCACACATGCTGCTGTCGGCTGCAGTGGGCTGACGGTTGTAGTGTTCGTTCCTGTTCACCCGCTGGAGAAGGTCATTGATGTGAGATGGCGAGCCACGCAGTGTTATTGGGCTATCCTGACGATGAATGAAATCCCTACATGCGAATTCATGTATATCAGGATGAAATATCGGAAGCGGGGTCAAGCTCGAAGTCCCATGTCCAGCGGCAGAGCCATCTACTGGGCCGCTGTGCAAAGACTCGGGTTTGATGGGAGCAACATCGAGGTCGAGGTTCTGCAGGTCGAGAGCTTCACTATGGGATTGAGGAGGGCTATGCGTGTCATCCCAAAAGGCATTGAATGCATTGAAATGGTCCGGAGAGACGTGCTGTAACGGGAAGTATGCGTCGCGCGTATTGTTGGCAATGACATCGATTTGGAAATTCGGGTCAATCTCAGCCGCCAGACGCCGTCGGACCTCATCGAAGAAGTCTTCGTTTTGGCCGTAGATGTTTCTGTTATAGAGGGGTGGCGTGCGCGGGTCGACAAAGGCTGACTCGAATGCAGCAATTTCGGGATGCCATTGAGGAGGGACAACGTCTTGTCTTTCAACTTGAATGGCCTACAGCCGTTAGCGATAAACCTCCTACAGCAATATCGTGAATGCCCTACATCATGAGGAGAAGCTCTATGTTCGCATGGCTCGAAAGAACAGCAGGTTTGGCAGTATGGCGACAGGAGTCCTTCAGGGTCGCCATACGCAAGACCTTCATAAAGTACTGGATCCGGGGGAGTCTGAGCCTTGATGATGATAGACAGAGAGAGGAGAGTTGTAAGAAATAGAGAGAAACGTTCAAAGGAGCGGTTCGGCATGGCGAGAATGTACAGAGGATGCCGATGCTGGGAAATGGGGTAAAAAGTTGCTGCCTGAGGAAGCAAAAAGCTCCAAAGCACCAAGCAAAAGGGACAGAAGGCGTGGAACAATGTGCAAGAGATAGTGAGCACCGCTTTCAGTGCAAGATGTTTGAATAGTTACCGTTGCGTGGTGGTGGGGGAGAAATGACGAAGTCTCCAGAGGTTGTGGAGGAGAGAGAAAGTCTCGAGATCCGGCCTCTTTGCTCTGCGCCGCCCCGTTTGGGCTACGGTGAATCGCAACAGCCATTCTGTGGCAAACTTCATCCCTCGACCACGGCGCATTGTACACGATGCAGAAGAGAGACGCGCTTATGAGAAGACAAGAGAAAGAGGAGAAGAAAAAGAAGCGGCGAGGGTCCTCTCTAATAAGGCGGGTCGTAAGCCTACTTTAACCGCATTGAGCGAGGAGCTGAACTTGAAAGTCGCGAGGCTGGGAGACAGGCGCTTAGAGAGGCATTTGAGGTTACAAAAAATGTAGACATGATGCTCTCGAGATCATCAATGTAGATACCTGATAATTGACCTATTCATTCGTCGTGGAAGGGGAGTTTTGTGCCTTTCAAGATGGATGAATCTCACTGTTGTGCTGCTGGAATGCATCTTTGGGCTGCACCACCTGCAACCTCAAAGTGAGGGAGCCGAGGAAGCCGAACACCTTACCTTACTTATAGCATCACAGGCATTTTGGAGAAAGAAGAAGAAGAAAGTGGATGAGGTCGATTGCATATATACATTCACCTCCCGAGGTCAGCATGGATGCCTTGTCGGAAGCATGCATACCCAGACGTAAAGCGATCCAGCAGATCAATATACTTTCGGGAGCAAACACACCAAAGAGCGGAGCATGTGCACTATATGCCCTCCAGGCCTGTAACGTCTATTCGTTCCACGTCATAAACAGTTTGAAAGACCCTTAAATGTCGAGTACACGCCATAACGCCTTTCCTACCGGCCCGAACCGTTGCTGGATATCCCGGATGAGTACAAAAACGCCCGTCCGAACCAAAAAGAAAGATATGCCGACGTATCCAAACTCCAACCAGACCTACGAACTCAAATGCTTCTTCCGAATATGTCTCTCGAGATTGTCCTTCCTTGCCATCCCTTTCTTGGAGAATTCACAATCACTAACATGGCAGTAATGTTTCGCCTCGCGCGTATGTGTTGAGGAATGCCGTTCGAGATCCTTGCGCCAATGAAACGTCTTCGGGCAGATGTCGCATTTGTAGGGTCGTTCACCGAGTGTCTTGTGTGTTTTGTGATGTCGTCTAAACATGACATTGTCAGCGATCAGCTTTTAATAACAAACAATTGGCGAGCCGGCTTACCTCAAGTCACATTCTCGACTGAACGTCTTCGAGCAATCAGGGCAGGAAAATCCATCAGGCTGCGACGCTATCCTTCGAATAACTCTCCGCTGAGTCGGTCGAGGAACCATTAGCCTACTATCCGAGTCTCGGATTGCCGAAGGTAACGGCGGCCATTGACACGCAGCACGATCAAGAGACGGGTCGATAAGGGTATCAATGGGGCTGACGCTTGTCACCTCGTCCGAAAAGTCTGTCCGTAGCTCATTTCCAGTTGTCCTGTCTCCCGGTGTATATGTTGTGTCGAGAAACAGCTTCAACGGCATCTGATCCATGGTTCGTTGCCGTTGCGGTGGTGGAAAATAGGCAGGATAAAACGTTTCATTCTGTCCGTAAAAACTTTCTTCTGCAAACGAACTCCCTTCAATATCCGTCATGTGAGTGTTGTCTTGTTGGCAGTATGAGGTGTTCAGGTAGCTTTCTGAGTGTGTACTGTGGGCGTATGGGGGAGGGAACAGTGCCGGACGAGGTTGGACAGACTGTTTTCTGTCAATCATCTCGACCATAACATCCAACACAAAGGAGACTTACTTGCTGTGGGCCAGTCGCACAAAAGCATGCGAAGTTTTGGCAGACCTCGCATACGAGGGTTGACAGAGTCCCAGGATCGGCGCTGGAATAGTCTCCTGGAGACGACCAATCTGCATCGGGCAGCGTGGGCTGCGCAGTAACTGGCATAATGGAAAGGGTGATCACCAAGAGTATCAGAATTGTCTTCCGAAACGTCATGGCAGGACGAGGTCGAGGTCGAGGTAACGGGGGAGGTGTGTTCGGGATGGGAAATTTGGGTTGCGCTGGAGTTTTTCGAGAGAGAGTTGGCAGCAGCGTGGGCATGGCACAATTGAAGTCGAATGTCCAATCTCTGGAGGAATGAAGAAGAGACTGATGAAAAAGAGAAAGGAACAGTTGACCTACTATGGCTGCTCGTGGGCGGCCTCAGTCAACCAGGCATCGTTCATGGCTCAGCAGCAGTGTGTGGCAGTGCGCCTGGAGCCAGCACGATTGCTGCGGACGACATGGCATGCCGTCCATTCCGCCTTTTCGCATGACAGTCTATTGAAAAATGGCGTCGCTGCGGTTGGAAAGGAAGTTTTGGACGCGGTGAGGATACACATCGTGGACTCGTGAAGAAGTTGCTGATCGGCGAACGGCGCAACGGGCATCTTGAGTCGCGAAAGGCTTAGATTGTGGAGATTCTTGGCATCTCAATCGGAGTTCGGGCTGAGTCTCAAGACTCTCAACCCGCAACCACGACAGCACGACAGGCGCGTCACGCTGCGAAATTCTCGTCGACGATGTATAAGGTATTTACCTAAAGTAAGTAACGGTATGCGTCGGACCTGGAGAGGAGCCGAGGCAACAGGCCCTACGGTTTCTTCTTCCAATTATCCTGCTATTGCTTCACTGACACCAAACCTGGCAAGCAAAGGCGGACTGCCGATAAATTATCAGAATGCACTACTCCCATGTTCACGTCGAAAAGCGCCATGAAGGGTTTGGATTTGCTATCCACAGGAAAAAAAATGTTCTCTTTGTGATATGTGCCCCTTGCTTCCGCTCAAGTATACCTAGTAACACTAAGAAAGAGCAAGGCGATGTTACTGAAGGGGCTCTAGATGGAAATACCCGACAAAATTGGAATTCTGAAGGGACGATTGACCCAACTTGCAGTTTTCGTCTACGTAAAATAGATATCAGGGGAAGTGTACTGCCCGCAGTACCCGTCGAATATGGTGTTTGCATTTCCATCTCCAAACGTAAACGAAAAGGGAGCAGCAGTATTTGGACAAGTGTTGTCAATCCGTGTATAAGTGAAACATCGTCGGTTGGACCTGGTGAAAAATCCGGCAAGGCATCCGGGCTGAAGGATACACATAACACAGCAGTCATAATCCGTAGCAAGCCCATCCGTTCGAGTCGAAATAACCACGTCACCGTCAAAGTTGACGGTCCGTATCGACTGGCCATTGTACGTGTTGGCCTTGTTCGGAACCAAACAAGCCTCATACACAGTCTGAGTTGGAGGTGTTTCCGTAAGCGTTGTAGTTGAGTAACATCAATGCTTGTTGTCGATGCAGTGGAGATAGTCTGCGTGGTGGAGACAGTCAAAGTAATCGGCAGAGCTAGGATATTTGTTGTGCTGGTCACCGTCGTGGTGGTGGAGAAAGTTATCGTCGTTACGGGAGTCGGGGCAGTCTTTGTAACTGTGGTCTTTGCGGTTGATGTAGAGGTCTCGGTAGTGATCACGAGCACGCCGCGTTTACACCCCACAGACTGAGGATACTGTTGTGGGTTGTAGCCATTGTCGCCGCATTGGACATTGTGGCGAGGTGTTCTTTTCTCGATGGCGTTGGCCCCTGTCTCCGCTCGCTCCAGCAGAGTGTCAAACTTCCGCCTGACTTCATTTCTGCGCCGTGCCGGAGGAGGTGGCTCCAGATAAGTCAGTCCAGGAAACGCGCTCTGGACCGGAACCAACGTCGCTGAAGCGGGAATGATCAGAGTTGGAGCAGTAGCAGTTGAGGTGGTCGCGACGACAGATGTGGTTCCAAGATTTGTAGTGGTAGTATACAATGTAGAAGAGATGGTCTCCACTGTGATGATTGTGGGGATCGAGAGCACAGTGGAGGTGGTCGTTGAAGAGATGGTCGTGGACTTGGTCTGAGTGGATATGGGCGGTGTGATGGTACGAGTAGGTGTAACAACTATCTTCTGATATGCAGTCCACGTATATGTAAGGGCAAAAGTCGAGCTGGGGACTGGCGTCTTGGACTTCGTTCCAAAGCGAGTGGAGCAAGTGGCATAAGTATACGTAGTTGCTGCTGAGAGAGCAGGTGCTGCCCAAAGCAGATCGACGAAAACAAGAGTATGTAACATGATTGTGACTTCTGGAAGTCGGCAGAATGGAGTCTTAGTGGGGAAATATCACAGCGAGAGAATTGAAAAGGTGTGGCCTCGGGGGCAGTTGTACATTACATATGGACGCTTACGGCATGCCAACCAGGCCAGCCCTCGGATCTAGTCCTGCATGGTATATTGAAGAGCGGAATGACATACATGTACAAAGTTAATAATGCTAAGAAATAGGCGTCTAGGTGGTTTCTCTTGGTCAAGACTCAAAAGCAACCTTTGGCGGGCTGGATGTGTGGCCATCAACAAGTGGAGAGAAAAGCGCCTTCGCGAGGGACGAAGTGGAAATATGCAGCCAATGACCTTCAACCTCAAGCACACAAAGCGGCTTCGGAGTCCGAGTGACATGGCTTGACTTTTGAGCTAGTTTCATGGAGCTGGCTGTGTGATCGCTATTGCGAACTTTGAAGGCAAATTTCCCGAGCATGCCTAGTACTGGTACCTATACCTACATGAACATGACGAAGAGAGGTGTTGGGAATCCGATTATATCTCGAAGTGGCCCTAGTGGCTCCACAGGTCCAAGTTGGGTTGGTATTCTCTGGGTGAGGCTGGCTGAACACTGCATAGAGATGGGAGTTTTTGGTAATGTTGTTGACTGAGCTCTTTGGCGTATGTACGTACTAGGGTACGCATACGTAGGTAGCTACTAGCCAATCCCTAGAGTAGGCACAGCCAAGTCTAGCCCGATTCACGTTAGCTGGCGAGTCCTCGGGTACCTTGCAACCTTAGCAGTTGTCCTTTCCCAAAGGCCATAGCGGGCGAAACCGAACCTTGACGATTCCAACCTCTATGGCATAGGTTTTGTAAAGCAGATTGATGTCCAGGCCAACCCTAGAGACCTTCAGAGGAAACGCTGTTGATCGGCTGACAAAGGTAGGACTTCCAGATTGTTTGGAATACGATTTTGGCATGTTTCGATGGAGTCTTGGGCCCACCATCCCTTGGCCACCTTGCATACTTGCATGAGGAGAGAAACTGGCGGGGTGGTGGGGTTGGAGATGACGGGAACTTAAGAAGCACGATCTCTTCCGCAAGACGTTGATTGGACGGGTTGTTCTGTGAGTATCTAGTTGTAACTGGCGCTCGTGTCAGTGGCAGAGGTTGGATTTTCTCGATACAAAATGTGACCATTCACCTGAAGTCTGATAATTACTTGAGGTCCTGGATGCATTTTCACTTTGGTATTCATTCAACACTGCCCGAGACTCGAACAATAGTCACGAACTGCCCCAGGGTATGCGCCTTTGAGCAATAAAAAGAGGAAACAGAGGGTTCAGAAGTAAGGTATGCGGAAGATGGCCCCAGCAATTTAGGTGGAGAGAAGAAGATGGACTGGGGCGGTGCGAATTCACAAAATCGGGGTTGGAGTTCGGGAGGTTCCGAGAGAGACTCACGTGACGGCTCATTTCTAAGCAAGTGGGCCAAATCGGCCGAACAATATAGAGCGGCCGCACTGCTTAGGTATCTGCCCTTGATATGTAAGACGGCATGAGACAGCTGCTACTGCGCCGTGGAACTTGCAGCTTTGTCACAGCAAGAGACGACTTCGGCTCCATTGGTCGTCTTTGCCTAAATCCCGTGATGTCCGTGGTTAATAATGCAATTCGGAGGCGGGGGTGCTCTACTATCCGACATTGCGTATTTAGACCTCCAGCTACCTGCAACTTTCACGCCTTTCAAACCTCAAAACCGACCTATACCTCCTACCCATATTCAAATCGTCTTCCCTACAGCACAATGCCTTTCCAAGCATACGATGACACGACTCCGGCCGATGTCAAGAACGCCAAAGTACAACCTTATTCTCTCCACTGCTTGAAGTCGGCCAATTGACTGACGCAAACAGGGTCTTCATTTGATCACGCAGAGCACCCCGAATGGCCAAAAGGTGCAAATCTTGCTCGAGGAATTGGCTGATACATATGGCACCGAGTTCACCACTACCATCATGTTAGCCGTCCAGTTGTTCCAATTTGCTGGAGGATTGAAACTCACGCGAACAGCAACATCTCGACCAACGAGCAGAAGAAAGACTGGTTCCTTCGTCTCAATCCAAATGGTAATCAATCTCAACTGCTGGTCAGTACAGTCACCAACATTGAACAGGCCGAATCCCCGTTATCGTCGATAATAATCAGTCGCCCCCTTTCCCTGTGATGGAGACCTCAGCAGAGCTACTGTACCTTTTGAAATATGACAAGGACAACCACTTCGGATTCAAAGACGAGCTTGAGCAAAACGAACTCGTTCAGTGGCTTTTCTTCTGGCATGGCAGCGGCGCTCCGTATCAAGGCAACCTCGGTTTCTTCAAGCGCGCACAAGAACAGAGCGCATGTAAGTTGTGCCACATATAACCTTGTTCATCCCCCGTTGAGAGAGAACCAAGACGATTGACAGTCATATTCAACCAGTTGCCATTGAGCGATTCCGAAAGGAGACTTACCGCATCTTCGGCGTTCTCGAAATCCAGCTGTCCGGTAAATACACCGGTGAGCCCAAGGAATACCTTGCTGGAAAGGGCAAGGGGAAGTACTCCGCAGCTGACATGGGAACCTGGCCGTGGGTCAAGAACTGGTCCTTCAGTGGCTATTCTGATGAAGAGATGAAAGAGTTCCCCTATCTGCTCAAGTGGATTGACAGGATTGCGGAGAGACCTGCTGTCACGCGCGGGACCGGTGACAAATACAAGCTCAACTGATTGCCTTGCTTGTCAGTCTGTGGTTTCAATCATAGAGCCAAAAGTGTATCTTCTGGGGGATATTGCAGGCATGACCTCGGAGTACACTACTCTCGAAGTATTTTCAAAGCCACAGCATAACAAATAAAAAATTTGAGACAAGGAGTAAATTCCACAAGTGAAGACCTTTGAAAGAACGATAACATTTTCTTGCTGTCTCTGGCATCGTTGGTGATCAAAGTTGGAGACGCGTGGAACATTTGATATTCGAAGAAACGCCCTTCATCTCCATCACAAGATCAACCCAACATCCAACCTCCCAATTCTCACACCCAACCTGACGTTACATTACAACACCATCCGGTCCGCCGCGGAACTGCTGAAAACCACAACCTCAAAAGGATCAACTCTCCCAGCCGCCCTCCATGTCGATCTCGCAACATTTTCATACCACTGCTTCCGGCGTCAGCCCCCAATTTCCCCTTACTCAGCACGCCATGCTTTGATCAACTTGATCAACATCTCAAAATGCCAGAGCGCTTGCAAGCATCCGAAAAAGGAGATGCGCAAATCTGAACTTTCGCATGGAAAGTCAAAATCTGGTTTCTCGATGTTTGATGGTGGACTGATCAGATTTCCTTAGAGACGTGGGGGGCTAGGAGAAGCACGTGGTCGCATTAAGAGAGGAGATCACGTGCTTTTGTGGAAATGGTCGTGGCGTGGTCTGCCCTCTGGTAATGCCGTGATTCAGCGCCGCAGCATCCTCCAAATTTGATTTTTAAGTTGGGTAGAAAGGCCATTATTCTTGACAAAAAGAACCTCCCAAACTCCAAGAGCAGCCTTGGTCGACGAGGCCACATATCCAAAATGCCACACAGCATACGTCATCAACCATCTCGTCGTAAACTCGTAGACCCACCCAGCCTACGCTCTCTTGTTCGTCTCTTTGTCTTTCTTGCTCAACACAACCCGCTCACACCATCCACACCAACTCCTGGCTTCCCCTTTGCGTTCTTTCTCCAGACAAGCACCTCCATCCCTTTCTTCCTCCCATTCCCTCACTGTCGCTCCCACCATCTGTACTTTTCTCCCCTTCATCTTCACCACACCTCCCAGCCCCTCAACTTCCTGCGCCAAAAAGCTTCCCCCTTCCCAACTTCGTCCATTCGTATCTCCCGAAGAAGAGGATCCACCACTCTCAATTTGACTCTCCCTCGACAATGTCCTCCTCATATCCTCCATTTCTTCAGGGTCCAACTCGACCTCCTTCTCCACTCTACGAGCATTCAAGCACCTCTCTCCCCTTCCGCACTCGACTCCCTCATTGCCCTCTCCGATACCGGTGCCAAGGCCGCCAAGGTTGCTATACCGCGTACGCCATGTCCAGATGCGGGCATATCCAGTGTCCGATGCGCGGAGCGAGTGTCCGCAGGGCTGGCATATGTGGACCTCCTGGTCACAGGTACAGGGGGTACGAACGAAGGCGGAGTAGGTGAAAGCTTGGGGTTCCGACTTCGGAGGAGCTGGCGAGTCTGATGCTGAAGATGCGATTGAGTCTACGGAGGATGTTGACGAGGCCCCTGAGCTGCTGTGGATCCTGTAGGGAAGAGGCTGGCTGGCCTCTGAGGGAGGTCCTGTGAGGTTTTCAAGTGGGGCTTTAGCACATGTGCGACATAGTCGACGGAGACGTCCAGTGATCTGATTTTGAGGTGGTGGCTTGATCGTACAATTCTGTAGAGAATTAGCTGATATTCATGGTGTGGCATCTTCAGTGATCTGGTTGCATTCCACCTGAAAAAAAAGAGATAGGAGAACAAGCTTACTCTGCAGAATATACCCTCGCATTTTCTACATTCGGTGACCATATCTCTTGCGCACTTGCCGACCCTGCCACTGGTAATTCTGCCGCCGTAGAAGGCCGCGCTGTTCTTGTATACGGCAAACATGCTACCTCCTACCCCTCCGGAGCCGCCCTCCCAGGCAGACTTGAGCCCTCGAAGTCCGTCAGCGAGTCGGAGGCAATTACTGCGTGTCTCGTTGGAACATCGCAATGAGCTTTGGACGAGCTGGTCGCGGAATTGTATCAAGTTAAAACGGAATTGTCGACAGGTCAGGGAGAGATTATGAAGGGAGTTTAAGTCGAGTAGGGAGGCCAATTGAACAGCTACTCTGTATCACAGTCAGATCGAGTTTTGAAATAGGGGCATCAAAGAACAACACACGGGTAACAGCTCAGAGCAGCGCTGAAACCGCCCAGATTGGGGTTCTTGCTCTCCACTTGGTCGACGACATCAGCTACAGCGTCAGCGTTTTCACGCGTTGTAGCTGTCATTGCGCTTGCGCGGTTCCAGCGCTGCTCTGACAGGAAACGCTGCGGGGCATTGGCGTCGACCGGGTCATCGAGATGCATAAAGACAACCATGATGGCTGCTGCTGAGGCATTTAGGAGGATGGATATTTACAGAGGGATATGAGGAGAGCAGTGAAGGCTCGTAGGTAGGCAGCTGTCGCCTTTGGGTAGCCGTGATTGCTCGTGGCGGTTATAGCTATGTTTGGAGCGGGGGAGGGGGAGGGTAGAGGAGGGGTGGGGTGGTCGCGTCGTGGATAGCGCACCCGATATTGTGGCGGTGGCAGCTACTGTGGCTGCTGTGGCTGCCTTAGTCAGCGCCTTGGCGTCTATTCGTCCCGCTCCGCCTACTTAGGGTTGTCCGCTCCGCTCCACTTGGAAGATCCCTCAACTCCTTCTCAGCGAGCAGAGTCCCGTGCTATGGTGGATTTGGAATCGTGGACTGAGCATGAAATCGAACAATTCACGGCTGGCCAACCCGTGCTGCCGTCTCCCGTCTCCCGTCTCCCGTCTCCCGTGTCGTCCTCGGCTTGAATGGGAAGGCTGGATTAGGAAGGTGGTTGGCATGTTTGAAATGCGACTCTGGCTGCCAGATCTCCAGAGCTCCACTGATCGCCGCTATCCCCACATTATTGTGGGCCAAGGTTTCTATATTGACACTTCTCCGGCCCCCAAAAGCGACCTTGATCCACGATGAGACGTCACCCTCTGTTCAAAAGGCCTCAAAGGCTCAAAGAAGGCCAATATGCCTCGGCAAGTCGCAGCAAACTGAGCAAACTTTCTGGAAAACACCCCCTCCGCACCGCTGCTGTGGAGCCTCGCCGTGCTTTGCTCTGCGGCCTGCGTGAGCCTTGCAGAATCGGCGCTGGAGGGCATCCACTCATCGTCTCCCAGACTCATCCCATATCCGCTGCTGCTGTGGTGGGGGCTGCAAACGAGCCTGCTCTGCCCACCCGCCGCAACGTGAGAACCGCCTCTCCTTTCCATTTCCATGTTTGCACTCCACTTTCACCTCCCAAATGGCAAAGGGCCCCCCTCTCTGGACCCCTCGTCGCCTCAACTCCACCACCACCGCTCCGCTGGTCTGTGATACAACGCGGCCCGACCAACCCACTGGTGTCTTTCTCGCCCTGCTGACCCTTCGCCGATTCCTCCAGCCCCCTCTCGCAATCCCCCCATTCCCCACCTTTATGCCCTTCCATCCAGCTTCCAGACGCGCTGAGAGTGCTCAACTGGGTTCAGACTTTCGCCCTCTGCTTCGTGAAAGTGGATACCCGTTTCATTATTCCGCACAGACCCGCCCCTCGAACGATGGCCATGGGTATCCACTTCTGTCCTTTCCCCACTATTATATTGTTACTCTGTCGGAGATCAGGCACTGGTTTGGAAGGTCAAGGTGCTTCTTTTCGTGTGCTGTCTGGTGTATATAGCTATCGAAACCCAAATTTCTCCACCTGCGAGCTCCCGCTCCCCGTTTTTCGTCTACTATGCAAAACTGTCTATGTGGTATATATCGTGACCGCCAAAATGCGATGCAAGGCATGCATGCTCCCCTGTTGGTACATTGCTATGCTTTGTACATGAAGTAAGAAAAGAATCCCCTCAAGAGCTTGGAATGAATTTTTGGTCAAAAGGCACCAGCCATGTATGATCGCCGCTGGCGCTGAAGAAGCAGAATGGAATTGAATAATCGAGAGAAATAGCTTGGAAACAAGAACAGCCAAAATGGTTGAAGATATGGAAGCAGAAGCGACAGATCTGGTCTGGTATCATCCCAGGAGAAAGACAAGAAAGAGAAAGAACATGAATCATCCAAGTCGTCACCAATCGGCCACCAAGCCATGCATTCCATTTCCACCGGAGCCCAACCATGAACGAGAGAAAGAAAAGAAGTCTTGAGAGAAAAAGGACATGAAGAACAAGAAACATTTTGCGCAGAGAGAACCGAAACGTGACATAGACAAACAAACAGAGCGCAAAGCCAAGCGATACTCCAGCGACGTCACCAAACCGAAAACGGAACCAAAGCACGTGACCGCAACCAAACTCCACGGACAACCACCGAGACTCTATGACCCAGGGCCCAATACCAACCCATATTGTCATTTCAGAGGACTTGGCAGCCTCGCTCCCAAGTACCATGTACGAAGAAGGAGATCAGAACCATCTGCCCGTCCAGCCGCGTCGCTCAAGGACGCCAATGACTCCGACCATACCTTCGGCCAGCTCGCCCAAAGACGACCTGTTGTTGCCGATAATTCTCAGCCTGGTCCACGCAAGCAAGGCATCGACGCCAAACTTCCACCTGGCCAAGACATCCATCGTCGACGGCCAGTATCCGATGACGTTGGCCGTCTCGACGTCGCTCTCCGCAAACTGGAACCACATGCGGAGTTTGTCCCTGTCAACTGCAGCATTGGAGCCGTGGCTTCGCTCGTCGCCGCTTCCTGATCCGGACGCACTGATGCCGGAGAACGTGACAGCCCAAAGCACAAGCACGGCGTGGTACAAGGCCACCTCGCCGCCGATGCCGATATGACCTCCATCGCTGTCGACGGCTATCGCCATGATGTGCATCGCTTGCCTGACAGCCTCGCTGACGGGCTTCTGAGTCGAAACATTCCGCAGCCAGCCGTCGTCGACCCACTGACGAAGTTCCATCTTCGCCTGCCGATATAGACCATCGGCGCTCAATGCTTCATGGGAGAGCCTTTCGCTCCATACCCACGACTCTCCACTCACGGCAAGCAAGGCGCGCATTGGCGTCACTGTTGCGATGAGTGTGGCGTGGTAGTACAGGCGTGTCGACGGCTGGTTGTCAAGGGTCTGCTCGAACATGAACCGTCGACTGATGTCAAAGGCGCTGTGTCGGTGCGTGTCCCTGCTCCCTTGACAGGCGATGAGATGGGCGGACTGGAACGCATCCAGCTGAGGCAGATTCACCGAGTCCGCGATGTAGCTCAGGATTTCATGAGTGTATGCGCAGTTGTTTAACTCGCGGCGATACAGGAGAGACCACTGCTCGAGCGACTCGGCATCCCAAAGAGTCGTGGACACCGGGAACGGAAGACTGGCCCCAGACACGTGGGAGGGGTTTTGTTGCAACCTTGAGAAGAGGAGTTGCTGTTGCGCTTCGAGGATGAAGGACGCCACGAGCAACCGCTGCTTCGCGTTGATCCGGACCCACCTTTGCCACTGCCTCTGGAGTATGTCATCGTCGAGCGGGTTGGTGCTGGGGTTGACGGGGGTGACGGGAGTCGTATTTTCCGGGTCTTGCCGGAGCTGTTCGTTTGTGAGTAATTGCATCCCATTGGCAAAGTGGTTCGATCTTACTTGTTGAAACATGGAGACAAACTGGCTCGACAAACCCCGAGGGGCACGTCGAGATTTGTGCTGAGAGAACAGCTCGATCAGATAAATCGCTTGCATATCATCCATCGACGTCAATCCAAATGTGGTCTACGAAAGCGAAAGTTAGTCGACGCTCGAACCACACCCAAGACCTTGGAAACCTACCTTTGCGAGTCCTTGCACTGTCTTCTCGTGCAGGATTTTCGAGTCTCTTTCAGCGTGTGGCTCACCCGAGTAGAATGCGCCAATGGAGACGATTGCTGCTTGCAACAGCGGACTGGGCTTCTTCGTCTTGTGCGTGTAGCTGTGAAGAACCGGGAACAGGGGGTGGAAGTGCTTCCAGTAAGCGCTAATGTAGGAGTTCTTCTTGTGGATATTCACGCCGACTGGAAGTTGCTGACCCTCGAGCAGAGTGTCCACCTCGTCTCCACTGTCCTGGACGCTCGATCCTTCCCAGCTGCCATTGGAGTAAGTCGGAACGTGCGTCGAGTATCGCTGGGATGAAGCAATGACACGAGGCATGCTCGCCTTGTACGAAAAAGCTGGGGATGTGCTGGTTGACGTCGTGCTAGGGCTCTTTGTAGACATAGCCCAGTGGAAAGGGGATTGAGTCGAAGCTGGTGACACACTGACCGTGGGATACTCTGGATTCCACGAGTCAACAAACGACACGCTAGAAGATCTATTTGGAACGAGCTCGGGGGGAACCGATTGTTCGAAATACGGCAGCTGGTAAGTTTGCCATGGAGATGCATACCCGCTCGATGAGGAGTAATGCGTGCTTGCACTCCATGGTCCAGGCATTGAGCCTACGGCTATCTCGGCGGGCGAATGCGGTATCACCACGTTGGGACGAATCTGCAACTTCTGGGCACCAGCCTGAGAGTAGTCTTTGTGATCGCTGCAGAGCAAGAGTTTCAGCACAGCCAACGAATGTCGCGGACGAGCCAGCAAATGGTCATCCCGGGGTTACCAGCACTCACCTAAATGAAGGAGATGGAAATGGGCCGGAAACGCTCGATGGCCGACGAAAGTCCCCGCTGCTGTAGCTTTGGGTCGAAGGCATTCCGCCAAACCTTGGATCCGACGACATGCTGGGTGGGTAATTCTGAGGCGCCAGCGGTGGCATTGGCGTTCCGGGGACGTACGGGCTCATCGATACGTAGCTCGACGACGCTGGAGGGACTGTAGTTGAAAAGTTGGGACTCAAGTCTGGTCCTGATGTGAATCCTGGGACAGGATGATGTCTGGCGGGCTGCTGAGCGCCGGTCTGCGCTTGCTGTGTGCTGGACGTAGAGTTAGTCGTAGTCATCGAGCAGACGGTAAGTGCGTACTGTTTCTCCTCGTGGCGCTGGAGAAGGTCCTGTCGATGGAATGTTTTTCCGCAATTTGCGAAGCTACAGTGAAGAGTTGGGCCATGGTTCTGTTGGTGTCGTCTAGACCTTTGTCAGTTTTCGTGAAACATTCGGTAGGACAATACGTTTCATTACCTTAAATGTTCCGCTCTCGAGTAGCTCTGTCATAAGTCAGCATCAATTCAACGCATTTTTCCCTTCGTTCAGGAGCACCACCATGCACTTCAGTGAACCCCATAGGCCTCGACGACACGCTACGGCGTGGTAGACCCATGGGCGTTGACTGAGCACGGCGAGTCCGCCTTGCCACGAGGCTGTCTTTGGGGGGTTGGGGGTGACTGACCTTTCCACAGGCGCAGATGTGAGCGTTCCTGATACCTTTCTTAGCCTTACTGATCCTGCCGGTGCGGGTGTAGGTTATCTCGGGGGCCGGGTCTGAGGGGTTTCTGTTTGATGAACGATCCATGGTGGTTGCACGTCTTCGCGAAAGAGCATTGCGTGAATGGGTGACTTCAGGGTTGGAAGCGGTCCGGCGACGGGATAAAGAAGCAGAGGCAGAGGCAGAGGTAGGAGGGTCTTGATCGATCGCTGGAGCCGCGTCGGATGGAGTCGGTTGACTAGGCCGAGCAGAAGCACCTTCGTCCGGTTGCAACAAGGTACTCATAGCCATGGTCTGTTCAACGGTACTCAAGCGTCTCTCAGCCATCAGGGCTGAGCGAACAAGAAAAGCTCCACAGCTGAGCAGACGAGCGGGCTATGAAAAGATGGTGGTGCCGTGGATGGTTCAGGATGATTCAGGATGGTTCAGGACGGGCAGGACAGACAGGACAGGGCCGGGCAGGATTGGACTGGCTGGACGGGCCAGGACAGGACCAGACAGGATGGGACAGGACTCGGCAGCGAAGGGGTCTCCTGGAGTCCTGGGCTCCTGGGCTCTGCTTGAGATGCACTGATGCACTGATGCACTGATGCAGGCGGGGTTGTGGCTGAGGGGCCGCCTATGGTGCAAGAGCGGGAGCAGGATTGGGATTGAAATTGGGATTGGGATTCAGATCGGGGATGGGATGATGGGGGTGGATGTGAGGGGAGGGAGGGGGAGGGGGAGGGGGTGAGAAGTGATAGACGGCCAGCAGCTCAGCGCAGGTCAGCAGCAGCAATAGCAGCAGTAGCAGCAGCAGCTACTGTACTTTCAGAAGCACTGGAGGAAGTCGGTAGGAGATGCCGTTCATCGGGGGGGAAAAGAGTCAATCAGTCAAGGCTGACGGAATCCCAGTGGTATTTCAGATAAGTCTTCACGCGAGAGCAGCAGGCCAATCACTCCAATGGCTCCATCTGGGTGTTCCAATTCTGGAAGTGATGAACTGTTCAGCACGCGTGCAAGTAGGCGAGGAGGAAATGGGAGAGATGCTATGAATAGGCGCACGTCCCACTCCTCGGCCGCAGCACCGCTGTGGAAGTGAACGGGGCAGAAGCAGAAGCAGAAGCAGAAGCAGAGGGCAGCGAGGGAGCTTGGAGCGTGGAGCTTGGGGCGTGGAGTGTGGAGCTTGGAGCAGAGTGGAGGCTCGCAGCCGTTGAAGCCTCGTCGTGGTGGTGGCATGGGAGCGAGAGCTTGACTTGACTACCCTCCATCATCTCTCATCCACCTCGCGACTTGCGAACCATACCCGCTTCGTGGAGAAGGGCGCAGACGCTGCCTGCATGCTGGGACAGGCACGCGAATGGCATCCGAGCAAAACCGCTGACATGGCTGACCTATGCTGGAGAGGGTAAGGAGAGGCAACGGGGCGGCGTAGACGGGCGGTCCTGGGTGGACGTGGACGAGGATGAGATGAGATGACGATCCGCCCAAGCCTTGGGATGATAGCTGCAGTTGCTGAGTTGCACCATCAGGAGCGGTGCCAGAGCGGTGCCAGGAGCTCAAAGCTGGCAGCCATCAGGGCCATCTCTTCACACTCTCAGACTCTCAGTGCCCCCCTCCCCATCCCCCCTCCTCTACCTAGCAAGGCCCCCAGCCCGAGCCCGAGCCCGCAGCCCCAGCAGCCCACGGACCGTCCCTTGTGAGGCACCGAGGCCAAGACCGCAGGGCCCAAAAAATGCGTGGGAACTATTTCGGGACACGCTCCTTGGAGTGCTTGGTGTGCACTGTAAGCGCCCGGCGTAAGCCCCCCTCAAGCCATTCGTTTCATCGTTGCAACCACCGCAAAACAGACCAGCCAGCGCCCGCGACCGCGCCGCCGAGGTTGGGACCCGTTGGACGCTGTTATGAATAGACGCGTGCGCCCGTTAGCCAACGTTAGCCATGCCATGCCATGCCATGCCATGCCACTCCATGAATATCCTCATGCTCGAGCCTGTGAGGCTTGAGCCTTGAGCCCTACTGGCTGCTGGCTGCTGCCCTGCGAATCCGCGATAGCTCCGGCGCCTCCCTCCAAACGGCCCATGACCGCAACGAGAGTAGAGACTGAGAGGAGCTTGGAGCTACGGGCACTCTGCTACTCTGCCACTCCAACATGGACCAACGGCAACGCGCACTCGGCCGAAGACACTCGGCCCTATCTTTGGATCAGCAGTTGCAGTTGCAGCTCTCCAAGCTGTTCGAACCGAGCCGTGTGGATGATCATTCCGCGAGCCTTCTCGCTGGAGAGCGATCTGCCCAGCGCCATTCGTCAACCCGCGCAAGCGCATACAATCCTTCTGCCCTTCTGCTCATCTGCCCATCTCCCCAAGGGCAAGGCAGACTCTGGTGGATATCTCTCATCAGCCAGCTTCAGCTCGCGGAGCTTGCGTGACGGATTGGCCACGGCCATGATTGCGCAAACGGTAAGACGGCGCAGCTGGAATCCGGCCGTGGACAGAGTCGTACAGAGAACAGACCGGTCACCACTTCAAGACTCAAGGCCGGCGGGGTTCAGCCTCATCTTGCTGCTGGAGCGGCGACGCGGCGTGCAAGCGTGGAACGGCGGACGGGAGACTCTGGTCGGATTCCAGAAGACCGAACCAAGCTCTGGGGTTGTCCCAGCGCGCGAGCTGCCGCCCCGTTGCAGTTCCAACCAAACAGCCTTGGCGCGGCAGCTTGACTCGACGTCACCTTGTCTGCTCATCTGCGCCGCCATGTCCACGATTCATCGAGTTGCAGATGCCGCATGCCACAAAGCAGCTTCGTCGTGATGTCCGCGACTCCGCGAGCGTTGGTCCCGGGACGAGGTGGTGGTGGTGGTGCTTATTAGTGTCGAGAAGATCAGCCCTCTGAGGTCGTCGACTCAGGAGTCAAGACTCCAGGAGGCGCTCTCATTTGCACCTTTGAATGTTGTTTGACGCAAGGCCGGAGTTGGCGGGCCCGATGACAGACCACACGGCATCAATCATCACAGCCATGTCACCGGAAATAAGAGGGTGAGTGGTGATGATGATGATGATGACAGAGGGTCAAAGACTAGGACTAGGGAGAAACGAGTAGAAATGCGCGAGGCTCGAGCTGCCAACTTGCGACTGAGAGCCAGAGACATGAGAGGGTCGTACAGGACCTTCTACTCGGTATATACCTTACCTGTGTCGCGGCGGTGCCTGGTGCCTTTTTCCAAAATGGAGCATCAGAGCATGGTCGCCCTGTCGTTATCACATTGTTGCCGGCCTTGAACGGTCCGACCTGGCTGCTGGATCTCGAGCTCCCTGACCATCACCAGGATGCCTGGCTCGCAGTTGGGATCCCCATGTTCGGACGTCTCTGTGCACCGTTGCTCGACGCGCTCTCCAGGACATTACCAGGACAGACCCCCGGCTGGTGGTCATTTCAGACCAAACTGCATCAAAAATAGGACGATCCGGTGACTGCGGTCTGTTCACATATTCTATCACACAGTTCTTTAGTTGCAGACTGAGAAATTCAAATCAACCTTACTGAGCAGACTCCAGCCAGTGAGGAAATGCGTATAGGCGCCGGCATGTCGATCGCTAAAATGGGATGGCCGCACTCAAGACCGTACACTTAGACATGCACCTGCGTCGCTCGCGTCAAAGTTAGGCGAGGGTACTGGAAGCCAGGCCTGTAACAGAAGGTCAATGGCAGGTGATGTTGGTTTTTGAGCTTTTTGTCATTCACCAAGTTGGTCCTTTAAGGACAGTACTCGACGAGGTGTATGCAGCATCTGAAGTTGGGAGAGGAGACCGGATCACGTGCACTGATGAACATGCAATTGGAACTTCCACTGGTAAATAATGACACTTCGGATAAACACTTTAGGCCACTTTCAATCGGGCCGTAGCCCTATGAATGAAATCCTCAGGTGCGCTCAGTCTCTTGAATCTTCCCGTTTCTTGCACCAACTGACATCTCATCTAGACAGTCTCCACTTTCTACTCTCCACCCTCCACTCTCCACACATCTTCACTCTATCGTGCATGTGCCATGATGCGGGAAGAGATAACGGCAAACGCAGGTCCGCACGCTACTTTTCATTCCTTCCCGCGAACACGTATGCTGGGGAGCTGGGCTGGGTCTTGGTGGTTTCAACTTCCTGAGAACGATGAACCTCCCCCTTCGACAGTCCAAGCTGCGTCTCACTCCTCAGCCTCGACAGCTGATGATGAGCAAGCTGAGTCTGCGGCATTTCACCGCCACGCAACTCGTCCAAAAAGCCAACTACATATACGCAAGAACCCAAGGCACGTCCTGCTACAACCCAAATAGAAGGTTTGCACGTCGATCGGATCGCTCCCTCGCTCGAAAGTCCGGGTCGACGGCGGATGCTGCACTCCTGGAACCCAATCACAACAGCGCGTCCTCGAAACCAACACACAATTGCTTCTTCGCGCCGCTCCACTGGCCGAATCCTTCGCAACGTGGGATAATCATTCCTTCTGGGGAGCCCGCCAGCTTGGTTCATCGTGGCGCTCACCTAAGCTTGTCGCATGAAGCCTGAGCGGTGTTTTCCGCTCTCGACCAATTTCGCATTTTCATCCTCCAAGGCTCCAAGCCCCCAAGCCTCCAACCCACGTGTGGTTTGGCTCTGTCACATCTGGCACCATAGCTAGCACTACTGCCGATTCCAAGTCCCTTCGTCTCATCATCTGCGGAGAGAGCGGCATCCCCTTTGCCAGCTCGGCCGAACGCCAACAACATATTCATCGACACTGGACATGGGCGGGTGCTGTTTGTGTGGCGGGCTGCTAGTAGCTGTCCTTCATCTTTTCCATTGTCTGCCGATGAAGCTTTTCGCGCGAGATAATTGACCATGGCAAAGGTAGAGTACTACCTACCAACCGCTGGTCCAGCATAGCGCATATGTTGCATTTTAGTTACATCCGCGACTCTCTTCATGGCCCCAATGGCCCCCTTTCTCACCCAGTCTTCCTTGGTCTTTCTGCGTCCAGACCAGAATCTTCATCCATTGCACGCGTGGTCTCATCGATCGTGATGAAAGGGGGGCGTGTGGCCAAACGCTTCAGGCCCCCAGACATGATCCAGAGTGTTTCCTTTTCCATGTTGTTCCAGACTTCTCAACAGTTCCCGTCAATGTTAAGATCAGGGTTTTCATCTCAGGCCATGGCCTTCGATGCTGAAAGAAAAGCAGAAGCTGGCGAAATTTTTCATTCAACCAGTGACCACATCGTCTTGGCCCACGGAACATGTCCTTGGGGGCAACATCATATCTGACTAGAACCAAAATACGCTCGCCTCTTCCTGAAATTCTTGGAGTTCGAAGGGAGTAGAGGGTACGATGGTGAGAAGCGCACACCCTTCAGATTTGTCCTGGGAAGATTCGCAAGAGAGAATAGTTCTTGAGCAGCTTCTTGTCATTCAGTTAACATTTGCTATTCTGGAGACCTTCACGGGTATATCAGGGGCCAATGTTTCCGCGGGTTGGTGGAATGGAGCGCAGAACCAGCGAGTATCTCTTCATTTTTTTCTACTCCTTGCAACTCTATATTGTAATCATCTCAAGTTCTATTCAGAGAACTACACCACAAAGATCAAGTCCTTCCATTACCCCTGCGCCACAGATTTTTCAGTCAATCAACCCAGACAACGGTACAAAGAGTTGAAGAGAGAGTGCAGGATTTGTGTATTTCGCTTCATTCAAAGCTCCAACACCACGCTGCCTCATTCGTACTCACATATAGACTCCAGTGTACGTCCTCCCGTATCCACCCATCAGCTTTACATGATCGAGGGTAGACTTCACGTCCGCACAGGGTCAAGACTTGCCGGTTCTTGGAAAAGGACGAAGTGTTCCGAAGGTGTTGATACGCGACGACACTGTGGATTAATAACTTGTTGGTGAGGCTACCCTCACCCCGCAACTATACGATGGCATATGACGGTTGAGGCCGGCGGAACGAGCTTGGCAAAAGGTCCTTGGAATGTCGTTCGTTTCACGATGTTTGAGTATCTCAACTTTCAATATCCCAGGCTGGGATTTGCCTGTGGTCGTTTGAATGCTGTAACTGGAACCCTTATCGAGCAAGTGGAGATCAGATTACGAGGAGACACGAAAATTGAGGAGACATAGAGTATAAAGAATCTGTAGAAATGACAAAACGAGAGACCTATCTTGACTAAATGTGTCGGTTCGAATCACCTTGAACTTTGAAAGTGAAAAGAGGATAGTGACAATGGTGCCGGTCACGTGCGCCGGAGACCCTGCCTGCCGAATCTCCGTCCGAAATCGACCCTGGCCTGGCCTCGCGACTGCAGGTAGGCGGCGTCGAAATCGTTCAACTTGGAGAGCTCTGTCGCTCATCCCAACTTCAGTGCCGTCCTCTCCACCAGCTATTCCGACTACACAATGAATGAAGGCGGATCCCATTCCCAGGGAGGCTTCGCTGTCACCACCCGGAAGCTCCCCATTCTAAAAGCTGCTCCCATTGAGGACATGACGCAGAAGCTGGGCATCGCACCACCAGAAATGATTTTCGGCGACAATATGGCACGCATCGAGCATCACAGTGGATGGAGTATAGAATTCAACGCTTTTGACGCGCTTGATCGCGTAGACAAGACCGGCGAATCCATGCTCAAAGTGTCTTACTCCAAAGCGTGGCAGCAGAACCGGTAGGCCACTCCACCTTTAGTAGATGACCTGGTATCTAACTCTTCCTCCCCAGCCAGAAGCAGTTCGAAGATATCAAGGAGGTCGTAAAGCCCTTCGACTGGTCTTACAGCACCGATTATAAAGGCTCGACTCGCACGTCTGCCCCTCGATTCCAAGCATCCACAAAACAAATCCCCCTTGAACTCCTCAAACGTCCCGACCCGATCCTCTTCTTTGACGACGTCGTCTTGTACGAAGACGAGCTTGCGGACAATGGCATCGCAATGCTCTCGTGCAAGATCAGGGTTATGCCAGAGAGACTTCTGCTACTGTGCAGGTTCTTCATGAGGCTGGATGACGTGCTCTTCCGAATCCGGGATACCAGAGTCTACATCGAATTCAAGACAGGCGAGGTCATACGGGAGTACACGGCACGAGAAGAGAAGTATGACGTGGTCAAACAGAAGCTGGCAGTGACGAGAGAGGATGTGCCCGAGATGATGAGAGACGCAAATAAGCTACAGAATGTGCTGCCTGTCATCGACGGCACACTGGAATCGTTGGTCGTCAAATGAAATCATGTGTACCCGGAAATTGGAATGGCATCATGCTATCCTGTCGACGCCTACGCTGTGCCAAACCAAAGAGGACAAAATTTTCACCACCGGAACCATGGATATCGAGCTTATAGGATACAAGCCACCACAGAAGGCATCACACGGAGGCAAAAGAAAAGTCTCGCTCGACCTTGTCCTCCAATCAAGCAGCTCCTCACCGACCAGACCCTACAAGTTGCCACGCTTGTCTTGCTCTCGCTCAATGGCTTCGAACAAGCTCTTGAAATTGCCAGCCCCGAAACCCGAGAAGTTGTTCCTCTGGATGATCTCGATGAAGACTGTCGGTCTATCCAGAAGAGGCTGTCACGAAGAGTCAGCAGGTGTCCGGGCGATGGCTGTTACCGCGCTTACCTTAGTGAAAAGCTGCAGAAGGTAGCCTCCTTCATCAAAGTCGATGAGGATGTTCAAGCTTTGAATAATTTCAAAATCTTCGTTCAACTTGATCGGACTCTGCTTCAGCCGTTGTCGCATGGTTGCGTAGTATGTTTCTGGAACGCTTATGAAATCTACGCCCCGGGCTCGCATATTGGTCACGGTTGAGATGATGTCGGTCGTTCGAAGGGCGATGTGCTGAACCCCAGGGCCATTGTAGAAGTCCACGTACCTGCAGTGCATGTCAGCTCTCTTCTTTTGCTCCAACAGTCAAGTAGATGCTCCCTCAGTCCCCTTCGCCTTGTTGAAACGGAAATCCATGCTAGAGATCAAACGAAGCCAAATCACAATGGCATCGTAAATCCAGGGGGAAATAACAGCACAGGGGAATGTGGACTTACTCTTCTATCTGCGACTTCTTCTTGCCCGCGGCGGGCTCGTTGATTGGCATCTTGACAACCTCGTTCGCAGAAGCCATGACAACGGACCGCAAAGCGGAGAAATCTGTACAGATGTCCTGATCATCGACCGACCAGAAGCGGTGAAAGCCAAGACACTCTTCGTAGCTGAATGTTGTCAGCATCTCGAATGACCTTGGAGGATGGGACCTGCTTACAATTCGCACGCTGCGTCCATCTGATCCCAGTCTTGGTTCCCGACGCAGTGATCGATTGCTTCCAATTCTATCTTCGGGAGCAGCTTGGACAACGGATCGACCGAGTCGAGCGCTTTGAAACCAGGTAGGAAAGCGCCCGAGTATGCCTGCTTTTCGATGAAAGTGTGAGTCGTATCGCCGTATGTCCGCACTTTTGCGGTCAAGACGTCTCCATCCATATCGTCGTGGAGAACAGTTGGCTCAGTCACACCGTCGGCACCCTTCTCAACTGCGTTGAAATACACGGCTCGAACGTCGTCAACTTCAAAGGCAACATCCTTCACCGCGTCCCCGTGCTGTTCGAGATGGGCGTATATCTCGGCCAGCATCTTGCGTTCTTCTGGGGACTGGTGGCTTCTCGGTCCCTGCGGTGCCCTGATAGGAGAGGTGAATACGAAGCGCACATTCCCATTGCCAACGACATGGCTGGCCAGCAGTCTGGATCCCGTTTCGAGGCCTTGATACGCGATTGAGTGGAAGCCCATGCGGGTTATGTAGAAAGATGCGGCTTGTTTGGCGTTGCCAACCCACCATGTCACATGATGGTATCCGTGGTAGTTTGGAGAAGGGTTTTGGACAGCTGGAGCTGAGGTGTCGGAATCGTAGAGAGGCGATACGGTGCCATTGGCGGCAATGAGAGTTGGGGAAATTGTTCCAGGAGCCATGTTGTTTGGAGGTGAACTGAGTAGCAAGCAAGGTGGCTGTCTCTCTCAGGTGAGAATGTGGACGTAAAGATGATATGCTAAATGACTGGTCTCGACCTTGAGAGCTTTACCTACTATCGAGGTGGTCGAGGCTGGATATCAATGACGGATGCAGCTCTTTCAAAAGGAAGTCGGCTATACCGCTGCTCTCTGCGTGGCGACTTCCGCGGAGCAAGATTTGTGGGGTTTGCAGGTGGTGGTCATGGTGGTGAAGAACTATCATCCATTATTATCCGACGTTTTCCGTGATTCACATGGTGATGGTCACGCTGCTGCCCTTGGTCAAACAAAGAAGTTGGTGTTGAATGCTGACTCGGCCATCGTCGGCTTTCATCGGCGCGCACCCTTGGAATGAAGATGTCCCTTCACGGTTAGGTAGGGCGGCATCAGCTTTGGATACGACCAAGTCTTCTACAGTCTGCATGTGGTTCACTCCGCTTGGATCGGCTGCTGGTCCTCGTACCCAGCGGAGTACGGAATACCAAGTACCAAATACGGAAAGTCCTGTAGTGACGTGCAGCCAAGCTGTGCGGTCAAAGGCGGCTCAAAGAAACGTGCTCGGGTCCCTTGCGCCCATCATCAACTCCAACCCCAGAGATATCGCGCGCAATCAAGCCCCAGCACCTGTGATAGCCGCATGACGTGCAGCCGCTGGTTTATTTTGGCAGAACAGTTTTCCGTGGAATGAAGAGTCGCAGTTGCTCTCGCCAAGCTGCTATACAGGTAGGGAACTACATCCCGTGCGAGATCCTGGAGGACACTGCTGGTTTCCTCAGTAATTCAATCCTCTACATCCATTCCCAATTTATTCCACCTATTTGTTTCAGTCATCATGGTTTCAGCCATCCAAACACTCTCCACCGGAGACGCTCATGTGCTCGCTCAAGTTTTCGATCCTGAAAGTGCACCGCAAGCTCCAGCAGCTGTTATTGACGAGAACCTCTCATCCGATCCATACATCACAGATGCAAGGCTCCTGCAACAACTAAAGGAGCGGGAGAGAAGCGCCATCAAGGAGATCGAAGCATGCCCGAGCAAAGATCCTGCGGACAAGGAAACTTACTATCAAAGGGCACTCGCTCTGTTCTCAGCCATCGTCAAGGAGCAACCACAGTATGCTTCAGCATACAACAATCGAGCACAGCTGGTGCGGTGGAGGTACGGAGACCGAGGAACCTTGATCCAAAGCTCCACATGGAACCAAGACGTCTACACAGCACTATCAGGCGCACTGGAAGACCTCGACACGGCCATCTCACACGTATCTCCCACGAATCCAACCACGCCAGTGTCGCCCGCCCAGGGACGTCTCCTTGCACAAGCACACACTCAGCGAGCAGCAATCTTATACGCCGCATCAAAGGACGTTGCCGTTGCTCAAAAAGCTGGCAATTCAGTTCTGACGGGCAGTCGACATCAGCAATGGGACCGCATGAAGTTCGAGGAAGAGGGCAGTCGCAGCTTTTTTGTGGCAGGGGTCTATGGGAGCGAGATCGGGAAGGCAATGGCTGTCAAGGCAAATCCTTATGCTAGACTTTGCGGGGGAATCGTGAAGGAAGCTTTGAAGAGGGAGGGTGCCTGCGGGTGAAACTCGATCATAGGATGGTAATTGATGGATGAACTGCGGTGGACATACTGCTCGACTCCGGAGCTGTTTGACTTTCGGTCTGCTATGGCAGTTGATGACAGACATTCGGGCGTTGATCACGTCTTTCCCGGATACATTACCGTCTGATCGCTTCAAGAGGAGTACTACATCAGAAAAGTCGGGTCATGTCCTACGGTCGTCCTCAAAACGAGGCAGAGCTGCAAGAAATCATCTGGGACATGTTCCGGATACCTCTGGGTCAGGTAAAAAATATGGAGCAAAAGGACTGCATAGGGGGAAGAAAATACCCCTATACCTCTGGCTAGCTCCCTAGGCCAAATATCAGAATATCCATACTTTATAGCTGATGGGAGTAACCCGGAGCACGTCTACCCTATGTTACAATGTATGGATACGTTCCTGTGGCTTGTTCCGAATCCGATATCCAAACTCCCTATATGCAGGTCTTTCGCACCATGCTCTCACAAGTTTTGGAACCAGAGTTGAGGCGGTGAAAACTCATAGAGATGCCGAGAGGAGGGAGATCCAAAGGCCTCCCAACTCTAAAAGTCGCCACCACAGAGCTGCTGGCTTATCAAAAGATTAATCATTGAATTCAAGACAGGAGCAACAATTAGGATAGTTAGTCGTGTGACTCTATCAACACTTTCGAAACCAGGACCGAGGCCAAGTTACGGAACTCAACTGTGAAAGACATAAACTTCATGGCATCTTTACATCCTTGCATTGATCAAAAAACTTTGTCATTATCTATTTCTTCGGCTGACTGTTTATATGTACAAAGCCCAAATTCAACATTACCTCACCTGCTCCTCGTCGCTCTTGTCATTTTCCAGTGTCACAGCCGTCTTCCCCGTCTTCATACTACTCTTGATGTCCCTTGTAAAAGAACTCGCAATAATAGCAATACCACCAAATGCAATGGCCACGAGATACGTCCTCGAGAAGGCCGCGGCATAAGACTCCTTGTACGCCATACCAGCTGCAGAGATGACATCCTGAGTGATTCCTGGTACGGCTTGATACGCAGCTGCTGTGTTGACCGCGGCCGCCTTCAACAGAGCAGGGATGCCTGCAGAGGGAAAATTGAGACCCTCGATGGCCTTGGAGACTTCGCCAGGGAGGTTAGAGGCAAATCCGTCATTGACAATCGCCGTGTAAATAGCCGTCGCAACCGATCCTCCCAGGAGCCGGAAAGTCCCAGCCAGACCAACCGCAATACCAATATCCGACTGGTCGTCAATCGCAAGAGACAGCATGCCGAAGCTCAAGAGCTGCGGTGGCGTGATGGTTGCGCTGGTGATGATAATAGTGGGGATGGCCTGTGTCATGTCATTAACACCAATTGTCGAAAGACTGCCGATGAGTGCCGTCTGGACGATAGTAAAGCCAACAAGCTGCCACCTTTCATGTCCGAGTTGTCCACATATGAAGAAGGTAAGGAAGGAAGCCAGGATTGTACCCAGAGGGATCATCTCAGCATACAGACCCCTGGTAATGGGATCTGGGCCCGTGAATAGAGCTTGCGACTGTCGTGGCCACAAAACATTCATCGAGTAGTAGAGCATGCCTCCGCAGAAGCAGACGACGAGTACCATGGTGAAGCGGCGAGTCCGTTTGAAAAGTCGCGGAGGCATCAGGGGGTACTTTAGTGTGGCGTACGCCGACCAGAAGCCCAGCGCGATGAGAAGAAGGGCCCCGATGACGATGGGAGCTATTACATGGGCCGAATTCCAAGGGTGTTGACGACCACCCCAGTTGATACCTAGCAGGAAAAGGACGCCTGTTGACTTGAGTTAGGTAGCTCATACTTTGGGGGGAGACGTGTTGTAACTCACAGCCTCCCGCGAACAAGAAGAGACCGACGTAGTCAAGTTCTCCCAAAAGCTGCAATTTTGTCTTTGCGTCATCGCGATGCTTGGTTTTGAAGGTTGGTGGGTAGTAGGTGAAGAAGAGTATGATGAAGAAGAAGCCGTGGAAGGCGCACCTGCTCAGCTATTAGTTACCGTTCCAAAGCTGCAGAGAGTAGGTAGGTAGAGGGCACGCACATATACCAATAAGCGCCCCTCCATCCCAGACTGGTCCGATCGATGATAGAGTAGGCAACTATGGGCCCCAGCTGACTGATGATTGCCATAAGGTCAAAAATACCAACGGCTTTCACTCTCCATTTGTTCGGTACAATCTCTTGGATACACGCATACGCCATCTCCTGGAACCCAGAGCCGATTCCAAAGATAATACCCGACGCAATCATCTGATTGATCGACTGCCCCGTGGCGCCGACGATGGTGCCAATGAACGAGACAAAGGAGCCGAACAACATGAAGTAACGTCGGCCAAATATGTCAGCCAGACGACCGGCGACCGAAATGACGACCGCAGCGCAAAGCGTCCATGATACGGTGATCCAGGTGTAATTCGCATTGGGTCCAAGCTCTGCATTGATGTAGCTGAGGGTCGTGGAGGGAATGAGGAGGGTAAGGATGTACGCGTTGAATTGGGAGGCGAGGGCCTGGAAAACCCGTCTGTTAGAACATCAGGATCAAGAGATGGAAAGGAAACCTACAATGAATGCGAGAACAGTCTTCCAAGTGATCTTGGGCTCTACTTCTGCGGCATCGAAGTTTTGAGCGCTCGAGTGGTTGGACACATTCTCAATACGGACGTCCTCTCCGTTCTTCTCCTCCATTACTGGGTTGGACATTTTTCCCCGAGATCGACGCTACGAAACCTGAGCGAGAACAGGGAGAAGCGGGTTGGTGTTATTCGTCAAGACCAACGAGCTATTCTGAGGGGGCTACAGAAGATATATGTTATACACTCGCTGGTCGATTTCCACATACCGCACTCTCGGTAGCCACCACCGACGCTCCCCGGACCCCTCCCGTCGTAATTCTGGGGAAATAAGGCTTGGTGTGGATGTAGTGGGGGGAACTAAGTAGGACACAATGCGGAGGAAGAAAGCTTGGTGGTTCCGGATATCTTTACCCAACCATAAAGCGTGGGATCCCAAGCAAGACCATGACGGCAACCCAGCATTGGCATCCGGGGGAAGCCCAATGGCGGGGAGAGATCCCAAATGTATTCACGGATTTGCATAATCGGTGGTCGTAGGGTTTGGATATTTGTGTGCTGTGGCGTGGGAAAATGGTTCCTGCTCGCTGTTGATCTTCCGGGCGACTGGTTGTAGTCACCAAGACTTCCATAAGTCGATCCAGACGCTAAAACTCCTCTACATCACCAGTATCTCTTTCCTACACGAAATCAGCTATTCTTCAATAATTGGAAAGAGTACCTGGGTAAAAACTTTCGAATTACTCCCGAGGTCCTGGAGACCTCTACCTACCTGACCTACCTAGGTAAGGTAGGTAGGATGCACATATTTCCCTAAAAGACAGAGCTCATACTAGGTATTGAACTGAAGGGATTATCCGGATAATTAATGCAACATTCACTAGTTCAACGAGGGAAGCTCCACCATGTAGGGATATAAATACCAGAGGTATCTGGGAGTAATGTGTTTGAGAGCCTCTCCTTTTCTAAATTACAAGATAATAGCCGATTTCGTTGGTAGGAAAAAGTCGAGATCTTCATCGTTCTTAATTTGCTGTCTGGTAAAAATCTACCTAAGTACCACTGGGGAGTAGAGCTCGGGGAACTGCAGGATACGAGGAGGGATGGAGAGTGTAACGACTCAACAAGCCACGTGCATTCAGAGGAGTCGTAGCAGCAAGGTTCGATTGGTAGCCTCGAAAACGATGAAAGGATGGAGCTATGAGATGGCCTCAGGGCCACGGCTTGGTCAGGCTGGCTCCCTGAGTACAGTCTCCGTAGGAGTGAGGGGAAAGCCACATGTCTCTGCGCGCAAGGCAAATATACTGATCATGAATATCCGGTGAGCAAGGCTCCAATTGCTGTGTTTCCACATTTAGCCTCATTAGCAAACGTTTGTACGTTAGGGTTCTCTGCGAAAATGGGTGGTTGGTGATTTGAGGGATTCTCACACGAGCTATCCAATCGCATAGGGAAGGCCAGTAGGCAGCCTTGGATCCCAAGGTACCTATTTGTATGCAGGGGGCATATGTAGTATATCTCAGCTGATATAGGGCGACGTCGAAAATACCTTTATACAAGGCTGCAAACCAGGCCCAGGATGGCTCTGTCACGGTGTTCAAGGGGAGGCTGCTGGGCCCCCTGAGTTCATCATCGACATGATCGTATTCTCGCAACAAAGTGTCTCAGATGTAACGAGGCTACGTAGCAGGCGGTAGTATGCCTCTCTGTAGGCGGCAAAAGTTGCTATTCAATCGGAGAACTGGTGTTGGCTGGCAAGGCCGCTGTTGGCTGTTGGTGATTCGTTCAGTGCTCGCTTGTCGCCACACGTCCAGCCTCACTCGCAGCGCTCGGCGATCCATGAGTTGTCCGTCTACGCCCACAACATCACGCCCACCCCCCTAAACCACATTATTCCCCTACTCTTTCATGACCGTTCAGCTTCAGTGTGCCACTTTGCCTCTCCGTTCGACTGAGGGTAAATGCGCGGCTGTCCTCGCCGTGTCGTCCATCATCGCATAAACTCCCGCAATGGACAACTGCATCGCCCGTAACACAACGACTAACCGCGTCAGCATCTGAGCCGCCGCCGTCATACAGTTAGACTCCCTCCGACTCCGACATTGCAGCTTCATCCAGGGCCTTCCGCGTATCCAGTCGGGCTGTATCTGTATAGGTACCGGTCCTGGTCCATTGCTTCCCAGGGGTCACCACCAGCCCCTCATTCGAACAACCGCATTTCGGGTAGCTTTCGTCTCTACGGTTCGCAGAGTTGAATCAGAACATGTGGGGTCGCACAATTCACAAGGTCGGACACTGGCTGAAGAAAGAGGGCGAGGATGGTGAAGAAGAGCAGCCTGACAACGGGCTTGTTGCAGTCGAGTCAGAGGGCGACGAGCCACCACGCCATGTCTCCGCCGAGGGTGACGGCGACCTCACGAGAGAGAGCACCCTCAATCGCCGGCCCTCACGCACCGTAGTCCCCGGATTGCCTCGACCCATCACTTTCCAGAGACAAGAGTCGGAGAAGAGAGACAGACTGTTGCCGGTCGAGCCTTCGTTGGAGGAGCGGAGAACGCGATCTATCGATCAACGGGTTGATGCAGTTGGGAAGCCCTCACCTTCTCCTCCTCTTCCTCCTTCGACCCGTCCTATACCACTATCCGATGCACACACGGTTCCGAACGAGAAAGAGCCCGACATACTCTCAGACATTGGCCCATTCGGCTCGTACGGCAGCATCCTTTCAAAAGACTTCACCCTCAACGACATGCTCATCCCGCCGTCAAAGTACCACATGCCGACCCTGTCGAATCTGGATGACACAGATGGCTCAGACAACGGTGTTGACGACGTGGTGTTGCAGCAAGAGCTTGAAGCCAAGTGGATACTCAACCTCAGCATGCACTTTCGGGATCTCTCTGAGAGGGAGAAGTTCTTCATCACATATGCAGAGAAGCCGAACAGATGGCGGAGACTGACCATCTCGTGTGACTATCGGGACGTAAACCCAGAT
The DNA here is from genome assembly GCA_010015705.1 of Aulographum hederae CBS 113979. NCBI lineage: Eukaryota > Fungi > Ascomycota > Dothideomycetes > Aulographales > Aulographaceae > Aulographum > Aulographum hederae. The sequence continues at coordinate 235,069 of ML977181.1, forward strand.
TCTCTGGAGGCTGACCTCAAGAGCCTGCATTATCAGAGAGACAAGAGCGCCAGGATATACGAGTCAATCAGAGACTCCCTTCCTGACATTCAGTTCTACCCCACCGTGACCAACCTTAAACTGCAGACGAGCGACAGCCAGCTTCACGTCCATGTCACTGAGGATGTCAACGAAATCATCCAATATCCTGCAACGAGTATCTTGCGGCATGTTGAAGGTCCCAGGTACAAGGAAAGCTCTGTCATATTCGACTCGCACTTATCTGGCTTTGTCTACAAGGTCACCGTCGGGGGGCGCTCGTATATCAAGAAAGAGATTCCTGGTCCTGAAGCCGTCGAAGAGTTCTTGTACGAGGTCAATGCATTGAGCGTACTGCGAGATGCTGCCAATGTGGTAAACTTCGACGCCTTGATCGTAGATGATGAGGATACCGTCATCAAAGGCCTTCTCATTAGCGTGGCAGAGCAGGGCACCCTCGTAGATCTCGTCTATGACCTGAAAGGCACCCGTGCGTTTTCATGGTCACGGAGAGAACGATGGGCAAAACAGATTATAGGAGGCTTGTCCCAGATCCACGAGGCGGGCTTCGTGCAAGGTGACTTTACCCTCTCAAACATAGTGATCGATCGACACGACAATGCAAAGATTATCGACATCAATCGAAGGGGGTGCCCTGTGGGCTGGGAGCCTCCAGAGATAGGTCGAATGATCGAAAGCGGCCAAAGGATATCCATCTACATCGGCGTCAAAACAGACCTTTTCCAGCTAGGAATGGTTCTCTGGGCTCTCGCCGAGGAGCAAGACGAACCGGAACGCCAGGAGCGCCCTCTCATGTTCACGGGAGCAAGCCAGAATGTACCAGACTATTTCAAGCAAATCGTTCAGATATGTCTGAGCGAAGACCCTCGAAATCGACACTCTGCGAAGGACGTTCTCGAAATGTTTCCAGAGAGTCTTTTCGCGTTTCCATCACAGTCTGTACCCGCGTCACCCCAACGTCGTGGACTCAACCGCGCCGACAAGGAGTACATCGACCCGACGACGGCGGTTTCCATCTCCGATATTGCCCAGTATCGCCATCCACGGCCCGAAGACATGAACAGCTCTGTTGTATCTGCGGGAGGGAACGTTCACTTTGACGCTGCAGCTTCGACAGACTACCACCTGGACGATTCAGAATCCTACACTCGTGGACGCACTCCCGGAACCAGCACAAGCGCACGTCGGGATGGGCATTCTTCGTTCTCTCGGCCCTTGTCGGATTACTCGAGGGCGTCAAGCTGCGACCGGAATATACCAAACAATCGCATGGATGATTCGGAACCGTATACCCGTGGACGCACTTCTGGTACTAGCACAAGCGGACCACAGGATAGAGATTTCTCGTGCTCTCGGCCTACGCCGGAATATTCCAGGGCTTCTAGCTGCGACCGGAACAATCTGGGAGACAATTGGGAGAGTTTACATGAAGACGATAAGATCGGCTCCAGGATACCATCACGGGCTTCGCCCCACGACAAAGTTGTTCATCACACACATGGAGATATCAGCGACGTCGCTCTCCCAAAAGCCAGGTTGGTGTCTGTGGAAGAGCCTGTGCTAGCACCACCACGACAATCGACCCTCACCTTCGAACCTCTTGTGCACCAGGATTCGGGTTTCGATGTATTGGCGGATCAAGATGCTCGTGCTTTGGACGCCGCCAAAGAGACGAATATCTCCCCAGTGACGAGGACCTCCACAATCGCCTTTAATCATCCATTACATCAAGATTCCGGTTTTGACGAGTTCATTGGCGAAACTTTAAACGTCAAGTCAGACAACCCTCCGGGAATTCCCCAGACCATTCCTGAGAAGGCCACCATTCTTGATGCAGACCCCAGTGAAGTGCTTGAGGTGGCAGCGGAAGTGGACCCAGCGTCTGGAGATGATTTGAGTCTGGGGACTTTGCCCTCGCGCAATCATGATCACCTTCCGGGGGATTGATAGCCGCAGGTCTTCGACCACAAAAGCATATACCGTGGATACTCCAAGTCATGAGAACGAGGCTCATTCCAAGTGTCGCAGGTGTGCTGGCAATCTTTCGTCCGTGAGGATGCATTGGCGAAGTAGCAGGAGGACGACTTGGGTTTGGGTTAACGAGTCCTAACTTTGTTTCTCAGTCTGCCGAGGTTGCTGCACTGCTACGCAATCACGTCCTACGTGGAGTTCTGGGGAGGTGTAAATGGTTGGCGAATGATACAGGAGCAGTGAAGAACTTGTAGTGCATTTCTTTTCCTTTTCCATGCCGCACATATCTCGGCCATTCTTTCTGTATGCTACCGCCATGATAATGATACCCGACATGACTTTCAATCAATTTCATTTTCTTGGTATACACTTGACAGTCAATATTTAGTCAGTTTTCCGCCTTTCCCCTATTACATGGGATACAAGAGATTATGTGGATGCACATTATATTTGCCCTTTCCGAAAGAGAAAAAAAGATGGGCTTTGTTGAATCAATCCCGGAGTTGTGCAGGATATTTGGATCTTGGGGGTGTGAGTACTTGGTGAATCGACGACACTCTAATTCAGCTGCTTTTTCGCTCCTCAACTTGCACCATCTGTGCTGCTAACCGATCGATGGTACTACTGTGGTGGCCACGCGACGTTACCTTTCCTGGTACTCGCCATTCCACAGAGCGATCTTTGCTTTTGCACATGACTGTAAACACTGCATTGCGCGGTTTTTCGTTTCGCACATTTCGTTCTTTCGTCCTCCCTTTGCAAACCGTGGTCTTGAAGAGTTACAAATCTCTCTCCTCGTACCCATGCTAAGTCTGAACTAACAGGCCACAGACAAACACGTACAACTCATTATGGGTGCTTTGCAGAGAACGCACGAGAACACGGCATGTTGATATCGACAAGACGAACTAGTACGGGCGAGCGTTGTGGGCAAACGTAAGGATGCGAATGAGACAGCAGACGTCCTGCGGTTACTTGCTGAGCATACAATCACGTAAATGCTACTCGACTGAAGCGTTGTATACATCATACCTACACACAAAGTGGATACACGTCCAGTTGAGCGAAATACAAGTCTTCTTAGACCGAAGATAACGAGTTGGCAGGGAGGCAGAAAGTGTATATGAAGTCGACCCGATCCGCCCACGAGATGAAGAGGGTTCCTGCATCTTGTGTCTTCAGCCTTACTTTTCCACCGTCCACTCGCTACCACTATGCGTTTCTCGGGCTCCATGTTTGGCCTCTTCGTGGCTTTCGTCCTGTTTGTCTCCTTCGCCGCCGCAGTGGCAGTTCCTTACGCCGACGCGGATCCGATACCAGCTCCAATCTCCCTTGCTCTCCCCGCTGCCGAAGATGGTGAAGTAGCTGTTGCTGACTCTGATGAAGTGACCGCACAAGCGACAGGAGTGAGTTATAAAAGCTATTCTCTTGCTCCAGAAGCCGTGTGGAGTATCACAGGGAGGCAATACCTGAAAATTAATACTTTTGCAGATCTACATCTGCCGTGATACCAACTGGGGCGGACCATGCTTCCATCCCAACGGACCGTGGAATGGCGGCCCGGAACGATGCTACCAGCTCGATGGTAGTGCGAGCAGCTTTGGTCCAGATCCTGGTTTGACTTGCAATTTGTATACGTGAGTCGACCGATTCTACATGGAGATCCCAACACTTTCCGGGTTGTGGAAGGAGAAGGCTAATCTAGTGAACCAGGGATGGCTTCTGCTCGCAGTTCGCCATGGCCATGAGCGCAATCCGGTACCCGGGAATTCCCAACCTGGGAAATTTCAATGATAGGATTCGCAGCTTTCAATGTTTCTGGCTATGAGGTCCGAAGAGACCAGCAATGCACCTTCGGTGGGAGTATGTCCATGAACTGAGGGCTTTGCGGGATTGGGAGGCATTTGACATGATGCAAGGATCTCAGGCAAGCCGTGAAGCCATATCCTGTTAGTGCAAACGAAATTAATTGAGTCGAACTTCTCATCTGCGATCCGCTCTCGGGATGATGGTCGAGTGTAAACTGTGAACAAATCAACCAGGGGTTGGGAGAGAGTTTGGCTGTGTTTGTTGTCATCAATCTCAATGTAGAAGTAGGCCGTGGTATCATTCCGAGGAAACTCGCTATCAAACTCCCCTTCAAAGCTCCAGTATCGCCTTCAATCCCGCATGATCTGTAACCCAGGCCTCCTCTCCCATAACCTGCAGTTCTTCCATCTCGCGTCGGAAATCCTCATCCTCAACACAGACTCCCAATCCGATTCTTTCCAGTTCCACCGGCTTGAGGTCCCCGCAAATCATCACCTTGTCCATTCTGCTCTTCTCAAACTGCTCCCGCTGGCTTTTTGGGGACTGATACCCCCACGTAAAGCCAGCCTTGTCGTGCTCATTTCCACCAAGCTCAAGAAAGACGTCCTTGAGCCCATTGTCACTGTGCAGAGTCTCGTCAAAGGGCTGAATGGCGTTGCAATCTCCTGCTAGAGCTGCGGCAGAAACGGAGGGATCACGCATGTACTTTGCAGCCGATTCCAACTGCGAAGGCCGAACTGGCGGGTCTGCTACGAGTGACTCGAGGTGGACGTTGCAAAGTCGAGTGATCTTCGGTTCTGATGTCGATCCAAGGTCAAGGTCGACGAACAGTCCATCTCTCCCAAAACGAGAGCGGAACGGAACGCGGAAGATGCTCCTCACGCGGTCTTTCACTCTCACATCTACCAGGGTTGTTGTTCCGTAAGGCGAACCTTTCCAGTTCATGCCTTCGATGTCCGTAACGAAGAAGCTCTCCTGGATCCACGGTGTCGATTTGATAATGTCCAGGTCTGCAAAGTCCATCTCTTGTAACATGACGATCTTAACTTGGGAGGTGGGGATGGAAGGGAGCACTGTCTGGGAGAGGTAGGAGAGTGCCGAGGTCATGCGAGGCCCTCCGCAGGGCTTAAGAAAGTCAATGTTCCATGATATGAGCGCGACAGCTGCAAAATTAGTCTCTAGCAGAGCAGGGCCGTCTGAAGTAGGCGTAGCAGCATTCCATTCGGAATTGGAGAAGACGTGAAATAGCTGGTTGCGGGGGTGGAAGAACTCCGCAGGTAGTGATTGAGGGGTAGCTATGGGATTGGAGAACTGCTCTTTCAGTAGACTAAGCTTCTCTACTTCGTTCATCTTTGGAAAAAGCGATTTGATGAAATTCTTCATCTTCGATTTTCAAAGGGCAATAGTGGAGATTGAAGTAGATAACTAGGTAGTCGTAGTTTCCGCTACCCCGCACAGGGGATATACTACTAAACCATGCAACTAATGTAACTTCACAACTACCTCCTCAGGGGTTAGAGAGGGAGAACGGTTGGTAGATTATCTCTAGATAATTATATCCTTAACAACGTTGCAAAACGCCCTGTAAATAACGAGCAAGATCAGAATCCTCACCGGTCATCGCAACACTTTTGTCTCCAAACAAAAAATTTCATCCATCAATTTAAAGCCCTCATTGAGCACTACACTTTCACCAATTTTCAAGCGTGTGCACCAGCGTGGTGGTGTCGCAGAGACGCGACAAAGTCTGCATTTGTCGACGCGACTTGTAAACTTCGGCGCAGTGTGGCTAAAAATATATCGATAAGAAACGATAACGATTATCGCATTTATTCGATTATCGTTTGGATTTCATCCGATTATCGGTTTTTTACTTAGCGTCTTGGCACAACCAACCAGCCAGGCGCGGCCCCATAGACCTGATTCCTACCTGCACCTCTACCTGCACCTCTGCCTCCATCTCTGCCTCCACCTCTGCCTCCACCTCTGCCTCCACCTCTGCCTCCACCTCTG
>ML977182.1:0-94582 GCA_010015705.1 Aulographum hederae CBS 113979
GGAGCGGCGGCGGCTCCCGAGCTGCTCGCAGGCGTGGAAACCAGAGCGGTCGGCATCTCTGCGAGCGACGGTCCGTTTCGCGCGCCGATTGCAGATTTGGACTCGGGCGAGCGGGGCGATCCCGACGGTATCTGTTTCGACGTGATGCGACAGGGTCGCGGTGGTGGACGGGTTTTGATGTTCGCCAGAGAAGGACGAACAGTGTTATTCCTTCTCGGAAGGGGGTAAATCCGCTCCGGTTATCGATAACCATACAAAAAAGAAGGAATAACAGTGTAAATCCGTGGAACCTAGACTTAAACGCTAAAGGGCAATATGTTGCCAGGTATTGTTCGTCAATCAATTTGTTGCAGGACAGGTCGGCCTTGCTCGCAAGAGGCAGAGGTCACAGGAAATGCAGCGGTAACTCAGTGTGGGGGTGCTCGCTCTGTACAGAGCTGAGAAGTTGCTTGTATTGATACTATCTGAGCGGAGAGATGAGGGTGGGGTCATCGCGAGCCTGGATTCACGTGATGTAGCCGACTTCGGCCATCTACGCGAGAGAGAGCGCTCTCTGCAACACAATTAATATGAATTTCTGCTTACTAAACCGTCAGTCAATCAATAGCGACCCCATATTGTATTGTATTGAGTTATTTGCCACTCTGTTGAGGATCCTCCCGAGCAGCAAACAAAGCTGAGGACAAATCGGCCTTCAAACTTCTTCTGCGCAGTTGCGGTGGTGCTGAATCGAAAGGGAAATTTGCTCTGCTCCCATCACATTCTTCCAAAAGTCTTACCCATTAGCTTGTCCCAGATTCCCCCATCCGACAAACACAAACCTACATAAACACACGATTCTTCCAAAGGCTCTGGGCATTTATTATCTGTCCAGGGCACTGTCGACAACTATCTACGCCGCAACACCAGCCGGAGCGTTGAATCTGCTCGCGATAAAGCATGCACCGGCCTGGACATAGGTGCCATCACGACGATAGCCCATGTGGCCACCCTTTCCCACACCAGAAGTGCTCATACTAGCAAACTTCGAGCACTGTGGTGCAGCAGAAGCGACGTTCGGCAGAGGTGCGCCGCCACCACGGCGAGAGCAAACCTGCAGAGCGGTTAGACCAAGATTTGCGACGTTCGTGGGTTCAACATACAATATCGCCATCGGCGCAGTATGAGATGCAGCGGTCGGCAGTTTCCTCCTTGCATTCGGGGCTTCCAAACATCGAGATGGCAACAACACGGGTCAGGATCGCAGGGGGCAGCTGAGGAACAGCGTTGACGACAGCAAAGCCACCCTGGGAGTGTCCTCCAAGAGCGTACTTCTGCTGAGGACAAGCAGCTGAGCGTGCAGTGAGCCATTTGACGATGTCTGCGGCACCTTGGTTCTCGGTGCCCATCGCCGCCGGGTAGTGTACTGCATAGCCAGTCGCGGCGGGGACGAGCTTCTGGAGTTCCTGCAGCAACGCAAAGCCAGCAGCACCGTAGCCCTTAGTTGGGACTTCGGCGGCGGCTCCTTCAAAGTCGTTCCCGAACCTTTGGGGAGGCTCGGTGGTCGCGCGGGCTAAGTAATGGTGGTTAGTAACCAGAGATTTCATGGAGAAGAGAAGCACGTACCATACACCAGCTCAAGGGGCGAGCAAGGGGCAGTGGCCTGAGCCATGGCCATCGGCGCGGCAGCAGCGAGAAGGGCGGCGGCAAACTTCATGGTGATGTTGTTTCAAAAGAGCGTTGGGGAGCAGTCGAAGGGCGACGCTGGGGGAAGCAAGTCTCTTATGAAAAAGAAGTCGATTCCATGATTCGCAGTTCCCGTTATTGCAGTGCAATTGAGATGAAAGTGTCGATGCTCAACAAGCTCTGTGGGGAAGGGTCCCAGAAGTTAGAGCGCGTGAAGGTCGATTGCCCGCGACACGAACCCGTCTAATAGATGACTCTCCTTGGCGAGATCGGATAAGTTTCCGCAAGTTGAGCCTACTATAAGACCAGCGTCGTAGGTCGCTGGCAACGCCTGCGCATGGGCTGCTGTTGATGCTTGGAAATTGTGTCCCCACAATATACCTCACACGCCTTGGCACCACCTCCCAGGAGCACATCTCGTACAAGCTCTGGTCTCCCGAATCGGATGTTGCCATTAAGAGACGCTGTCAAACCTCTTCGCATCTCAAATTGAGACCAAATCAGTTGAGAGCCATCTGTTCATCATGTTCTTGGCTTGGCGTCAACATGCACAATCGAATGTCTCCCGCAACTGTGTTCTTGGGAGTTCCGTCGAGGTTGTCAAACCTGATTGGTGTGTTGGAGGAGCTGAGCAGCACGTCTAATCCCTGCTCAGCTGAAGCGTGTACCTTGTACAGCTGAACCAACATCACTCCCTATTCCACTCTTGTTCTATGTGTATATAAACCTCCTCCATAGCCTCTGGCAATACTCAAGTCTCTCCTGAACTCCCTGACCGAGAGCTTCCCTGTGGTTGATTCGCATTTCCCCTTTCGCTGTCAGCACCTTTCACAAGGTTTGATAGAGGTGTATGGCGGTCTGAAGAGCTATCGATAGGAACCGGTCTGAACTGCCGTGGTAGGGCACGAGGAATTTGTCCTTGACGTCTAATATGGTCGCAACGTTCAACGGTCAAGCTAGAACCGCGTCGGAGACAGGATGCAATCATGGGGGGTGGAGCTCTCAGTTGCGTGACCCACGGCCCTCAGCGATCATTCTCTGGGGGTACTCGAGCGATGGTTCCCACTCTGGGCCGAGATGGTCCACCACGAGGCCCAAAATGTACTGACCGGCATCTCCAACCTGCCACATATCCTTCCCAAAGTGCAGCAACAACGCATATTACGCCAAGAGAACCAGAACTTCAGGCCGTCTGGAGGCAAGTAAACGCGTGAGCTCGGGCGGTGCCAACATGGACCACAGGAAGATCATCTGGTGGCGAATGCCGTGCTCCCCCTCTTCTTTGGCAAACACGGCATCGAAACCGATCTGAAGGTAATGGACGGACTGCATGCAGGCCTGTTTATCTGTCTCGGCCAGCTCCTCAGCGCTGTCCAGCAGAGTTTTGATCGGCTGGCAGTGCCTTCCTTTTGGAAGTCGCGAAGTAAAGGATGAGCTCAAAGACAGAACGGGCTCAAGGTGAGACTCCATCAACAACGGCCAAGCGGACATGGCGACGGTATATATGCCTCTGTGCAACTCTACGCACTGGACATAGTGTGCTATGAATGCCTCGAGGCCGGTCGGAGTCCGCTTGGCCAGCGTGTCAGCAAGAAGGTGATGCCCCAAGGCGGTCGAGAAGAGAAGAACGGCCACGCAGTTGGATCCATCAACTTTGGTCCAAGCAGCGTTGAAAAGGGATACGGCACGCGTTTGCAAACTTTGCAGGGCGACGGCTTGGCGGGAGAACTCGGCGGAGCGTTCAGGACGCAGAAACGCCAAATGGCAGGCAGAGAAAGCGAGTAGTTGATACAAAAGAAAGGGCGACTCGAGACTGGCGTTGACCGCAAGGGAAATCCCGTCACCTTCATCTGGGGTTTCAAAGGCAAGGTTGAACATCTCCTCGCGGCTCAAGATCAAATGTGCGAAGAGTTCCATCTGGTTGAAGTTAATGGCATCGTCCAGAGCTGGATCATGATCGTTCCCTCTACTTGGAGTTGCTGAGTTGTTGCATTTTCTGGAAGACGCAGCTCCCCCGGAGGATTGTGCAGTACGAAGAGCCGGATCCTCTTGCTTGTGAGGGTCTACTGAATTAATTGATGGCTCAAGGGATGTACTGGACGCTGATGGGCTGTCCTGCCGGACTTGCGGCGCATATTTGCAGCTTCTCTTCGACATAGTACACATGATGCATGCTGGGCGGCGCTCATCGCACTGATTGTTGTTGGTACAGGCTCGAACTCGGCCAGGAGATCATCAAAGCCATCGGGGGATTTACCTTGACATGGCGACGCTTGCTATTGGGAATTAGAGACTATGTGCCAAAGACAATCAAGGCTCACCATTGCAAGCAGCCATCCCGTGACTTCTTGTGTCCACGGCGTAGCATGTCCGATGATATGGCTGATGAAGCTTCGACAAAGCTATGATGGGAGTAAACGGCCTGGCTATTAGCCGGGAGTATTTATAGGTACCTACTTACTGTTCCAGAGTTGAGGTCAGTGCCTGACGGGACGTACCTAAGTCGCAGGCTTGGGGGCGATTTGAGCAATTCTTAATCACTCCTCTCACTATCCTTAGCTAAGAACAGCTCTCCCACTAAAGTGTGGCTCGTTGGAAGATGATATATTGTGGCTTAGGTGAGATGGTGAAAGACAGTGGTTGGCAGCCCTCGTTCAAATTACCGTTACGTTTATGGGCCAATACTCAACCACCTGGGCCGCTTAAGCAAACCTAATCGTTACTCGCCATAGGAGCAATCCAAAACTAGGTAAAATGCGCTGAGAAATCCGTGCTGAAAGGGTGATTATTGCAGGTAGTTGGTTGAAGAGCTCTATCAGTCACGGAAAGGAATTTACAAACCTTCGGGTGGAAGATCTTGAGGTAACTAAAGTCCTAGCAAATCGGCCATAGATAAATAGCGCAATGGAGATGACGATTTGGCTTGCTTTCCATCTTAGGGTCGGTTTAAGTCGTCCGTTCTCTTGGCTCACCCCACACAGAGTCCACCACTTTCATTCACCCCTTACCGTCCTATATCTTGGCCTCCCGGACGCCCCCCGAGCCACCAACCTCTCCAGCAAGCACCTCTCCCACCCACGCAACCGCTCTCTCCGCCATCGCGGGCGAAAACTCATGCCCAGCCCCCTCGAACACCAAATCCTCAATTTCAACCCCCATGCCCTGAAACCAGCCTCCTGGCCCGACTGCGCTCTTCAAGAACTTCAAGAACGGCTCCCCACATCCATAAGGCACGAGCTTGTCTTTCCCGCCAGACAAGAGTAGCATCTTCTTCCCCTTAACGTGCTTCTCAAACAGTGGCCGCAAGACGCGATACTGATCCTGCCCCACCCCGCCATCAGCGAAAGAGGCCGCGCCAGCGATCCCCATCCGTGGAGAATGCAGTAGTAGCCCTGCCGGGTCCGTCATAGCGACCGCGTCGATGAGAGCAGGCGGAAAATCCTCACTCCCCATGAACGTCGAGCCAGGCGGTTGCGACAGTGTCCAGGTTTTCAGTTTCGACTTCTCGGCGCGCTGTCGCATTAGGGCTGTGTAGTCTGGACAGCCTATGACGACTGCTGCGGCAGAGACGGCGGGCTCATGTAAAAGTACGTGCCAGGCGGAATGCCCGCCCAGGGAGACGCCGAGGACAAGGTTTGTTGTTAGTGTGTGTTGGGACGAGGGGAAGACGTAGGAAGGGAGGTGAGTTATTAGATGGGATGTGTCGATTGCGGTGCCCTCTATCGGGTTCGTTAGCCCAAGAAGTATTGGAAGGAAATGGAGAAGAGGTCGTACGGTATATGGTATACATGTCCATGGCATGTCTCTTATTCCCTTGACGCCACGCCTCGTTGGAAAGCTGGTCGACGAGCCTACTCCCGTGATTTCGTTGGTCAAAGGCGACGGCAATTAAACCTTTTGGTGACTTTCCACCTCGTCCTTCATTAAGCCTCTGATTCCAGGCTGAGACGGTTGCCGCAGCTAAGACGTTTTGGTCATTACTCTTTTCCATTCAATGTGCGATGAAAAGCTATTCACGCACCCACAGGAGCCATCGCAGACTGATTTCCCAGGCGCGGATGGAGCAACCACAAACATGCTACTTCGTTTAAATTTGGTGGAAGCTCTGCAAGTCCATAGACGGTGGTTAAAATGCCCGCAATGGCAAACACCTGGGACGAGATGGCCGGACCCGAGCCGCCATAAGTTTTGTCGAGGGGATTTGGCGTCGACATTTCCAATGAGACTCACAGAGGAGGATATACAATGCGAGAGTGCTTCAACGGATTGGGGTAGAAAAAATAGGCGTTTATATCCCGTTCCATGACGGGAGACTTGTGTTGATGCCGATGAGGGGCGGAAACCTCCCTCGGTCTGGGTTCGGCCAATCGGAGTGGGTCCTGCTAAACCTCACCTCTTTGGGTGCCAGTCGATGCATTGCCAGTAGTAGTATCAGCAGAGGGCAATTCATCCCCCGATATACAAGGCCTCGCTCTTACAGTCACCAGCACACAATAAATGCTAAAAGCCTGTTCATGCTACATACGACCGCATTACGACCCCGTCAGAAGAAAAGAAAAGAAAAATGAACAAGGAGACTATTTTATTACAAGGAATTGAAAGCCATTGCTGGAAAGGGTGAATTGGAATCTGCATGCACAGCTGAGCCGAAGAGAGTATCACTTTGCAAAAATCCAGAACATGACACCGCCGACATCAACAAACGATGGGGATATACACATCGAGTGCCATCGTATCCAGCTGCCATCACCACCAGCAAAGTCCACATTCACGCCCCCGCCCATGTCTACGCAGTATTAGCCATCTGTACACTTGTCCATCATCTCACCCATCCCCGCCTCCCTTGGAGCAGCCACCGCGACGATTAGTTTCTCACCTGAGCTTGTCCTTGAGACGGCCAAAGAAGCTCTTCCTCTTGTCTTTCTTTCCCTCCGTGGTGCTCGACTTGCTGCTCTCTGCTGTGTCTTTGTCTTTGCCGAACATCTTGCTTGCACGCTTGTCCTTGCTGCTCTCGGCTTTGCTGGGTGTGGTCTTCGTATCCGTCTTGGCATCCTGAACACCGCTAGTCACCATGGGCATCGTCGGGCTCTTGCTCATAGGGGAGACATCGCGGGAGTCGGAAGGTTCCGGTTCAGCAGACTTGGCGGCAGCAGCGGTGGCTTCAGATTGGGCTGGTGCATCGGTGGGCTGGTTCAGACCTTCGGAGGTGCCGTCGGTGGTGCCGGGTGCCGTCGCAGAAGTGGCAGCGGTCTCGGTCGGCGCAGGTGCTCCGGCACTCTCAGCTGGCTTGACATCCTTCAACAGCTCACTCTCCATCGCACTCTTCTCAGCAACAGCCTCGGGGCTGGCTGCGGCTTCGGGAGATTGGTGTGCTTTTTCCTGGGATGCGGTCACGGCGGCTGGGACTCCAGCAACTTCGGGAACATCCGAAGTGGACGGAGCTTCAGGGACGTCCTTCTTGAGCTCCAACTCCAACTCCTTCTTCTCCATCACAGCGTCTGGGTTAGCGGAAGCCTCAGGGTCGAAACCAGCAGCCTTCTGGCTCTCGGAGACAATCTCAGGAACACCACGCGGCTCCTTGGGAACTGCACCAGCAAGCGCAGCCGTGGAGCTCTCTGGCGCAGCAGACTGGGTGGTGAAACCTGGGTCGGCGTCCTTCGCTTCGCCACCCATAGGGAGACTCGACTCGGGAATCATGTTGTTGGTCACCGGGGGAACACCAAACATGCCAGCGCCCATGCTCTTCTGTGCGTCACCCGTCGAGCCATTCTGAGGATATGCGTCACTCTTCGCGTAGGACTCCTTGTCCAGCTTGACCTGACTGGCGATGTTGTTGCTTGTGACCTCGCCGACGTCCGGCATCTTCTCTCCTGGCTGAAGGCTGATGGGATTTCCGGTGCCGCCGGTGGCAGGGAGAGGCGCGACGCCGAAGGACAGCTCTTCCTTCTGTTCGTCGGCGGCTTTGAGTTCGGGATCGTCGTGAACGCCCGAGGTGATGCTAGAAATACGACTTGTCAGCTTCTCACGCTCCCAGTTGTGGTACACCCAGCGCAGATCTTTTCCCTTCCACTTCCTCGCCGTTCTATGAAATACAACCAACCTGTTGGTACTGCCTAGCTCAGGCACCTTGGCACCCGGCGCAATGTTGACGGGATTGCCGTGGCCTTCGGACGCGGGCAGGGGATTGACGCTGAACTTTTGCTCCTCGGCCGCAGATGGAGTCTCAGGAAATGCGCCTGGAACCTCACCCTCTTTGGGTTGTTCGCCAGCCATCTTCGCAGTGGACGAGGTAGGGGCAGCAGAAGACAAGGCGGCAGCTCCAAAGCCTGACGATTCGTCCTTTTCGTCCTTGTCGTCCTTGATGTCGCTTGGTCGCAGGACGTTGTTAAAGTTGTTGTGGCCGTCGTTCTCGCCAGGCGCGGTGTGATCGGTCGTCCAATTGCCGTCGACAACAAACTGTAGAGACAAGATCAGCAGTTGCAAAGGTAATGGGGAAGGAGTGAGAGGGACGAAAGAGCTCAAGCGGGGTACACGGGGACGGGGTAGCGTTTTGTGTCCAGATTGCGCAACTCATGTCGTGTGTCACGGCAACCGAGAGTGACTCGCGGGATGTGACGACGCCGATTGCGCGCAGGCTGATGAGACGTACCTTGTAGTATATGTTCTCGCCAGTCGAGGGCAGTTCAACCTTCTTGGAGAAGAGATCTCCCTCCTTGTCCAGCTTGACGCTCTTGGCCCAGTCGTCGAAGGTGCCGGTGACGAAGACTTCGCCGGCGGGATGTGCCCTGGACGAAGACGGTCAGCGACGATAACCCTCTGCAACACGCAAGCAGATGCCACTTACCAGGTGAATGTGTAGTAGCCCATGGTGTCGCCTGAGAAAGGTATTTTTATGGAAAGGAAATGCAAGGAAGATTCCACCACCGATGGTTGGGGTGAGTGCGCTTCGCGAGGGTGAGATGAGACGCGCGCAGAGGTAGGTTGGTACGCGACGAACGACGTGTCGTTAGTCAGGAGTTGGCGGCCCGGAGGATGCGCTGAGGCGAGACGGCGTCAGGTCCGGAGGGGAGGAATCTTGGGGAGCTGGATGTGAGGGGAGTGGCACCGTAGTCGTGGTGGAGATGGAGATGTTGGGAGATCGGCTCTGGGAGCGTCCAGGACTTGACCAGCACCGGCGTCTGCTATGACTGATCAATCTGATGATGGATTGCGCGAGGGCGGGCGGTCAATGCAAGTGCTCCGTAGAGACGGGAAGAAAGGGCTGCAGCAATCAGTAGAATCTGCTGCAGAGGTTAAAGGGTAGCGCGACGACGAGTCTAAGAAGCTTGGAGAGAGTTGCGGGTGGGGAGGTTGGTGAAGACGGCTGGTCTTGGCGCGAGCGTTGACGGATGAAGCTTAGATTCTCGATAAAACGGCCGCTGCCACTTGAACTATCGCCTACTCCGTTACCCGTAGCATTCCAAATTTATAACCTGGTCAAGGAGAAGAGATGCAACGGGGTCACGGGTATGTCGTTTTGTAATCGACAGCTGTCTACGGGCTCCCTTTCTCTTGACAGGCAACAACAGTGGTCCGCCAGACTGGAACGTCCAAAGTCGCTTCAAGGCTCACGCGCGTCATCGGCAGCGTTGGCAAACGACATCCATGGATGGCATGGCTTTAGGCTTCTTCCATGCCCGGGGTGAGCACCGCAGACTCCGCAGAGTGCACCACGGCATTCGGCTAGCTTTCTCAAAAGGGGAAGCCATCACGTGGGACTCGATTGCCACCACCACAACTGCATTTACAGGGGCCTCTACCACGAATTTCAACCAATTCATCCATTAACGACATCTTTGCTCCCGATCCAGGGGCGGTACCTAGCTAGTTATCCATGTATCCACCCCCATGAATCACGCCATATATGTCCAGACTACGCGGGCCGCGCCCTTCCAGCCCCCATGTGTATAAACGCCCCGTGTTGCCTACATCTCATGTAACAGATATCCAAGTGCTTGCCAGTGCTCAACTAAGCAGGACAAAGCCAGCATCGTCTTTCCGAATATGCTCGTAACCGGGAAATGCGGGTGCGACAATCGAAAATGCAAACCCTCGCCATGCTGCTTTGCTCTGATCAAACATCATCCGATGCTGAAAAATGCTTCGTTGACCATGTCGATTCTTTAAGCGCGAGGACGCGCTTGTAGAGCTCTTCAGCATTCTTCACACTCATCTGCACCCGCGTTAGAAAGTAGAGAGAGAATTAGAGCCATGGAGCATCATACCTTCAGCATCAGAGGCTGTGGCTTTCCAGTCTTCGCCGCCGTGTCTACTTTCGCCTCTCCACTCGATTCTCCCTCTTTTCCCGTCTCATCTGTTCCTTTTTGGGATTTGACGCCGTCGTCGGCAAGTACGCCCTGGAAGGAAATCTGCCCATTCGTAGGAGGCTTGTCTCCACCGAACAAGAGGTCCTTCATGATCGGGGAGTTCAACGCCATACGACCAGAACCGTCCGCACGCATGATGAGGCGACCCTTCTTTGGGGCCTCGTTGTTGAAATCATCATCGGTTGGACTGGTGATGTTGAGCTTCAAGGACCCCAAGCAGCGCTCCTTCCACGCCTTCTTGTCCGGGCCTTCAGTGACGAATGCGAAGAGCTTTCCACGGGCGGTGAAAGCGTTGAATTCGTGCTCCTCGCCAGCCGGCACTGATGAAAATGTCAGTGGTGCAACAGGTTCGATGCATCCGCACTTACTGCCTTCGTGCTTCTTTGGCTCCTCGGCTTTGGGACTTTTGATTCTACCTTCTTCGCTCTCATTATCACTCTCTTCGTGCTTCTCTTTCCCGGTAGCCGGAGCACCGAAAGCTCGGACAGGCTCGTTGCTGAGCCCAGATATCGGGGGAGCACTGCCTGCTCCAAAAGATGCCTTAACTCCTCCAGATAGAGAACCAAAGCCACCAGTGCCACCAAAGCCACCGCCAAAGCTCTTGAAACCAGACGTCTCCGCAACAGCGAAGGGCGATTTGGACTCCGCAGTAGGAGAGGGGTTCAGCGATAGACTGGGAGATGCAGAGGAAGTACCGGCCGCTGGCGCAGGGGACGCTGGTTTTGCCCACGGGCTCGATTTTGAGGCACCTCCAAGGCTACTCATACCACCTGCAGCTGCAAACGGCGATGCCGATCCGGCAAGCTTGCCAAACCCTGAGCTTGCAAAGGCACTCATTGACGTTTGTGGTTGCTGTGATGGAGTCGGAGACTTGCTGCCTGCGAGGTTTCCAAACGGAGATGCTGTCGATGTGTTGGAGAATCCGCTGGTCGAAGGAACCTGCATGGAGATAGAATTAAGCCTGTCTGCAACCGGTACAACTCACAGGAGGGGGCGAGAGAATTACCTTTTCCGTTGAGGGAGCTTCACCCGCAGGCTTGCTGTCACCGAGAGATGGGACTTCAGGAGCGGTAGATGTGTCTGGAAGGGCGCTCGATGTTGGCTTGTACGCAGTGTCAGCAGATGCTTTAGTGTTCAGAGTAGAGTCGATAACAGCTACCTTCTCTATGGAAGATTTTGGGCTCGAGTTGGAAGAGTTTTGGTTATCTGTGTTGACCGATGGTGGGGTACTGCTGTCTCGCGCGCGCTTGATTCGAGGTTCGTCACGCTCTTTCTCTGCCGCCTGATTGTCGATCCGGCCTTGCGTGAAACTAGTAGACTCTTCTCGGTTCCGCTTCCCTGGACTGGTTGTAGATGCGCTCTTGTCGTCCCTGCTCCCAACCGCTAGGTTGCCTGCCGAGCTCACATCCATTGGTAAGTCCTTCAAAGGAGGTGTAGCAAGCCGGGCAGGGTCTCCGTTGATCTTGGCCGCGTCTCCGTACACTTCAGATGACATGGCAGCGTCCTCATCTTTGACGTCCAGCGAGTTTCGACCAGACGGACTAGACTCCCGCGACCGCTTACGTACATGCTTGCCCGCTTTCTGGATCTCTGGGTCGACTTCATCGTAGCTACGCTTCCTCCGCAGCCCACGTCCAGCAGCAGCATCGCTATCCGCCATAGCAGTATCCTTGGGATCAGCTGGCTCACTCAGGGCGCCATTGCCTCCATAGGCAGCGTGCTCCTGGCCTTCCCTTCCGGCCTCGCTTGAGCCAATGTCTTTTGTAGGTGCCTTTTCTGCAATGGATGTCTTTTCGAGTTTCCTCGTGACTCGGTCACTGTTGTTGGGGGGATCCTCTGAGGCGGGATCGCTCGCCGCGGGGCGATTCTCGGTCGGGGGAGAGTCGCGTGTCATGGTGGTGGAGGAATGGATGATGGAGTATGGATTGGGTTCTGTGAGATGGGTTCCCAGAGGGCGGGAAGAGACAGCCGATGCGCTGTGCGACCAGAGTCAAGTCCGATTGCCTTTGAGTTGTCACTTCGGCGCGGCCTTGGCGAAGTTGATATGCGCCGCCGCGCGACGGTTTTCTGCCTGTTGAGAGGGAACGCGGACGATGGAGGCGCTGTTGCCAGGTACACCGAGGTGATAACGGGCTCGAGAGCAGGGCGACGAGGAATGGCGATGTGCAACGGGACGCTGGATGGTGATTGAGAAGGGAAGCGTGGAAGGCAGAGGTGAAGTTGAGCAGCGGGCAGTGGCAGTGAGAGTCAGTGGGGGTGTTCCCAGCGAGGAATCTCCCCTCATAGGCCAGCAACTACGCGCCAATATTTGACCAGCTAATGGCAGCAGAAGAGAGATATAAAAGATGATTCGTGAGCGTAGCAAGGGAGCCCCAGATATGGTGCTCTGCTGCGAAGACATACCCCAAAAAAGGTAGACAGGTTGGAAAGGTGACAAAAGACTCCGGGCGCGGTCACGTGCTTGAGCAGTTATGCTCCCGTTCTCCACCATGGAGAACTTCAATGTTCAAGATTGAATCTAGGTACTAACGATGTGTTCTACTAATACTCCCTTGGATGGTAGGAAATACTCCCTTGGATAGTAAGAAATATCCAAAGATTCCCAGCCCACCGCTTCAACAGGTCAGGTCGAAGATATCATCTACTAAACACAATCGAGCGGTAAGTTCACTCTCCTTTCTCGAAATGGATATTCTTCAGACGTAGAATACAAAGTCAGCAAGTTGAATCCACACAGCTTTTCCAATGACAACGTCCCGAACGAAGATGCCATCCACTTCATTGTAAACTGGCCTTTACGTCTCGAAATTTCTCAACGAAAGACCGTCGAGGCACAACAGAAGCCTGGATGGACGTTCTAATGAACGTGAAATTGGCGCGTTGAATCGCCTCGAAGTGCCTAGAAGGTGGTAAGTTGGCGTTCGGCAATGGAAGGGTTTCAAAGTGTGCCCCGTGATAATGTACGGAGCGAAGATACTTCCTTCACGGCACAACAGCTTGAGTAGGGAGAGATTTGCGGCCTGGGAATACTTTTTTTATGAAATGGATACACAGGTTCAATCTGAAGCAATCCGAAAGGGAATGCCACCAAATCATTGCATACTTGGTCCAAGGAAGATTGGAAGTCAAAGAAACAGGAACCTCGCCTTTTCAATAGCAATCATACTTCCTATAATTGGGTATCTGATCCCCGCTAAATGATACATGAAAGGTTGAAGAACAAGACTTTCGCTCAGCTGATATAACACAAGCATCCCAGTCCGACGTAGAAGACGAACAAGGGATAGACGGCGATACCCACGCGATTCCTTACTACGCCAGAGCCACCGAGAATGCTGACACCTGCCGCAAGAGACCAGAGAACCAGGACAATGTACACGGGAATGCGTGCGATCCAGTGGAGATGAAAGGCGCTGAGAAGGGCGGCGATGACCAAAGGGAATAGAGTGTATCCAATGATGCAAATGGACTGAAGGAACGAGCTGCCCGGGATTAGTACGTGCCACAGTGAATGATACGGCGGAAACATACACATTGCCTCCCAGCAGTTTGATTTGTAAAGTGACGACTGCCTCCCCGATCCAGACAATGGCAAAGACTCCAGAGAAGACGAGCGGAGTTTGCTCATCCTTTGCCCGCCATGAAAGAAGAGTGCTGAGCAAAAGGGAAAAAAGAAGAGGACCCCTGCGATCCGGTCAGTAGTCTGCTCTATTAGTTCTCCTTCAAGACGTACCAGAGATCCCAATCCCTCAACCCTTCGCTCATAGCCCCTTGGAGCACAGTCTCCGCATCAGGCCATGTCCCGACGGCACCCCTCAGTCTTTCCAAACCTGCTCCTGCCCCAGTGGCCCCACCTCCTTCGCCTCTCTCTGCGCCTGCAATTCCGCCGCCCCGTTCTCGCACCAGCATCCCTCCTAGGAGGTATTTCGGCCACAGCACTTGTCGCATCTTCTCCCAGACTGCCCGGAGGTCTCTTGATAGCGTTTCCCAGACACTCTCATCAATGGTTGATGCAGCCGCTCGTCGATCTTCCCCGCCGATTTGCGATGTGAGGTAATTCTGGGTGTCGCGGCGACCGGGCTGGGAGCTGATGTTGCCTGTTAAGGGGGCGCGGTCTGAGGAGGAGGCTTGCGCGAGGGGGTCGTCGAGGTCGTCAAGGGTAGCTAGAAAGCATGAATTGTTACTACGCGCCCAAGCATGAATTGGCATACTGAATAGCAGTCATAGACGACACGTCTATCACAAGGGAGACGTGTAAAGTTCTCACCATCGTCAGGGTCAATGAGGTCGTTTTGGGAGTTGCTGTGGTCGAAGCTGTACGGGTTTGAGTTATTCGCAGTCGACGAGCTGGGCATCATGGCCGCCATGGCTGAAAAGGGTTTGAGAGAGGAATGGGAGACGACAGAATTATTTGGAGTTGAGAAAGGGACATGGAGCTCTCGACCTCACCACCAACATGCAAAGCGGCCAGAGCTCCGCGCTAGCGAAACCTTAATTCTGGATGTTTGCAGTGTTTGCACATTGGGCCAGATGACGCGGGCGCAGTCCTCCGCGCTCCAACTTCAAATGTTTACAGCTCGAGTCAACAAACAACCAAGATCAGGAGTTGACAGCTTCAGCATGCCAGACGAAATTCTGAATGACATATCGCATAGACGCTACAACCCTCTTCGAGGCAGCTGGCTTCTTGTATCCCCCCATAGAACCAAAAGGCCATGGCAGTAAGCCCAAGCATACTTCCATGTCGTCCAATAGCTGATGGTCTTACACACAGAGGCCAACAAGAAGCCCCAGGCAAGACTACACTACCAAACTATGATCCGGAGGTACACGGCCTCTTTCTATTGCATCCATGACTTCTATACTCATTCCCCAAGTGCTATCTCTGTCCCGGCAATAAGCGGGCTCAAGGAGACACCAACCCCGAATATGAAAATACATTCATCTTCGTTAATGACTACGCGGCCGTAAAAGAAGAACAAGCCGACTACGCTCCTACGGAGCAAGATGGCAGTGGGTACTATCCCTCTGTGTGCCTGTCTCTTATACTACCACTTCAAGGCCTCGCAAACCGCCTCCTGAGAGTCGAACCCGTGACCGGCCGCTGCTATGTCCTAACCTTCTCCAAAGCCCATAATCTGACCCTAGCAGACATCACGCCTGTGGAGATCCTCCCAATCATCCACGCCTGGACGAGCATTTACACTGCGCATCTTTCGCCCTCGTCTCCTCTGGCCCACACAGCATCATCTACTACACTCCCGCCATCCAGCCATGAGGGCTCTTTTGCGGCGCCTACAGCCCAATACCGCTACATGCAGATCTTCGAGAACAAGGGTGCCGCCATGGGCTGCTCGAACCCACATCCGCATGGCCAAATATGGGTCACCACCGGACTGCCGGAAGAGCCGGAGCTAGAGCTGACCCAACTGCAAAAGTATCGTCGGCAGCAAGGCGGCGCAAACATGCTAGTAGATTACGCAGAGCTCGAAATGGCCAAGGGCGAGCGGACAGTGTTCGAGAATGCGGCCTTTATGGCTGTATGTCCGTGGTGGGCGACCTGGCCGTTCGAAGTCATGGTTCTGAGCAAAGAGCACAAGCGTGCGCTGGTTGATTTCAACGATGAGGAAAGGGGATTGTTGGCAGAGGTCCTGTCCGAAGTGACACGACGGTACGACAACTTGTTCGAGACGCAATTCCCGTATAGTATGTATGACCGTGACGAGTTCGATTGCCAGAGACTGATACCATGAAGGCATGGGATTGCATCAAGCACCTCTCGAAGGGACCAGGGAGGAAATTGAAGCGAGTCACTTCCACATCCATTTCTATCCCCCGCTCTTGCGGAGCGCTACTGTTAGAAAGTTCCTCGTTGGGTACGTTCTGTGCAGCCGCTCGTCCATTACTTCCACTAACAACTTTCGAGGTACGAACTGATGGCTGAGCCGCAACGAGATATCACTCCAGAGCAAGCTGCCGCGCGTCTGCGAGCGTGTGGAGGCGAACTTTACAGGAAGAAGCTGTAGGAGGGTAGCATAGTGGTGTTAGACTTACTAGGACACCGAATCGACAGCCAACCGTTCAAGTTTTGACTTTTACACCAAGTCGTTGTCACTTCCTGAGTAGTAGAAAGAGAGGAAGCGCTCCGGGTTGGGCCCTCTAAAATGATCGTCTTTCGCCGAGTAACACTTGAGGACACTGTCGCAAGTACAAGTGCGTCCGGGGTGGAAATCCCTTCAAACTTTTCCAGTCAAGTCTGCCAAACGTCTGTTGGATTTCGCGCCATTCACCGACACGTCTCTAGCTGGTCGAGACCTCGGCAGTGCTCCCGGAGTGCTCTACGCAGTGGCAGAATTGGTAGACAGTAGGCTAGTTCGAGGTAATCATGACCGAAAGACCTGAAAAGATCACTTGCAAAACCATTGGATACCGAGCCATCTGGTGAGTCTCGACATAGGCTTGGTTGCTCGGTAGTTTCTGGACTAGTCAAGGAGATGAACAGATCGATGGAATGGGTGCTGGTCAGGAGCAAAACATCTGGGAATGAATACCAGGAGGACTCAATAGAAATGTGCGAGAAAACAGAAAAGACAGCTTGCCATCCACGAGCTTTCCCGTCCTCTAGAGGAGCTCGTAGACAATCCAGCGAGCTCGGCCAGGTCGAAGGTTGCTGGATGGCAGCTCAACAGACCCGCTCGACCCATTCTGCGTTAGAGAGACCTGGGTAGCTCTCCGAGTGTATCCCGCGATGGGCAGCGGATAGACCGTCCGTCTCCCCCCGTTCTTGTCTTCGTTCCACCCTCTTCTTGGCATCTACTATCTTACAATGGCCCGTTCTTACAGCTCGCTCGCTTTCCTAGTTCTGTAAGGTTTCCTTACAGACCTTGGAGACCATTTTCTTGTCTACCATTTGTCCGTCCACTATTTTCATCATCTCCTTCATGACTTTTCCAAAATCTATTTTACCTGCTGGTCCTGTGTAATCCTTCACGATGCCCTTCACGATAGCCGCAATTTCGTCTTCCCTCATCATCTCCTCTTCCAGCGTCCCTACATAGCCTTCAATAATGTTCTTCTCCGTGCGTTCCTTTTCCACGAGATCCTGCCTTCCCGCGCCCTCAAACTCCTTCATACTCGCGTCAGCAGAGGTCAGACGCTTCCGCAGTAACGGTAGGAGTTGAACATCCGACTCGATCGGAGTGGAGCCTTTGAACGACATTGAGATCTCAGCGAGGACGGAGCGGAGGACGGCGAGACGGGGTGCATCTTTGGCGCGCATGGCAGTCTTGAGATCATCGCGGAGGGCGCTGAGGAGTTTGTTCGGCGGCGGTGCGGCGGTGGAATACAAGGACTGGGAGCCGCTGCGAATGCGCGAAGGTGCGATTGGAAGTCGAGAAAGCGGTTTCCGCAAGGTCGCTGTTGAGAATAGGCACGGCCTCAGAGCTTGGAGTGGAGGATGGAAGCCATTGCCAGTGATACTGCTGGTTATGTTGTTGTAGTCACTATGCAGTAATGTCAGTTGAACGGGAGTCGCACTGGTTGAAAAGAAGGGAAGCGTTGGGTGATGATTGGAGGAGGTAAGCTTTACGTTCTGCGTATGCGAATCTTCATTGCTGGCATGATGCTGGTGTTGTCGATGTGTCCCAATTGCCGTTGTCTTATGTGGTGTTTTCTCAAGCTCCCGCTGGAAAGCTCGCTCCCGGATCGCGCCTCGCGTGCACACGTGCAAAGTGTGGCTGGTGCAGGTGGCTGTGGCGCAGAACGTCTTGTTTGGAGCTGGAGCTGGGCTGCCTCCATTATTTACCACTTCCGCTCCGCTTCAACCGCAACCTCCGCAAGACACACAACCCACTCCCGCCATTGTTGTCTCTCGTCCTTTCACCTCGTCCACCCTCTCGCTCTCCTCTCGCCTTCATGTCTTTGCTCCAACAATCTCTGCCGCGTCGCCCTCCTCCCTCTCGCTAATCACCACCACTCGCTGCGCGCGTGCGCCGTCCCTACAAGACTCGACGAACACGAAAAAGAGCTCCGGGCCTCATTCACCGCGCGAGCAAATACTCACACTCCCACCATGGCCACCGTGCCTGCGACTCCGCAGCGACAGTTGCCCGGCGCATACTTCCACACGCCTGCCCTGGCGCGAACTTCTTCATTTCGCCCAGAAGTGTTGAATCCAGCGCAAGCCCCACAAACAAACCCGAATGCGCCAGTCCAGCGAGCTGCAACGGCACTGAATGATGCGCTGGCCTTCGACCGTCGATTCCCACTGCTCGAAGACTATGTCACTTGTAGGTTTCATTCCATCCTCATTCCAACCTTCATCAGCTAACGCAAATACAGCGGGACACTCCTCCGACTACGAAGTCCCACCTGCCTCAACGCCATGGGCGCCCTTCCAGAGAGTCAGCACCTACGACATCCCCGACCAGGTCTTCGAACAATACAACAACATGCAAGTCGCGACGGCAATGGGCTTGTTCGCCGAGCTCCATCATGCGTGGATGTCCATCGACAACCAGCTCTACCTCTGGGACTATACACATCCAAATCCCGAGCTACTTGGATACGAAGAGCAGCCGCATACAATCAGGGCTGTGGAGCTCGTAGTGCCACGGGCTGGCGTCTTCAACAAAGATGTCATCACACATGTCTTGGTTGTCGCAACGACTGCGGACATCTTCATGATCGGGCTGAAGGCAGAGAAGAATGAAGGCGGCGTCCATACGGTGACTCTCTCCCGCACAAACATGCAGGTCAATACGAAGAACCTCGACGTCACCTGCATAGCGGCCTCGACGAAGAGCGGCAGAATCTTCTTTGCCGGCGAAGCTGGGGAGGACGTCCATGAACTCACTTATCAGAATCAGGACGGTTGGTTCACGAACAAATGTGGCAAGATCAATCATACGACGAAAGGCTTTCAAGCCGTGCTCCCTACCATGTCGTTTGGGGCAGCCTCGAAGCGGGAGACTGTCAAGCAGTTGGTTGTCGATGATTCGCGCAACATGCTGTACACCCTCTCCTCCAACTCCGTTATCAAAGCCTACCACATGTCGAATCCTGCGAGTTTGGATCTGCGAATCACTCTGAACTTCAACACTCTTATCTTGCAAATGGGCCATACAGTCGGCGACCCTCCGTCGGAGCTGCTGAAGCCGAATATCACATCTCTTGTCGCGGTCGTTCCGATCCCGTACCAAGAGTCGAGAAGAACCAACTTGATGGCAGTAACGAGTAATGGCTGTCGAATCTACTTCACATCGCTGCAGTCGGGGTATGGCGGCGGTGAGAGTGCACCCTCAAGCATGCAGGTCCGACACGTCAGGTTCCCGCCGAATGAGACCGCTCAAGATGCGTACCCGCCCAATAGCAACAAGAATTCCCATGCTCTCTTGTCAACCCAGAAAGCCGCCCGCTTCTCCCCTGGCTATTTCCTTGCATTCAGACAGGATACCAGGAATCGTCTGGAACCTGGGCTCTTCGTGTCTGCGCCGGACAGTGGCTATATCATGTGGCAAAAGATCAGTAATGATAGGACCCAGAACACGCTCAGATACCCAGAGTTCGGAACCTGGATTCAACTGGGAGGCCCCACCGAAGATGTTGGCTTAGTAACCCCTATGTTTGCGGCGTCCACGTCTTCAGATACAGGATTTGGCAACGAACTTGCAGTTCAATTCGACCGTCCGGTGACCGAAATTGCCGTTCTTACCAACGCGGGCGTTCACACCATCCGGCGTCGTCGTCTAGTGGACATCTTTGCAGGGGCTTTCCGGAGTACTGGAACGGACGAGGAACTGGAAGAGACGGTGAAGCGCTTTCTGAGATCATACGGCCGAGAAGAGACGACTGCAACCGCTCTCGCCGTCGCGTGTGGTCAAGCAACGGAAGTTACTACGGACGCTCGTATCACTGTCATCACAGACCCAGGCATCATGGACCACGCTCGTCGAGTTTACATTGAGTTTGGCGGGAAGCCTACCATCAACGAGAACATCACACTTGACGGGGCCGCAACGCCGATAGACTGCGTAATTCCCTCGCCCCGGCACCAGGGCACTGCACGCTATATCGCGAGGCTTGTCCGTTCTGCCTGGGCTATTCCGATCATGCAGACTGCAACTCCTACCGGCGGGAGTACTGTTGTACCGACCGTGCCGTTGGAGAAGCTTAAGCGAGTCCAGAAGGATCTTACGACGCTGAAGGAGTTTCTCGATACTAACAAGACCTTCATCGATGGTTTATCTGGTCCTGAAGCCATGCGTCGGGCAGATTCCCGGCAAGCGGAAGTTGCTCTACAAGGAGAGCACCGGGCTATGGACTCGCTCGTGAAACTGATCTCTCATATCATCGAAGGCATCTCCTTTGTGCTTGTTCTGTTTGATGAGCGAGTAGACGAGATCCTACTATCGTTACCGGATGTTTCGAGGCAAACTGCAAAGGGGCTCACTTTCGAGGGTCTTTTTACTAAGGAAGAGGGCAAGAACTTGGCAAAGGAGCTGGTCAAGGCTGTTGTCAACCTGAACATTGCCAACGGTTCGAACGTGGATACGGTGGCAGAGGCTCTTAGGAGGCGTTGCGGCAGCTTCTGTAGTGCTGATGACGTTGTGATCTTTAAGGCGCAAGAGAAGCTACAGAAGGCGACTGAAGCTGGTCCTTTTACCGAAGACGGCCGGTGGCTTCTGAATGAAAGTCTAAAGCTCTTCAAAACGGTCGCAGGGAATTTGTCGATGGAGCATCTCACTGGTGCTGTTGGTCAATATGTGGCTATGCAGTTTTACGCTGGTAAGTCCCAACTTGGAAGAACTGCTTATGACTTGCACTTCTGCTCATGAAATGCACTTGCTGACGTCTCTAGGCGCCATCCAACTTACTCTCCAGGTTGCAAAGTTGAAAGATCCAAGCAACAAGGCGCTCGGCTGGATAAAGGAAGATTGCCCGCAGCCGGTATACTATGCCACTTATTTCTATGCGTTGACAATCACTCATTATGTACAGGATACACGCCAAAGGCTGTATGAAGCTCGCAAGCGTTGCTACGATCTCATCCATGGAATCGTGACGGCGGTAGACGAAGCTTCCGAACAAGCCAACGACGGGTCCATCCACAAGCGACGGGAAGAAGCCTACCATGAGATGAACTCGTCTGATGACGAAGTGTTCCAGAACAACCTCTACGACTGGTATATCCACCGGGATATGAGTGACAGGCTGCTTGCTATTCACTCTCAGCACGTGGTTACATATCTCCAGCGCAAATCGTCTGATAGCGTTCTGATGGCAGATATGCTGTGGAAGTACTACTGCCACTATAAACAGTACCTCGACGCTGCCAAGGTCCAGCTGAAGCTGGCAACAAGCCAATTTACGATCCCTCTGGCCTACCGAATCGATTACCTCAGCCGCGCCAGAGCAAATGCATCGACTCGCACGTCTGGCGTTTCGGACATGGGCACTGGGGCCCAATCTCGACAGGAAATTCTCCGCGAAATCTCAGACCTCCTCGACATCGCCACAATCCAGGAAGACCTCTGCCAGAAGATTGCCAGCGACTCGCGTGGCACCGTTGACATCAAGGCCGACCTAATCGGAAGACTCGACGGCGAACTCATGTCTCTCGACACGCTCTTCAACGAATACATCGACTCGGCTGGCTACTTCGATCTCTCGCTCCTCTGTTTCCACTTTGCCGACTACCGCAACGAGGCGGACATCTCGGCTGCGTGGTTCAACTTTGTCGGCGATTTGCACGCGCAGGCTGTTGAGACGAGCCAGGCACAGCCATACCAGGTTGTCGAGGAGCGAGTGCGCAAGCTCTGCATGCGCGTGGGCTTGGGTAGTTCCCCCGTGGCGCCCATTGAACTGGTTCTCAAGGTTGTTCTCGCCTACGGCATCACGTCATCTCGGGATCTGGGCCTCAACACGCACACCACCGGCGAGACAAGATGGCCAGTGGAGCTGCTTTTGGACATGCACGCGCCTTACGAAGCGGTCGTCACGGCGCTCGAGCGTCTGTTCTTCACCGAGGAGCCTCCTTTTATTGAACGCGCGAGGGTCGAGATGGCGGAGACGCTTGTGTATCTCTGCGATCGCTGGCTGTTGGATACGAGTGGCGCTGGAGGTGTGCCGTTTGGAGGGGAGGAAAACGCTGTGATGGCGTCGGATACGATGGAAATGGTCACTGCGACGGGGTTGTTGAGGGGGGGTCCATGGGGTGCGGAGGCGGATAACCTGCGGCAGAAGATTGCGAGGGTCTTGAGATAATGGAGAAGCTGGGCTTTGATCAGGTGGGGGCGAATTGGTACGATGTGTGAGATCTCCTTCTTTGCGAGAACTTGGACTTCTATCGGGGCGTGCCGGATTCTTCCCGCCTCGTTATGCTCGGATTTCAAAAGTCCATGGCCCCTTTCGAGGGCTTGTATGTATATGCATTTGGGATGGTTAGATGCGGAGTCGGCGAGTTGAGGGCGTCAAAACAAAAGTGGTCCTTCTAATAGGCAGGTAGATAGACAGCGCGAGGCGTCGTACTGTTGTAATTGATGGGTTGAACATTGCTTGCGGTTTGAAGTTGCCCAACAACCGGTGTTACCTCACTTTTGGGCGTTGATGGCCCGGCACATGGCCCGGCACATGGCCCGATCGGGATTAGCGGTTTACTAGCCTAATCGAGTTAGTGGCCTTGGTCCTTTTCAGAAGTCTTATGGACAGGCACTTTGTAGCTAGCTCCATATAGCACCCCACAATACAGATTACTGTTACACCCATTGTTGGCCTGTCAGCGTCGTTGCGGGGATAGTGCACGTGATGCGTGGCGCATGCGTAAGGAGAACTTCACCTGCTCTGCCAACCGGAGAGGTCCTCCCCTTATCCCCTCCTTGCTCCCATCAGACCGGCTTATTTGACATGTCCCAACTGCCGTGGCTACAAACAATACCTTATGCTCTCCGTCACGAGCTCCATTTGATGAACTGCTCCTGACAGCGTGACAGCCTCAGCGCCTGCGTGCGCTTGCTGTGCCATATCCAACCACGCATCTATCCCGTCGCCGGGTTGGCCGTCACTGAACTGGCACGGAGCTCTCACCAAACAGCTTTTCTTCCGGTGAGATTCACATCATCATTCAGGCATTCAACACTCATTCCTCGATGATGCTGACCCATTGCCTTCGCGCTCTTCGAAGCGCTTTGTGTTGGCCGAGAGGCGGGAAAGTCGACGCCAAAACACCCATATGCCTTCCAGGATTTGTACCGTATCCTGACGACCCGGAAGCATTCCTTCGCCCCGGTGGCCTCCCCGCTCCTCCTCGAGTGGTTCTCGAATACCGTGTGGCGTACGAGGACCTTGTATTCAAACGCGTATACAAAAAGTTTGACAACGATACGCCCTTGGCCTGTCTCT
The DNA here is from genome assembly GCA_010015705.1 of Aulographum hederae CBS 113979. NCBI lineage: Eukaryota > Fungi > Ascomycota > Dothideomycetes > Aulographales > Aulographaceae > Aulographum > Aulographum hederae. The sequence goes on from ML977182.1 coordinate 23,430, forward strand.
ACCGCCTCTATGAGCACATCATGTTGGATCAGAACATCGAGATGCGCAACCACCTGGAGTACTTTTGGTTCAAGCGATGGCCCAATTGCTGAAATCCCGGATCCGCAAGACCACGATCCGGAGCGCGCCGCAGTTCTCGCCTGCATCACAATGCTACTGGTGGTGTCGTTCAATCAACGGATCGAGCTAGGTCTTCCTCGACACGCGCCGTCAATCATCACCGACGAGATGGTGACTCGTTGGAGGTCCGAGCCACGCAAGTATGAGAGGGAACCGGAATGGGCCGAAAAGGTGCCGCCTCTCCAGGAGACGCTGACGATACCTCACTGGAGCAGTTCCGCACACGACTTTGTAACCCTGGACTCGTTTGATTCGGAAAAGGCATCAGGAGAATTTCAAAAGAAGAACATTCTAGTTTGACAGCCTCATATCTATTTCATCTAATAATTCTCGCCTCGTCTACGTCTCTGACATTCCACCATCCATCATCCACACGAATTACCAAGCGACAGGAGAAGGCCCTCCAAACATGCTCTGATGTTTCGCCGTCACCTCCTGAATCACATTATCCGGTGCTAAAGTCCGAAAGCGAGCGGCCCATTCCCGGATAGTAGTGACGCGAACCTTTGCGAAGTTGTTCTTCCGCAGAAACCTCTGCAGATAGACCGCAGCGTCATCAGGATCGTACGAACGGCGATGTGGCTTCGTCAACCGGTCAAGTTTTGTGCAGAATGCATAGTTCCACGGGGCTGCCAGCACCGTCAAGCCATCCTGACAAAATACAATTTCATTTTGCTCTCTGGCTTCCCGGACTTATTGTCTGCGCTGTTCCAGTGGCATGAACAAGATCGTCGAATTGTTTATCCAGTCTCCGCCCAGGGGTTCGCTGCTTTGCGCTTGGGCTTCCTGTTGGGCCAGGTCCAGGAGTGACAGTTCTGAGGACGCATTGTCATCAGTAAAAAAGTCTTATGTCGTGGGTCGTGTTTCTGGTCCGCAAGAGGATGGTGTTGACTGCTCCACCAACAGTAATGACTGTCACGTTCTCGTCTCCGACGGGCCATGTACCCTGCTACAATTCCCAACGCATTTTGAAGAACGTCCCTGCTCAGGTCGTGGTATTGGTTTGTAACGGGTACCCCTCGAGCGTCTCGTTGAGGGTGAGGCACGATGCGGATTCCCCGGGGGCTTGATATGTTTTGAAGCTCGATGGGCCGTCCTCTACGTCCGTCTCGAGTGAGTTGGCCGCTCGCGTCGGTTCCCTTCGTTCACTTCGGCGGATCCGCAACATCCCATTTTCTTTATGGAGTGTCAGGCTCTGTTGTCATATTGAGGGAAAATGAAATGGACTGACCGCTGTCTTTCTTTCTATAGCACAATCGAATGATTCCCCTTTATTCAACGAGGCAGACAAGATGTCGCTGGTACTTCCATATTTTCAGAAGCTCTTGTGTCCAGCCATGCCGCTGAATAAATAACTCAATCTTGCGTCCATTCTCGAGCGACTAGCAAAACGAATTTGTCATGTCCGACGCCAAAAGCTGAGCCGCACCCTTGCATGTCTAACAAAACTCGAAATCTCCATGTTTTGGACGTCTGATTTGACAACAATGCGAAGCGTTTATTTTCTATCTGAGCGGATCACAGGCTGGGACCTTTGTTTCCAGCGAGGCGAGAGCGCGCGCTAAATTTGAAACTGCGGCGTTCGATCACCTAGCTTCGAGCTATCAGCTGAAATGAATAGCCGCCCTGGCTTGTCTTGTGGAGATCGAATAAAGTTGGTCGACATTGAAGTGTGTGCTCATCATGCCAGGTGTCAATTCCATCATGGTGAGATGTATCAGATCGAGTCACGTGAGAACGCAAGGACAATGCAACCTTGCTGTCGGATATTTTGGATACTTAAGCAGACCAAAAAATGCACATGTAATTGTGCGCACCTTTTTTCGTGTTTTGATCTCCGACAGTTATGAGCCCGGTTCGCACACAGGGAGAATGCTAGCCGCAAAAAAGTGTATTGCATAGAGCTACCACCCACCGGGTCCTGGTTCGACTCCCAGCGGATGGTTCCGTTTTTTCGGCAAAAACATACCGTGAACCCAAAACGTTACAAGAACGGCAAACATTTCAAAACGTAGGATCAGTATTTAGGCACAGCTTCGGAAAACCTCTGTGTACCTGGGGGGGTATGTCGGATATTTCGGATTGTCGGGAAACCTTTCTATGCATAGAAGTTGATATAGCTAGACACACGCGAATCACTTGACACAAAGCTCGCCGCTGTCGATGGTGGACAGTGGAGCCTCTGTATATCTTTGGGTTCGTGTTGGTTGTCTTGATTCTTCTCCAAAGGAGGGACTATCGAAGTGTATCTACAAAGGATTAGGAGAGTGACGTGGCAAGTGCTGGGTGCTCTCACCAGGATCACCATGTATTGTAGAATAGTTACCGACACGGATACTCAAGCAGACCAAAAAATGCACATGTAATTGTGCACACTTTTTTTCGTGTTTTTGTCTCCGACACTTGCACTGTTGCTCCCGAAAAAATTTGTCCAAGGACGCGTCAGGTCGAACTCCATCACTGACACAACGCTATGAATTCCTCCTCTCATCCACCTTTCATTCCTCGCGCCGCTAAATTTATATAGAGGTACTCTTATCACGATACGGTAGCACTTCTCGGCGGCCCTCCAAGCACAGCGCACATCCTCCCATAACTCTTGTTTGCCTGTCCGACACCCACAACACAAGACCACAACTACCACCTGGAGACATTCTGCTCCATGCTGGCGACTTCAGCCAATCTGGGAGCTTCCACGAAATCCAAGCTCAGTTGACGTGGCTGTCCTCCCAACCACACAAATACAAAGTCGCAGTCGCTGGGAATCACGACCTCCTTTTGGACCCGCAATTCGTCGACCGCTTCCCAGAGCGCATATTTGAAAGAGACGGCACCGCCAGAGCCGACCTGGATTGGGGAGTCGTGATCTACCTTTGCGACTCCGCGGTGACGCTCGACTTTGACTCGGGGAGGAAATTGAAGATTTGGGGCAGTCCATGGACGCAACAATTCGGAAATTGGGCATTCCAGTATCCGCCCATCCGAGATGTCTGGACAAACAAGATCCCTGGTGATACTGATGTTTTTCTGACCCATGGTCCTCCTCTGGATGTCCTGGATCACGGCGGGAAGGGGAATTGGTACTTGCTCAGAGAGATTCGCAGGGCGAGGCCGAAAGCCGTCGTCTTTGGACACGTTCATGCTGGCTTCGGCAAGCAAGAGAAGCTATTAGATGCGGCAACAGTGCTGTACGAAGACTTGAGTACTGGGAGGGGTTCGTCGTTCAGTTTGGTTCCTCTCACATGGCATGTTGTAGTGGCGAAAGTCACAGCTTGGTTTCTCTCCTCGTCAGCGCTGGGCAGAAATCAACCAACTATGTTTGTAAATGCTGCTGTGGTTGGAGGTCGAAAAAATAGTTCAATGCGGCCAGCCCAGGTGGTAGAGTTGTGAAAGATATTCTTTGAATAGAGAGTTCTCGACTTGGTAAGTATCTTCGACCGGAATGCGGAAGAGGATCAAAATTGCGAGTTCTTACACAATGGCCAAAATGGGGAAGAAGAACAAGACCCCAGTGTCTTGCACAGTGGCCAGAATGGGGAAGAAGAACAAAATTGCGATCTCCTACACATCCACAAGGTTGCGGGCGGATAGTAAAGTCCCGAGCAGAACGTCCAGCAACAGATACTGCACAGAATGAAGTAAGCCAACCTCTCCAACCAAGGCTTCCTCACTAACGCAATCAGCATAGTAATGATCCTTTGATCTTCAAATAGCGAGCAAAGGAGTCAATAGCCGATCAAGAATTTGAGACTGTCCCTCGAGAGATGAGGCGTCTCTGTGGCGAAGCACCAGACGTCGCGACCCTCCGACTTGCGCAAGAACATGCTATCTCGTTTCATCTTGATCTTCTTGCTTTCGCCAAAGGTGTTCCCATATCTTCCCGCTTGCTGCTCTCTCGACTTGCTTCTCTGTTATCTTCCTTATCTTCCGGCTTGATTCTCAGTCAGCTTGCTTCCAACAATGCAATATGGGGCATGAAGGGTAATATGCGGGATTGACCGCACAACTTGAAAGACTTGAAGACATTGGATGTAAGCTGGAGGTACCAAGGGACTCGTGGTCTATTATAGTCTGTAGTATCACGTGACGTCGCCTTCTTGCTCTTGCTGTTTGAAAATTTCTCAGCGCCTCCCACTTCTGGGGGAACACCGCACTCCCTCTGCCATCCACCTCGCAATCCCGCAAATTTTCGCCCGTCTGAAGTACTCCCCAACAGCTTCCACTTCAACAGTATCTCGCACTTCCCCAACATGGCTTCCCATCCCAAATCAGACGCGAAGGTAGATCAGTAACAGCTCCATCATGTCGAGACTACATGCTGATCGGCTCAGATGATGAAGGCCAAGAAGGAAACACTCCCCGATCCTGACTCCGCGGACGCCGCCATCGACGAGGCTTCGGACTCCAACGAGGAGGGAGAAGTATTGTTAAAAGCCTATAAAGCCTTCCAAAGCGGCAACGAAGATCCATCGGAGCTCCTCAAGGCCATTGCCGAAGAGCACTTAAATATTCCAGTCGATACCATGTTGAAAGGCATGGACGCAATCAGGGAGCACGCCATCAAACACATCATTCCAGCCGAACGTCAGAGCATCCAGCGGATCATCGCATCCCTCAACGGCCGACTTGACGAACTCAACAAACTTGCAGATGGGGACTAAATTGGAGCGTCAACAAGTGACGATGAGCCTCCCGTCGTTGCCTGTCAACTTTCGGCAAGAGATTCGGTGCGCAAGATGTTCGAAACCCTGATTCAACCGAAAGATGGCGAAGGACGAGAGAGCGAAGGAAGGGGAGCAGGGAAAGTACCAGCTGCTGGCACACATGACGACGGATGCAAGAGACATGAGAAGAATACCTTCATAGAGGTAGAAAGGGATGACTCCAGGAAGTGAGAGACCGAAGGGTTCAAGATGGGGAAGCACGACGGCAAGGACAATGTTCAAAGCGAGGGGTAAAATCTTTGCAGACCCACTTCGTGTTGAAAAGTATGAGGTACAGTGATTGATTAAGAGCGAGTGTAAAACAGATCATTGATTAATAACAAATGACTTGTTGCAGCTTCATTCGATCAGATTGTGTTGAGTAGCGGATCGAAGTTGTGAGATGACTTTGGGACTGAAAAGGGGTGAGCTTTCGGGAAATCTTGGGCGCTACCCTCGCCAGATCCCGCTAGCAACGACTTTGAGATCGCGCTAGCCAACGGCTTTGAGATCGCGATCCGAGATGATATTTTGGGACAACTTCCTCCACACTCCACAGTCTCCATCGTACCAGCTCACACCTTTTACCAATATAAAGGCTCCTCGCCAACGAACGCGGATCAAACGCACCGACCTTATCTCCGACGACTTGAAGTTGAACAGAATTGGTGGGCCCAGTAGGAAAATCCATATTGGATAACTTGTAATCCCCCTTCATGACGCCCTCTTCCTATAACAAATTCTCTCTCTCTGTTCCCTTCGATCAGCTCTACACTCAAACATATCCACCGTAAGGACATTCGGGATCGATTCATGAGCCTACCAGCTGTCGAAGTTTCGGTCCATGGCGAATTCCATTTGGTCGATTTCTGAGAATAGTGGAGTGGAATGGAAAACACTTTTGATTTGATATGTATACCGTAATGGAATATCTATCATGGCCATGGAGACCTAGTGCCGGGAACCAGTAACTCCGCCAATAATGTCTGCTAATAATGTCTGCCATTTGGAGGTGCTCAATCTTGCTGTCTTTAATCTTCGATCTTTTTCCCTTTTTTTGACCCACGGTCTCTGCAATCATATTTCCTGCAATCGTAGTCTCTGAAACCATATTGTGCAACCATATTGTCTGCAAGCATGGTCTTTGCACCATGGTATATGCAACCATGATGTCCGCAACCGAGATGAAAGGCCTTCCCTGCCAACTATACGCACGCATCTTCTCTTCCCTGTCAGCCTTCTCCTTCGCTTTATCCAGTTCCTCATACCGCTTCATGAGATCTTCCGCTACCTCCACGGCTTCATCGGGCAAGAATCCATGTTGGTGCAGCAAGTCCAGACGATTTATTGAAGGTGGGTAGTAGATAGGCCTGCCATCTGGGAAGTTCCTGATCCACCAGGCCGCGAAGCATACGGAGCGTCAAGGGCTTTCTGGTATGTAAGTGGCCTCTCTAGTCGCTTCCTTAATGGTGTGCATGGGTGGAGCAGTGCCCCAGAAGTGCACCATTTCGCGTTGAAGGAGTTCAAAGTCGTCTTCGGTCAAAGTATCAAACCTGGTGACAGGAGCGACAACGAAAGGTGATCTGCGAATCAACCACAGGGAAGATCATAGAATGCAGTGTAGAACTGAACGTGTAGAGATACTTGTGTCTCTGAAGATACAAAGGACTCTGCTAAATACACGAAAGGTCGCGCGAGCGCATGAATGCGAGCGCCAAGACTAGCACTTCATACTCTTGAAGGAAATGAATGTTACCATAGAAATTTTACTTCATGCAAACCTTCACCGATAGCAGCTCTAAACTTGATAAGGATAAGCAAGGTTACCCTTCAATACAAGACTCAGCTGATTAGGGATTCAGTGAAGTATTCAGCTGCAATAGTCCACCTATCAGGTTTAACACAAAGGCTCCTTGTCTCGCCATTCGTACATCTTCAACGCAGTACCGAACTAAGCGTTCGTGAGTAAAGATCGCTCTGAAAGAGGATTTTGAGTTACTACGAACTCTGTCGCCTTGCTTCTCGTGGGAAGTTCTGTGATTTCGGAATGTGTGGAAGAGAGATTACCAACAGGATTCAACATCGCGGTTCCTTTGACCCTTTTTGGGTTGGGGATAGATGCGGGTTCCTCTTCCGCTGACCTCTTCTGCTGCGTCGAAGACTGAAGACCCGGGAAAGATGGAAACACTGGGTTCTGAGAGTCTGCTTGGATGGCCTCCACCAGCTCAACCAGCCAGAGGTTTCGTCGGTGTATACCTGTCGACACAGACGTTGGATGGAAATGGGTAAGAGGGTAACAATCGGTGATCTTCTGTCGACTGATCCTCGTCAGGCGGTTCTGTGTACCTGCGAAATAGCATGTATGGTGCGGTGGGTTGTTAACGCTCTGCCTTTGTTTCATGATCGACCAGGCTGTATGTCTTCCGTCGTCCGTGTATTCTCGGAAGATGTAAACCTTGGGTTTGAAGACGTAATAGATGTGCCTGGGACTGTCACGGTCACATTCTTCCCTGTGCGCAGGTGGGTTAGCTGTCGGAAGCTGGAACACCTCTATCGAAGACATGATGGTCGGTGGATTATCCATGAATCTATTACAATATCAGAAAACTTCTTTGTACAACATAATGGGCTCCGATAGTCATTGACGGAAATCTCTTACAGTATTGTCGGTAGGAAAGCTCGGAGAGTGGGAGAGAGAAAAGATGGTTGAAATTAGACGATGGAGGTTTTATATAGAAAAATGTGAACCCAAATCGAAAAACTGGTCACGTGCCATTATCTTTACTTGACTTGGGAGCTTTTTTTTCAACTCCACACTGCCCTAAAATCTTCTCATACAGCGATGGACAAGAAGCAGATATCTTCATTGCGGGACATTATTGTTGGAGATATTGGCTTTGCAGAGAGTACTTATAGTTGCGCACATTACTGTTGTACATATTGGTCTTGCAGAGATTGCTGTTGCAGAGATTGCTGTTGAAGGTTACGCCCAATGAACCAACTTGAGAATTGAGATTCGCAAATTCAGAAACCAGACGTAGATACATATATCAAAGCGAAATCTCACGAGAACCACTGCTTGACTTTCGATGTCTTTAATGTGATCGTGTTGATGAAAACGCTTCACATAACTTGAGAACAACCTTCCCGCTTGATCTGAGAGTCAACTACGACACACTCCTTCCAGCTTTCGAGCCGCCGTTGTAATATCATCGCATCCGACACCTGGATGTCTCAGATCACTCACCGAGAGACCTTTCCCTTGGAGCGTTTCTGGCTCAACTCAATGGTCCCTCTCATGATTCGAAGAGAGTCATGGGTCCTGGAGAGTTTCGGGGTTATTTCAAGAGTGCGCAAACCTCCCGACCTTCGGGAGATGGCTCTGAGCCCTCGGGTCGAAGAAGTTCCAAGGTTGGGACTTTTGGTCGTCCTCTCGGCCGTCGTTGCAACTCCATCTCGTACATCGCTTATGGGTATCTCTGGGACCATTTGTCAAAAGATGACTCCCTTCGCGGCTTCTCGTTTGATCAAGTGGCCAGTCGCAATTCGGTTGGAGTCGACTCAAACGAATGGCTCTTCCATGTGGTCCGCGGCGGCTGCACTTTTAGTTTTTTGCGTCCTTGGGAGTCGTTGTTGCCTTGTTGCTTGCCTCAACACAAACTCCGCGCCACGGTCACTCTGGTTTCGTTGTTTACACCCAATTTCCGTGTCCGGAACACGATCGATTTTTCTTACTATCCACCATTCTCCAGTCTCCAACATGGCAGCGCCCCCGGTAGGCACCTCGTTTGTCATATTCATCTTCCACATCCAACCTCCGAGCGATGGACACCCAGCCGACTACCCGCCGCTCCACTTTCGACACGCGCTTCCCACCTCTCTGCTCACCGAGCCAAGCGAGAGACTCGCAGATGCCTACCACAAGTTCTACGTGGATACGATCACGCCCATCTTACAAGAGCATTACACGGAGTGCTTCGCTTGGGCTCCGTCTCTCTGCGACGTCTGTAAAAAGCCAAAGTCGGCCCTGCTCCCGATTCCGAAGAATTTCCTAAACGTCCAGGAAGCGCCGACGGTACATGTCTGGGTCACAGCGCACTGTGGGAGTCGGTTGTGCGAAAGGAAAATCGAATACAAGTTCACCGTGGCGAGTGAGGCGGAGGAGACTCTGGTTGACAAGGCTAAGGAGCTAAACTATTGCGGCTTTTGTGGCAAGTCCAAGACAGATTTGCAGCTATGCGCGCGCTGCAAGGTGAGGGCGTACTGTAGTAAGGAGTGCCAGAAAAAGGCGTGGAAGGTGCATAAAACGTTTTGTGTTCCAAAGGACAAGAGCACGCAGAAGCAGCTAGAGGCGGCGGAGACGATGCTGGACTTGACGAATATACAAGTCAAGCCGACGGACCCAGGACTCTTTCCACAAGACACGCCGACAAAGTCACGCAAGGCCACTATGGCTGATTTGATGGGGACACCCGTCGAGGGGCAAAAGGTCAAGACGCAAGAGGTGAAGGAAGGGAGCAAGGGGCCATCGACGAGGTATGAAGAGATGCAGGAAAAGGCCAAGGGATTGCAAACGAAGATGGGAGAGATAGAGGTGAAGATGAACGAGCTACGCGTCCACGTGAACGAGGTGGAGACGGATGAAGAGGCGGAGGACGAGTCGGAGGACAGATCGGAGGACGAGCCGGTAGCAGAGACGGTAGCAGAAGAGACTCAGGGAAAAGAGGCAGAGAAGACTCAGGAGGCTGAAGCAGAGAATTCTCAGGAGACAGAGAAGGAGGTAGAATGAGATGGGGATGAAGGACAGCACTGAAGCGGCCACCGCTGAGCATTACTAGTCAGGACAGTACCGCCGCACCGCCGTCAATAGGTTCTTCGTCTTGGCAACTGAAGCTGTATACATATCCTTGTCGAGGGGGAGCACCTGCATGGAATTGGGGGTTGAATGCTTGATGGAGGAATTTGGGGTTTGGGTCTACGCCCAAGTCAACGGCAGACGGGAGTTATTGTTTCCTCCGCAACCGCAACTGTGCAACCTACCATCCTGCTTAGATAAGACAGATTTCAACACCATCGTTCCCGGTCTCTTCGTGTACCTAGGTAGACAATTTCCCTCTGTCGGAACAATAAAGGTCCTTTCGGCAACCCAAGGCGGGGTAGAGTACTGGTAGCAGGGTTGTAGTGGGGGACCTGCATCCAATTTACTTCCCACCTTAGTCAAGCAGAATTTTAGCAGACAGGCGCACCCTTCAACCTCCCCTCCCACTTCGCACTACCTGCACACTCCAAGTCAAGTTCCTTTATGCAGCGCCAACTTGCCGACAGGTGGGCTCGGAAACGGTACATGGGATAGCCGTGACCTCAGCTTGACATCCCGCCGGGACACTTGACACTTGCGAGACGGCAGCTTGTTTGGACCGACTCAACACCACCATCTCTTCCATCTCTTCCAATTGTGAGCTATACTCACCCTCCCCTGCTGTCCTACCTGGCTGACAAGAACTAGTGTCTGTCTGTACTGTGCTACTCCTTCTCACTGAACTTTATAAATTCCGCCATAAACATCCACCACCACCACCACCACCATCATGCATATATCGGAAAAGCTCGCCAATGCGAAGGAGGCCGGGAAGCCTACCTTTTCCTTCGAGTTCTTCCCTCCAAAGACGGCCCAGGTAGGCCTCCATGATACCGTAGTCCGCTGGAATTGTAGCTAACAAACCCCCCAGGGCGTCCAAAATCTCTACGACCGTACGTACAGCCCCGCTCCCTTTCTCCCCTCCCCTCCTCCTCTCTTCCCAAGACTCCCCACACGATTTGGCCACTGACGCCACTCAGGCATGGACCGCATGCACAGCTTCGGCCCATCCTTCATCGACGTGACATGGGGCGCCGGCGGCCACCTCTCCGACCTCACCTGCGAGATGGTCAAAGTAGCCCAGACGACATACGGCCTCGAAACATGCATGCACCTCACATGTACCGATATGGGCAAGGCAAAGATTGATCAAGCACTGAAAGACGCATACAATGCCGGCTGCACAAACATACTGGCGCTTCGGGGAGACCCACCGCGAGAGAAGGAGAAATGGCAGGCCACGGCGGGCGGGTTCCGGTACGCGAAGGACCTGGTCACGTACATTCGGGAGAAATACGGCAATCACTTTGACATTGGCGTCGCGGGGTATTCAGAAGGATGCGACGACCAGAAAGATGCAGACCTCCTCATCGACCATTTGAAGGAGAAGGTGGACGCCGGCGCAACGTTCGTCGTCACCCAGATGTTCTACGATGTCGACATTTTCATAGACTGGCATGAAAAGTGCCGCGCAAAGGGAATCAACGTGCCGATCATCCCCGGAATCATGCCCATTCAGACACACGCTGCTTTCCTCCGCAGAGCCAATTGGTCCGGCTGCAGAATCCCGCCAGCCTGGACAGAAGCATTGGATCCCATCAAGAACGACGACTCGGCGGTGCGCGAGGTCGGAAAGGGGTTGATTGCTGAGATGTGCCGCAGGCTGCTAGATGCTGGCATCATTCATCTCCATTTGTGAGCTTGCCGCCAGCCTTCAAACTTCTTTGCATGCTAATCGGGATAGTTACACAATGAACTTGGCACAAGCGTCCAAGATGGTCCTCGAGGAGCTTGACATGATCCCCGACCTGGAGAGCCCCTTGGAGAAACCCCTCCCCTGGAGGCAGTCTCTCGGTCTCAACCGCCGCGACGAAAATGTCCGACCCATCTTCTGGCGCAACCGCAACCGTTCCTACATTGCGCGAACGCAGGACTGGGATGAGTTTCCCAACGGCAGATGGGGTGATTCGCGATCTCCTGCATTCGGTGAACTCGATGCGTATGGCGTGGGCTTGAAGGGCACCAACGAGCAAAACGTCAAACTATGGGGCAAACCAGAGTCCATCAAGGATGTCGCAGAGGTTTTCGTCCGGTACATGGAGGGCAAACTGGAGACCCTGCCATGGAGCGAAGCACCCATCACCAACGAGGCCGACAGCATCAAAGGCGACCTGATAGAACTCAATCGCCGAGGACTGCTGACCATCAACTCTCAACCTGCGGTAGACGGTGCCAAGTCGTCGGATCCCACTGTTGGATGGGGCCCGCGCAATGGATACGTCTACCAGAAGGCGTACCTAGAGTTGCTCATTTCTCCAGAAATCATATCAGAGCTCATTACCCGCATCGAACGTACCCCTGACATCACATTCTACGCGGTCAACAAGCACGGCGATCTCAAGTCGAACGCTCCTGGCGACGGGCCCAACGCTGTGACTTGGGGTGTTTTCCCCGGCAAGGAAATTGTCCAGCCAACCATTGTCGAGACAGTCAGTTTCCTCGCCTGGAAGGACGAGTTCTTCCGCCTCGGGAAGGACTGGGCAGAGTGTCACCCATCCACGAGTCCATCTCGCTATTTGATCGAGGATATCATGGATACTTGGTACCTCGTCAACATTGGTAAGTCTCCACATGTTGTGGTGAAGTCGAGATGAAGGCTAACAGTACTGCAGTGCACAACGACTTCCACGTCGGGCACGGCATCGTCCCGCTCTTTGACGGCTTGAGCGTTCAGGACATGGACAAGCCTCTACATTCCATCAATGGTATCAATGGCACCAACGGCACGAAGGAAGCTTCCACCAACGGAACTGCGGCCTCATCGTGAGCTGATTAATCACTGGTGTTCATTAACACGCTGGACCGTCAACCGGTATTCCAGCCATTTTAAGCACATCATCTCCACTCGGCGTAACCTGGCGTATCAATTCGGCCGTTTCCATCATCTGTATCAGCGTTCCCTCACAGCAAAAGGGATGAACGGAGTTTCAACATACCAAGGGAGGGAGATACAGGGACCACCCATCCCCAAAACAGGTTCGATGTTTTTTCGAATTTTCTTCAACGAAACCAAAGCATCGGGGCAGGCGTAAAATGCGAGCGAGATAGGAGAAAAGGAAAAAGCGTCGACCTTTCAACCTGACGAGAATGGAATGATGACATGAATACTTACGACGCCTTTGATACCCCCCAGGGAGAAAGTAGTAAGGTGCCCTCAACGGCGCGCCGTTGATGATATAGATAGGATGAGATTTGTTTGGTCTGATAGTATTTATACTATACTTAATAACCATACCTATGCTGTCATGCCATGCTGATTCGTTATTCGTCTAGTTCAGGGCTTTGAACGTCTATTTCCAACTCATTCGGGGGTATCAGCGCGGCTTCATGTTGTCAGATCAAAAAAACAGCATGCTTCCTCGTCTAGTGCCAGCTCAACCCGCCATTCCAAGCTTCTCCTCTGCCTCCATCTGCCTCTTTCTCCTCCTCTCTTCATCCCTAACCCTCCTCTCCTCCCTCCACCGTGGCCCCTTTTCCACCAACACCCAAAGTATCGGACTCGCCGCCGCCACCACCCCCGCAATAAAAGTAAAGCACCACCCAACGCCCATCCCTTCGATCATCATGACAATGACGGCCGTGCCGCCTGCGCCAACCAAGCATCTGACGAGATTATTACTCGCCGTAGCAGTTGCGGGGGCCTCGAGATACAGATCCACGATAAGCACGCTGGTAGCATTGAAGCCGCCCATGAGCGTTAGACCCATAACGAAATGCAGCACCATCGGCGCCGTGAGATGCGTTTCAGCGTACATGACCCATCCATAACAAAGGATCGTAGCCGTCCCGACGGCCAGCAGGGGCGCAGCAACCTCCAACCTGATCCTCTCGATGGGCAAATCCCTCATACTTTCGCCTCTCTTGCGGTCGATGGGGATGCCGAGGCGAGCGGCATGGCGGCGGTAATTACGATCGCAGAGACGGCCCGAGATGGTGGGTGCGAAGAGGCAGCCGACACCGAAGGGGAGAAAGCAGAGGCCGATTTCGAGGTCGTTGAAGGCGTAGATGCGGCGGAGGAGGTAGGGGGTTGAGGCGATGACGTCATAGAAGGCTGTGTAGACGAGGGAGTTGTAGGCGAGGAGGAGGCCTGTCTGTTTCTGGAAGACGATACGGAGGACATTGAGAGGGTTCGGCCAGCGAAGTGGTTGTTTGTTAGGTACGGTGCGTGGTCGAGTAGTCGGCGAAGTTTTCCGGGCTTTGCGGACCTGGAGGTAGGTGAGCAGCGACATGTTCCAGCCTTGAGGTGGGATGGAGCCGTCGCCGACGACGTTGCGGCCGGTTTCCGGGAAGAGGAGAACGAGCGGGATGAAGAAGATGCCGGCGAGGATGGTCAGGAACCAGAAGATGGAGGGCCAGCCGAGGAATTGGCTGAGGATGCCGCCGAGGACGGGTGCGATGGCTGGGGCGAGCATTGGGCCTGAGGTTGCCCATCTGGGAGGAGGATGGTTGCGTTAGTCGTTCTTATTCATGGGGTAATCGTAGTTGGGGAAAGGGGAAAGGAATAAGGGGTGAGATGGTGAAGGCTTACCCCATCCATGTCCCACGCTCAGAACTAGTTGCAATATCCGCCACCACTCCACTGCCCAAAGCAATCGTCCCACTACTTCCAGAACTCTGCAAACACCGTAGAACAAACAGCGCGGCGTAAGAATCCGACAAAGCGATACCTATACACGCAGCAATATAAATGACAAAGCCGACAATATACGCAGGCCGTCGTCCAGCGATATCCGCCAAATCCCCATAAAAAGTCGGCGCCAGACCTTGAAAAATCATATAAGAAGTCAGGGTGAGATTAATCAGCGTCTCCGAGACGTGGAGGTCCGCGGCCAGAGTGTTGAGGGCGGGGAAGTAGATGTTTGCGGAGAGCGGGGAAAAGAAGCCGGCGCAGGCGACCATGAAGACGATGAATTGTTTTTGCTTGTGGGTGAAGGCTGAGTAGGCGGGACCAGAGGGGATTCGGGCGAGTTCGATGTCTGGCGTCTTTTCTCCTTGCTCTTTTGTTGGTTCTTGGTCGCTGGATGGGGAGACTTTCTCTTCGTCCCCTGACGTGGGACGTTGGGGATCTATATCAGGTTTTACATGTTGGATTACTTCTTCGGGCTCCTTGTATTGTTCTTCTAGTATCTCTTTCTCGTTTGACATGGTGATTTAACTCGGAAATGACAGGAAAATAAAACAGGAAATGAACGGAGGGGGGGAAAGGCGGAGAGAGGCAAGACGGTACTTATCAAGCAATCAACAGCAGTGAGTTGTCTCCCCCACATTACAGCATGGCTCGCTAGGGGGTGCAGACCGGCCATGTCCATGGTTCTTTGATAGACGGTGCCGGTGCCGCGATCCGACATGGTTGGAGAAATCATTGCATTCGAGTTGCCACTTTGAGCCGTCACATGACTGCGGTGCCGGAGCGGAGCCACAGTTTCTCCCGACGTCGGCTGGCGCTAGCTCGATCAGGCATTTGGCCATCTTTCGGAGGTGCTACTTCAACTTTCGCATCATCAACCAAAACATGTGACGAGACGAAGCAAAATGGACCTTACCCCCACCTTCAGCGACCTGCTGGTCTCGCACAATGGAACCGCCCTCCGCAGGTTCGTCTTCCAGATCGAAGACCTCAACGAATTCCTCAAAGAAGCTTACCGCATCGTACGTCCTCTACCTCTCTATTCTCCAGCTCCTCCACAGCACCAACCCATCTAACAAGCACCTATCTAACCACCCAAACCTACCACAGAACGCCCACATAACCGAACTCTCCTCCTACCTCCACCGCATCCGCGCCCCCTACCTCAGCACCACGCGCCCCTCCGCCCGGCGCAAACCCACCACCTCCTCCTCAAAAGAAAACGACCCTCTCACCGACCCGCAACGCGCCGAAATCGACGCCTCGACCCGCCAACTGCTGCACACCCTCTCCAACGCCATCACCTCACTCGCATCGGCCGAATCCACGCGTCTGGAGGCCGAGAAGGCGCTATGGCTGAAGTCGCATCCGGAGGCGCGATTGAGCGCGTTGGGACGGTGGGCGGCGGGAGGGGGCGCGACGAAGAAGGCGCCGGTGGAGGAGGAGGAGGATGCGAGGAGAGAGGGCGTCAAGGTGTGTAGGGAGAATGTGATTTGGTTCCTGCGGCAGCGGTTGAGGATGGCGGGGGAGGTTTGGAGGGGCATGGCGGCGGTGAGGTTGGAGAGGGAGACGGAGAGGAATAAGAGTGTTTTGTTCAAGGCGAAGGGAGGGGGGGGTGCGGGTGCTGCGCCGGCGGCGATGGGAGGAGGGGATGGCGGGTTTGGAGGACGTGGGGAAGCGAATGGAGGGGTTAGAGGGACTCAGGGGATGAGGGTTGAGGAGATGGATCGAGGAGGTGGTGGGGGTGGCGGAGGAGGCATAGATCTCAGCGACGAGCAAATGCAGCTCTTTGCCAAAGAAAACCAGGACATGCTCAAGCACTACGAAGACACTCTCGAACAAGTGCAGTACGTATACACCCATCTTCTTCTTTTCCCCGACTATATTCCGCTTCCCCAACTAACCACACCTCCCACCCTCCAGAACAGCCCAAGCCTCCATCCTCGAAATCTCCTCCCTGCAAACCACCCTCGCCGAAAACCTCACCCTCCAAAACGCACAGATCGACTACCTGGTCGCCGACTCGTACCAGACGCACGAGAACGTCGGCAGCGGCAACAAAGAGCTCAAGCGCGCCAGCGAGCGGAAAAGCACGGCGCGCATGGTCTTTTACTCGACGTGTGGTCTGTGTGCTTTTCTTGTCGTGTGGGATCTGTTGATATGACGGGGGAGGATGGTTAGGGGGAAGATGGAGCAGTTGCCTGGATCGGAGGAGCAAATAAAGTCTTGCCGGAACGTTGGTATGGTGGTCGGACTCCATGGATGACTCCCATGTGGTAGTAGCGTGCCGAATCGTAAGATCAGAGACGTCGAATACAGAAAATGCCGATACTCGCCCACATGGGGTTGCAAGAAATCCTCTGACACCTTGAGAAAACACCTTGCCATTCAGCAAAACATTCCTTTCTTAAAATCATTGGAGATTGCTCCAGGAGCTCATTTTTTCCCCTACCGGATTATAGGAAGCGGAGTGGTTCTCCCCGAAGACAAGATTTCCACGGTTGGCCATGTTTCCATTATCACAGGAATTGATGCACCCACTTGGGTCACCAGTCGGCCAAGAATGGAGGTATTCGACCCCCAACTGCGCCAGACGCCAGATGTGTTCAGGTTGCTAGGTAAAACTTCAACGATGATGTTTATCGAAACGGGACCGCTATGGGTCTTGACACATCACACTTCCTCGGAATGTCCGAGAAAACTGCCTGCCATGTGGGAAAATGTGTCTACTCGTGGGAAGCTTCAGGGGTAACTAACTGGATCAGGAGCCTCTTCTCTTTTTTGATACCTAAGAAATAGCACTATTTCGCCTGGAGATACAAGGTTCCAAGGGTAACTTACTAGGCTGGTCATCAATCATGCATATCCTCCTATTCAGCGAAAGTCCCTCCTCATAGTGAACTTCTCTGGTGATTCAGGAGCTTCCTCTCCGAGTCTTCTTCACATATCAAAAATGGCGTTTTCCCTACCTGAGAAAACATGAACTGAACATCAGCTGGTACCATCATGAAAAATGCTTTACTGAGGTACCTAGACAAAGACTCTTTTCGAAGGGAGCTTCGGGAGTAATCCAGCAGTTTTCATCTTTTTCGATGTTTGGCGCAGTGGCATCACGACAAGATTTTGGTGGTTAGTCACCAATCCTATGTCCGACGAAACCTCTTGCACCCATTGTCAACACTGATAGTGTGGCGTCAGACCGTACAACGGTGCGAAGCGGCGCGCAGACAAGTGTCGTATAAAAGGGTATTGCTCTCGTTCCAATCCAATAGTCCAAACCGAACTACTTGTAATAGTAGAGACCGAGCTGTTAAGTTACCGGGAAGAAACATCAGGATCCAAGGGTCGGATGTCCACAATGTGTCTCGACCCATCATCGAGATCAAAAGTAAGAAACAAAAGGAGGAAGAAATGGCCAAGGGAGAAAAAAGCGATCCATACGGCAATGATTCCAAGTCTCTGACACACCTATCCCACGCAAAGCACCCTCCCCGAAATCCTTACATCCTCGCACTCACCCCTCTCCCCTTTCCCCTTCTCACGCGCCCTCCCTTCCCTTGCGGTAGCTGGCCTGTAAAAGGTTGACCGTTGATCAGTATCGTGGGCGACAACAAAGGCTGATTGAAATCAAAGGGAGGGGGGGAGCGGTGCTGGGGCAAGCGTACCTCCTGCTCGCTCTGGAGCTGGTCGACCATGGGCGCCAGCTCGGCGAGGATGTCGTGCGCGCGCTTGTGGTACTCGAGCTGAGCTGCAATGAGCTCGGCGAGGTTGCGGAGGGGTTCGGGCGTGTCGAGGACCTGTTTAGGGGTGGAAAGATGTCGTCGTCAGTCTTGCTTCGGAGGATCACAAAGGAAATATTAGCTTTGTGAGATTGCATTTGGACATACGTTCTTCATGACACCAACAGCCTCTTCAGTCTGCGCGACAAACTCGTCTTCGGCGGCTTCAATCTCCGCTCTTGCTTCCTCGCTGATATCCCCCTCATCAATCTGCCCAGCGTCGCGCTTCTGTCCAAGATTGAAACCCGCGCCGCCGTTCTTCGCCCTCGCCTTTGTCGCATCCAGACTCAACCGCGCATTCTCCACCGCTTTGCGCGCGCGAGCTGCAAACTGCAGGTTGGTGTTCATAGTCGTGCTCCAGCCGGCCAGGAACCGTGCCTGGATGGCGGAATCCTGGTTCAGCCTCGCCTCGCCGACCTTCTCCGACGCGATGGCGTATTTCTCGAGGGCGGTGGCGAGCGGGTCGTCGGCCGAGGTGGACTGCTGGGCGAGGACGTGGGAGCTGTTGAGAGAGGCGCGGGCGAGGGCGTGGCTGAAGGTCTTGGGTTGGGGTTTGGCGGAAGGGGGAGCGGTCATGGCGGCTGCGGCTTCGGCGGGGGAGTTGGCGGAGGAGAGGAGGGTCACCTTCTCTGATACGGTGCGGCCGAGATCATTGAACGACTCGCGGAGGTTGGTGGGGTAGTCGTAGGCTTCATTTGTGTATTGAGAGCTGGTTGTGGGACATGGTGTTAGCTAGGTCGCTCAGGGGAGCATCGCCGCCGTGGGAAGAGACGAATACGGGATCTGTAGAGCACATATGATGTTTACAAAGACAGACTTACGTGACAGAGAGCATCTTCTGGTGGACCATTTTCAGGGCATCCACCCGCTTCTCGAGCTCGACATAGTCGGGGGGGAGCTGAGTCTACGCCGCGAGATTAGCTCTACGACGACAAACGACATAGACCACGATATGTTGCTAGCAGGAGACGCATATACGCAAAGGCATACCTTGTCCTCAGCCTGGCCGAGCTGCTCCCTCAGATACTGCCCGGTTCGAGCTGCAAAGGGGTTGAAGTTGTCCCTGACTTGAAATTAGCAGACTCCACACAGAAGGCAGACGCGATACTGACTTGAAGTTCTTTCCGAACGCTTGAAATTTGTCCATGGCTGCGGTATCGTATGGTAGATGTAAAGGTGAATGTGTCGTGTGGTTGAGACTGTTTACTCGTAGGCGTCAACAGTTGAGCTCCCAGTCCAACCGTCAGCTGTTGGTTGCGCGTGCTTATCGGGTCACGTGCCCTAGACGACAAGGACAAGCTCGTATTTTTAGGAGATCGTCACAGGCCAGGTTACCTACTTCAACAGCACAGACAATGGTTTCAACACTGAAGATCTCGGAAAATATATCGATTGACTTTTGAAGTAAATTGCCGAAGCAAGTGTCTACCACCAAGCTCGGCGCAATACTGCCCCCTTTGCGCCTCATACCAATTCCCAAGCGAGTGACGCCGCATCACCGCAGTCTATCCACATACCACCCATAAGTCGTGTCATATTCGTCGTAAATGAGCCGTCATCATTCTAAAGTCCAGTTTGCCATTCCCTTGCCCGAGAGGTTGCGCCGGTACCGTGGACTCGCGTCGCAACCCCATGTAGCCCTGCCCTAGAACCCCTGGTTCCTAAATCCCAAGTCTATAACGACTGAACCATCCGAGAGCGCCAGCCGGTGGGTATGCCCGCCCATGATGTACAAGAGCTTTTCAGAATCAGACAAAGAGATTCTCCAGAATGGTACAAGAAGTGAAGGGAGTGTGCTGGCGACCTGGAGTACAGTCACCAGACGATGCGCAAGCGCATCTATTTACGAGCATGAGGGTGGTGGGCGTTGCGCGCCTGGGGACGCTGCGTGTAGTGGCCATGCCCGTGGGTCCATCCAGGAGCGACGGTGGATGTGACAGTCATCAGCGTGGTGGTTGCGGCGTTGACGACAGACGACAGCACGGCGGGGGCGCTGGAGACAGCCGCGGCGCTAGAGACCACAGCAGCGCTGGAGACAGCAACGGAAGCGGAGGACGTCGCAGGGGCAGACCTCGTGTCACCAGCAGCGCTGTCGTCGCTGCTTTCGCTGCCATCGGCAGACTGGGCGCAAAGGTAGAGGGTGAGATCAGCGGACGCCTGGCACGCGCTGGTTCGAATATCGTCAGGGAGGTTGTACGCTTCTGGGCACTTGTCGATACCAGCGGCGCAGGTGACGTTGGGGCAGCCAGGGGCGCTGTCGAGGTAGAGGCCATACTCGTAGAATGGGCAGTTTCCGTTTTGGACGCAGTCAATGTCGGAGATGTCGTAGAAGATCTGGTCGGCGAGCGTGTACTCGAACTGGGTAACGGCCCCCATTGGGTTCGAGGGCGACAGTTTCAGGGACATTCCGCCGACGCTGGGCTTCTTGTAGGACTCCTTGTAGGAGCCGCCATTCTTGGATATCGTCGTGGCACTACTAGCACCGTCGGCACTGACAGACCAGACGTGGACGTCAAAGTCGCATTTGTTCTTGATGGCTGCGAATCCTCCAGCGCTGGCGACCGTGGCCGAGGCGACGAGAAGCGCAGAGGTGAAAGCGATGACCTGCATCCTGGCGTTGTCTGTAGGTATGAATGCGGTGTCGCGGAAGGTAATTCAGGTGGTTGGGGTTGCGAAAGAAGCGCGGTTGATTCGCAAAATGATTGACTTTATGGAGTTGATGCCGTTGAAGCGTGAAAAGGGTTGTTGCGACTGCAGCGTGAAAAAGAGTGTTCACGGGCAATGCTCAGAGAATGAATGCTGTAGAAGCAGTGAGTGAAAGGTAGAAAGAATGTCACCTTTTCAAGTTCCGGCTTGATGACAGAAACGATTGTGAGGAAAAGAAAGGAAGACGCATGAGTGCTGCAGGATTAAGTAGTTGCAGCGAAGGGGAAGCAAGTCTGGTCTGGCGTGGTCACTGTGGTGGAACGAATTCCGACCCCCATCGGCTGCCGCCTCCGGAACCTGAGTTTTGTAGACTAATTGCGCCATCAGAAACGAGGGCCGTCTCCCGGTCCAATTGCATTGGCTTAAAGAGCGGCAGTTGAAGCTAACGGAAACGGTGGCTTTGGGCCGAACTGTCTACGTGCTAGCCAGGCACTGATCCCCAGTTTACCCCTGGGCAAATCACACACGCCAGCAACGTGGGCTTTTGGCCTGGTAAGGATTTCTGCACCGAGACAGAGCTTGGAAAAGTTTACTTTCAGGCCCAGATGCGCCAGCGCAAAGCTGCCAGAGTCCAAAGCCAGAAGACGTGGCATGGTGGAGATGAACATCAGGACTCCGGCGCACAACAGTCGAAACAGAACATCTCGAATCAGCACAACGGCGCTGGCACAGCTGGAACACTTTCGGAGTGCTGAGCCTCTCACGACGACCACGTTGTTGGCAACTTGGCGGGCGCAAGACGGTGCCCTCCGCGGCGCCTATCGGCATGTTGGAGGCGATAGGCCGAGTGGCTGGTGGATAGGTATCGATACCAACGCCCTGTGAGATGCGATGATCCTGCTGGCAGTTAGAGACGTGCAGTCGGGTAAAGTTGACCGCGGACCCGGTCAGGTCCAGTTCGTCCGAAGGTTCGACTGGGCAGAAGTCCACCAGTGAGGGCCGAAGTTCGGGGGGCAAAAGGTCCACAAGTAATCTCTCCGCCTGCAGGAGCCGGGCGAGAAGAACAAAAAGACCTTGAGAAGTGAAGACTCTGTCGTGCTGCTACTGCAGCGTGAAGACAAACCAGAAGCACTGAAACTTTCGGAGAAGATGCTGAATTCTGCTTACTGCGCTGACTCGGTGATTGAAGAGAGATTGATTCGAGGAACCGCGGTTCTGCCAGTGCTTTTACGTACGAAGAAGACAGGTGGGACCGCACAGAAAATTGCAACGAACGTGAGGGGATGAAATTTGGAAATGGTCGATACTCAGTGGACAGACAAACCGCGGCGGCAGACTCCGGTGGCCATGACAACCTCATCTACTGAAGAGATCCAGATTTGAGTGCTGCTCTGCTTTCTGGCCGACTGGTTGAATTGACCGCCGCGCAAGCAAGAAGACGGCGGCTTCACACATTGTTCGGCCAAGGACATGACAGCCAGATTGCCAACTCCTCCAGCACAGCCAGTTCGACGACCGCCAAAAGGATGGGGGAAAGGACCGACGGCCGACGGGACTTGGAGGAGACATTCGGAGGGGGCTGGGAATCCCTTCGTGGCGTGGACAATGGACGACGACGATGCAGGTTGCCTTGAAGTGCCAGTTTCAAGTTTTTGGTTTTGGTTGGGGGAGTCCGCCATCCCCCCACTTCCGAAGAAAAGTCGACGTCTCCCCAAGTCACGACCCTTTGGACAAGGAACCTCAGTCCACGAGAAGCAGCAATCCAACAGCTGGTTTTGAAGCAGGAATGGAGACGTCCATTAATCTCTAGATTTTGGAGGCAGATTGCTCTCATGTTAATTACCTTTTGGGGTTTTGGAGGAAGCTCACGTGCGCAGACCTCTGGGATACTTCCTCAACGAACCTCCGAGCCGCTGGTTGGTACCTCTTTCATTCTTGTTCGCAGGTCTGTTCTCTATTGTACGAAGAAAAGATTACTGAAATCCTACTCATCTGAAGTTCTCATTGTGACTGAGGAGGTTATGGATACCAACTACTTCAAATTCATTCCATAATACTGGAGTCTGCAGTGGGCCTCTTCCACACGTAAATGTAAGGTACCTCCTCCAGCAAGGCTGGTCCAACCATGCAGCAGCTTCATTATCTTAAATTCCATTTTCATTCTCCCTTCCTCAGCCTATCATCTCAAATCTGAAAATCATCCCGAGTCCACTCCAAGTCCACCCAATCTCAAAAATACATCTCCTCTCCACACGATCCCCTCACCCCCATCCCAACTCCCCTCCAAAATGATTACGAAAACCTCCATACCCTCTCCAATTGCCTTACATACGCATCGCATAAACACACCACCACACGACGCATTCCAAGAAAATTCCCAAAACTCAAATTCAACTCCGCCAACCAGGTCCACCTCTGCCGCGTTGGGATGCGAGATCATACCCTTGTCTTCTGAATCCAGCTGCTCGATGCGGCACAGCATAACGTACTTACATACGACTAACAACCAACAATAACAACCGGAAGATACCATATCATCGATAAAGATATCGTGTTCTGATCTCCCATTCTTCCGATTTTCTGGTCAACATGTTCAAACTTGAATGGAGGTGGTCATTCTTGAAAGGCACAAACCCGCCTTTCCCTCCCCCTTATCCCGGGCCACCACCACCACAACTCCTCTCTCCACCAAACCGCACCGCACGAATCCAACCTTCCATCTCACCCGTACCCAATCCTCCTCCGCCCTCCCTCCGTCCCAGCAACCCGGCTCCCCAACCCCAACCCCAACCCCTCTCCACAGCTCCGCCCTCCGTAAAAAGTGACCCATCACATCCTACCCCCCTTCCCCCTCCTCAGCCGCTCCGGCCACTAGGAGCGCAGTCCACATCCCCCGAGCCGCTTGCGCGCGGGTCAGGCTTGTCTGTTGCTCGTATATGTGCGTCTTGCGTTTTGCCGTTTTGCGTTTTGCGTCTTCCGTCAGCGGGATTCATCGCTGATGCGGGAGTGATTGGGTGGGTGGTGGTGAAGTCCGGTGGGTGGAGTGGAGGGACGCCTGGTTGGATGTGTAGGTATATACGAATCATGGATTTTGGAGAATCGTGAGACAGGATAGGGCAGGACAGAGCATTTAATTCCCCAGATACGTAAGGTGTATACGTGGGTTCATACCCGCCGCCGTGGCCGACGTCTTCCTCAATGGAATTCCTGGGTGAGAAAACTCACTACACAATCACATAATCACATGAAAGACCTCGAAGACGCTTCAACGCTATTGAAAACCTAAACGTCACATCCCAAACGGCTGGAAGACGTGCAGACCGCAGACCGCAGCTGCCGTCCATGGATTAGCTGCTCACGGCATATACCAGTCGACTCTCGCCCGGAAAGAGAGACGAGGGGTTGGTTTACTGTTGCTGGGAAGGGGACATGCAGGGAAGCTGGAAAGGGGATAGGCGCGGTGCGATCGGTTGTGGCGTTTTTGCTTTGCTTTGATTTGGACAGGGGGGAGGGATGTCGAGTGAACGTCTGCGCGTCGTATTTGTGGTGTGTGAGGGCTGGATGTGTGGTTTGATGTATGGTGTCCGTACATGCGTGCGAGCGTGTTCGCATTTGGAGTTGGGGAAAGTGCAATTGTTAAGCGATGGAGGGTTTATGCTGGAGGAAGGTTTGATTTTGCGGGATCTGGAGTCGGAGATCTGGGGTTAGTAGTTGCCTCAGTAGCATTTTCGTTCACTTGAGCCGGTGGTATAGGTAGGTACTGTTTGTCAAGGCAGAGCTGTGTGAGAAAGAAAGACTGATTTCCATTCTAGATAGATTTTGAAGAGTGCAAAAGTTGTGGAAGAAGAGGTCGACTCCGGTCTAATAACCATAGCCCATACCAGTTTCCCATTGGTATAATGTCGCTAAAGTTCCCGTCAAGAGCCTCCCATAACGTCGATCCCCCGAGAAGGATGACGGCGACAAAAGAAACTGACCGAGATTCGTGTGTGGTAGTGAATATACTTGGGTAGTGCAGTAACTTTTGCAGGTAACCTTTCAGCCGTGGATGCCAGTCCCTTGGGTCAGAGCATAAGTGTGGTCAGTGGATTGGGGAAAGGAGTGAATGACCAGAACTTTGCTCGTCTCCGATGACGACGTGGGAGGTCTACGACGTCTTGCCGTTGATTGCCTTGAGCTTGACCTCGCTGGACGATGATCAGTTCCATTCTATCATGCACTGAATCAGTTCGGGAGACGACTTACAAGATGAGGCTGCTGCGAGGCGGGATAACTTCTGCGAATCCACTAGTGTGCTGTTCAGTCATCATGTTACTATGTAGCTTGATCTTCAAATGCTTACCGGTCACCATAGGCGTAGTCACTGCTTCATGTCAGTGGAACGAAAGTATGTTGGATTTTGGGGTACCACAAACCTGGTGATTTCCAAGATGGCCTTCTCCCCGATGCTCATAGCCTGAGAAGGATCATGGGACGGTCCAAGAATGCCCTCGTCCCAGCCTTGTGACCGTCAGCCACTGCATAAACCGTGAAGTCAACACCAAAGCTGCTCACCTCGGATGACCCTGCCAGCTCCAATCTCGGTGACCAAGTCTCCACGGCCGGCGGAGCTGTCGAATCTGGGGCTTGTCAGACGGCATATCTGGCATGATGACTGTCGAGACCTACTGATTGCCCTTGTTATCCGGCGCGGTGGACTGGTACAGCCAGCCAGTGTACCTGCGAGAGTTAGCTGTTGAACTGTAGGCACAAGACGGCAATTGCTGACTCGATGGCAACCCTGTCGCCCTTTTGTGGCCTGTTGACGCCGTCGCCTTGCTCGAGAACGGTTTTGGTGACACCCATGGTGAAGATTGAGGTTGGATTGACTGAAGAGGCGGTACTGAGGGTTGAGAAGTGATGTTGGTGTACGTGGGTCGAGGTCACGATGGTCTGGGGAGGTTGACGTCTTTTTGAACTAGTGGGAGAAGGTGGGGTGAGTGGGTGGCAGTAGTGGGGCAGTAGTAGGCCAGTCGACTGGACGGGACTCCTGGAAGGTCTCAAAGACGAATGGGGTGACTTGAACTGACAAAGACGAGACCGCTTCAGGGGGACCTTGGGATGTTTGAAAGCAAATCATATGAAGCCTTACACCTGGGTCAGACACGCGAGGATGCCAGCGCTTTATGTATAATTACCGTCGCTGAGGCTCTGCGGAGACTTGGGAAGACCCAGAGTTGCATACCTCCTACTTAAAAATGACCACCGCTCCCGACGGCCAGGGTGACAATGTTGAGGATGACGGTGGAGCCTCGCGTGCCCGACGGGAAATGGTCTACAGGTTGAGTCTCAGATGCCGTCAAGCAGCGCTGCAACATTACGGTATTCCCTCCCCAATGGACGGGGTCCATCCGAACGCATGGCGCTGCTCGTTCTCTCCTCTCTCCGTCTCCTCCCCTCCCATCACATCCTCTTCCCCCACCCAGCCCGCAACTCAATCCAAGTCGCCGTCTGTTCGGTCAGCTCTTCCGCATCACCAGCGTCGCGGGCCATGCTAGCGCTTCCGCAGATGCCTCGAGGTTGGCTGAGATGCTGCAGACGTGGGTTCTGTCCAGCACAAATAGTCCAATGAGGGCGGCGTGGACTGTCGTCCCAAGAGAGGAATGCTGCGAGGGCCTGAAAGAGCTGCGTTCACGGGCTGGGATGATTGTTTTTTGGGAGCCCAAGGCCGGGATCGAGGTCTCTACTACCTACTTGCTACACTCTGCTGGATGTGTATACTACATCGGTTCCAGGGTTGGGCCTGTTGTGGAACGACTGGTTGCGACATGCCATCAACCGAGCCGCTGTACCGCCAGGCCCATCTTCCAGCGGCACACTTGTCGATATCCTTATGCAAAGACCCGGCTCAACGTCATGTCGGGCTCCCGAGCATTCTCACGAGTTGGAGACTTGGAGTCCGAACAGCAAAGCTCAGTAACCAAGATACCTGAGGTACCTTGGGTATGGTAAGCAGGGCCAACCACCACGCATAATTCAGTCTGCAGCTACGCCCACAGCCGAAGAGCGGATGATCGCTGTGCAGTCTGCTGGCTGGGCAAGACAAGTGAAAGCCATCTCGGCCATGCCAGCAATTGGCTGACGTTCTCTTGTCTTGGGCAACAATACTCAACATGTCACCATCAGCCATTTCACCGGGCCTGTTCTAGAATCAAGACTCGACCACGATCGCTCATGCGGGAGCAGCTAATCTGCTCAGCAGAACGCACCCAGCAGTGATGGTTCCTCCCGCCACGAATGCTCCCGAAGAAGTACAGCAATATGCGAAAAGGCTGGACGTACAAAGGTGACAAGGACAAGGTACATGGCAATGCGGCATCTTGCTCCGGCTAGCCACATGGCAGACGTTGACTTCGATGAAAAGTCCCAATTGCCAGATCCCAACGCATTTCGAGAAACTTTAATCTACTACGTGTACCTGTGGTGATAGCAGATGCGGGTGCAGACATTTTTCACACATCGGTCTGAGTTCCCCCTTTCTGATGTTGCTTGCGACTGCATTTGAACGACAATGAGTGGTTAGGAAGACGGCCACGACAGAGCAAGTCCGGGTGGGTGTTGGCTTCAGAGTATTATAGGCGCATCTGGCGGCTAGAGCGTCTTACATAGGTACCCTTGCCTCTTCTTGTGATATCTGGGGAGATCTGCTTCACAATCTCGCGAACGCATCTTGGACTTGAAGCTGTCAGACTGATTGCAAGTGCTCTTTGAGCACTCAACATCCAACAATAATCGATCAACACTCCAGCTTTTCGACTGCCAGAAATTTTGCAGAGCTATCAGGCGGTGAGAATTGCGGAAGATCGAGTCCACATGATCTTCATGTTACAACCGTGAAGAATTCGTGGTTGGACAGAGCGGAGACAGGCATGGAAGAAGTGACGGTTCCCTTCCAATCACCCTCACCATCCTTGCCCCTGTGGAAATACCGAATCTCCGGGATTCCAGCACGCTTGACGGCGTCAAGAACACCGTGATAGTTCTGGCCAATATGGCCCATTTCATGGCTGTCGTCGGACAAGGTAAAGCTGCCGCCCATCTCCAGGAACACCTATCCTGATTAGTGGAAATTCGCTGAGAACGAGAGCGAGACTGACCTTGCATACGTCTACTTGAGGGTAGGGTTCTTTCATGTTCTTTCCTTTCCGAAGAGCGGACGAGTTGAGCTCCAAAATACCTCCATACCCCTGGATGGACTTCAAGTTTCGGACGATGCGGTCCCACACTCCAGCATACTTCTTCATGCTCGCATCTGGAGCATCGCTCTTCAGTCTGATCAGGTCGAAATGGCCTACAATAGGAGGTTGAAGCTTCTGAAGCATGTCGTACTGCTCATCAAAGAATTGTTCAAAAATGCCTTCATCGGTTCCACCACACAGAGCGCGAGCCTTCTCGTACAGGAGTAGGTCGAAATCTATAGGAACGGTCTTGACATGATGGATAGAGCCCATAAAGAGATCGAAATGATACTTCTCACGGATACCTTCTATAACCGACAGTGACTCAGGCCGTATCCACTCGGACTCAAAGCCAATCAAAATGTCGATTTGCGACTTGTATGCGTCTCTGAGTCGAACGGCCTCAGCGTGGTACTTGTCGAAGACGTCAAAGAGACCGGCTTCATCGTACAGCTCCTCCTACATGGCCAATTAGACCATTTCGAGAAGGCAACAGGAGCAAAACCGACCTCTTCTGGATAGAAATCCTCTCTGGACCGTGGAATATGCTCCGTCAGCGCGAATACCTGCATCTTGCGAGATATGGCCGTCTTCACCATGTCCTCCAGCGAGTCTTTGGCATGGCTGCAAAACTGGCCGGAGTGACTGTGGTGCGAGAAGGGCATTGCTGGGAGAGTCACGGCTCTGGTGGAATTGGAGACTGTCTCTGGCGGCGGAGTCACAAATGGAAGAGGTGAAGTCACCAAGTCGTTGATGCGGCGAAGCGGCCAAACGCTTGGTCTTGGTCGACTTTGGGGGCCGATCCCGTGCCGTGCCCCGTGCTCGCGTATCTCCCCCAGACTGGATGGTGCAGTCATTGCTTCAACGAATACCCCCCAATCTCGTGGATATTGCCGTTGGGGTACTTATCTCTCATCTTGAAGCGTGTCCTCTCCGCATCTGCGCTGCTTCGTGAAGCTCCTGGATTTCCACTCGGTCGATACCTCGACTGCAGCTTCACCCGCGTGCTTTTGTCCGCGTCATCGATAAGGCACCTACTCTATCGCATTCGCGTTCGATCAACCATGGCGATCCATCCATCGCATCCAGCTTCCAGCAGCGGAAGTCAGAGGACCACCTTGACTCCCAGCGAGATCGAAGCATGGACGACGCAAGCTGTCCAGGCACTGAATGCCGTCTCGCTCAATGAAGCCGCGCCACTCCGCGGTGCTTCGGTGACTCTGGATATCCCCCTTGACGCGACATCGCAGCCTGCCCGCGATGATGAGGACAAGCTCGATGGTGCCGCTGTTCCCATGCCGCGAACTCCCCGCCGTGAGCCTATGCGACGCGACAGCCTGAAGAGGCGCGAAGCTTTGCTCAAGGGCAAGGAGGGCAGCCGGCGTCGGCAGCGATGGGAGAATGGTAGGTTATACCTCCAACATGATTCCATCTCCGCCATCAAGTCATGATACTGACGGCGTGAAGATCGTCTCCTCAGCAATCCTTGGGCACAAGCTCCCCTGCCCAGCGACTGGGAAGTCCAACCCACCTGTCCTCGCTACGCCGTCCCCTTCTTCCTCGCACCCATCTGGGACGACACTCTCGCCAAACGCGTCGAGAAGCGCGAGAAAGCGGCCGTTGCCGCAAAACAGGCTCGTGATAAGGTGGAGGCAGCTGTCGAAGGCCGAGTGCCCCGGGAGCTTCGTGACAAACTGAAGCGCGCAAAGGGGGCCAAGGGCGCAAAGGCTCTCCTTCAAGACCTCGAGATGGAGGTCCGAAAGTTTGTCGCGCGATGGGAAGAGAAGGAGGCAGAAATGGTGCGCGAAGGCATGGTCGATCCAGACTCGGAGGATGAGGAGATTGTATTCGTTGGGAGAAATGGGCAGATGCATGATATGCAAACCCCTAGAACCTCCGAGGAGAGCGATATCGGCCAGGCTCAGTTGGTCTTTGACAGTCTGGAGGAGGACCGTGGCGCGTCTTTCGGGTACGTACGCACCATGATATGTGTGACAAGTAGTGATGTGACCCGGACGATGCTAACTACCTGCCCTGTAGACGCTGGCTCGTGCATTCGATAGGCGAGTACTATGGCCTCCGGACATGGTCGGTCACGGTACCTGGAGATCCTGCGAGACGAGAAGCCTATGTTGGACTCCAGCCGTCCAAGCAGAAGTCGAAACGTCGAGTTTCCTTTCGCAGTCCGCTTCCCAGGCCGCTGTGGGGTCTGGTATAAGTTGTCCGTCCGTCTTTACTTATCGTGCTTCCACCATTCGTCTTCTGAGTCCGTACACATTTAATCATCATCTTTTCCTTTTACACCGGTGGAATAACTCATATGCTGGGATGTGGGCTTTAGTCGAGTCTTGAGTGTTTGAGTATTGTTCATTACCTGTTACACCCATCTTACCTAAGATACACGAAGATCTTTGCTCGTTCTTTGCTTAGATTCTTCGACTCTGCTGCACTCATGCGGTCCGCGAGAATTGGGCATTCTCAGCTTCTGTGCTGGTGAAATTTCAAGACGTCCAAGGATGAGCGGATTGCTTGGACGACAAGGTGAATTCATCCCGGGAAGCCCGATCCATTGGTTTCTCCCCTGGAAATAAATCATCTGCTCCATCTTGAATGCCACTGCGATAGTGAATAGGAGGTCATCTCTTCGCGAAATGCATTGCTGTGGTAGTACACGCGAGTCATGCGGAAGCTTCCCAGGCGTTGGCGGGATTTTGGCCAGGGCGCAACGTCATTTGCCAGGGCGCAGGCGAGCTCTGGGAGCTGCCTCCAGCTCCAACATCATCCTCCAGACCAATCTCTTGGTGCTGTAGGCGCCTATTCCTATCTTCTCCCCGGGCAAGCTATCAGCGACCTCTTATGAAACAGCTTCCTGCTCTCGTCCGGCTCCTCCTCC
Organism: Aulographum hederae CBS 113979; assembly: GCA_010015705.1. Lineage (NCBI taxonomy): Eukaryota > Fungi > Ascomycota > Dothideomycetes > Aulographales > Aulographaceae > Aulographum > Aulographum hederae. The sequence continues at coordinate 54,333 of ML977182.1, forward strand.
TCGCTATCCAAATGTCGCGGGTCGCCGTCCAGGAACCCACCGCGACACTCCAAAAATGGTGCGCTCCCCAGTCGCCATCGCGCTGATCGCGACCATTACCATCCTGCTGCTCTCGATCCACTTCCTGAACCTAGTCGCCAATTATGGCGACTTCCATGACTTGTGGAACGATAGATTGGGTAGCCAGGGTCTGAAGACGGATCCCCGGATCGATCAGAAGAATGCCGGGAGGAAAGCTTCGTTAGCTGGAGATCAATATCTGCTGGGCGTGGGGAAGGCGGATATCACTGGGTTAGTTAGTCCAACCTCACTACTGCGGTATAGTCGTAGCTAACAACACCATGTAGACCAGTGGTGGAGCTCAATCTGATGGGCTATGCCAACACATCTCAAATCGGCAGCGGACTCCGCCAGCGTCTCTACTCCCGCGCCTTCATCGTCGGCTCGACCTCCGTGCCTACCGACCGCTTCGTCTATCTCGTCCTCGATACCCAATCCGGAGATACTGCGACAAGACACGGGATTCTGGAGGCCCTGGCGAACCTTGGGCAAGAGTATGCTCTGTATGGGAATCAGAACGTCGCCGTGACAGGGACTCATTCGCATTCGGGGCCGGCGGCGTGGCTCAATTACCTCCTCCCGCAGATCACGAGCAAGGGGTTCGACAAGCAGAGCTACCAGGCTATTGTGGACGGTGCGGTGCTTTCCATCAAGCGCGCCCATGAGAGTCTTGGGCCTGGAAGGTTGAGTGTGGGAATGACGAACATCTCCGACGCAAACATCAATCGCAGCCTCTTCGCCTACCTTGCCAATCCTGCTTCCGAAAGGGAGAAATACACAGACAATGTCGACAAAACTTTGACACTCCTCCGCTTCCAGCGCGAACAAGACGGCAAAGACATTGGGGTTCTGACGTGGTTCTCCGTCCACGGCACAAACATGCTTGGGAACAACAGCTTGATCACAGGCGACAACAAGGGCGTGGCTGCTTACCTCTTTGAGAAATCCATGGCCGCAAACACTGCGTCCAATGCTGCACCAGGCTTTGTGGCAGGCTTCTCGCAATCAAGCGTCGGCGATACGACACCAAATGTCAACGGCGCTTACTGCGAAGACGGAGCCGATGCAGGGCAGGAGTGCAAGCTTTCGGACAGTACTTGCGACGGGCGTAGCCAAGCCTGCCATGGACGGGGGCCGCTGTTTGGACTCGAAGACCATGGGACGGCTTCCTGCTTCGAGATCGGACGTCGACAATTTGCCGGTGCATTCGACCTCTACACAACCATGGTGTCAGCCTCGACTCCTGTAGCTGGCGGTGCCGTCAAGGCCTTTCACACTTTCACAGACTTCTCCAACTACGAGTTCGCACACCCTGATCCCAAGAACAAGACACTTGTCCGAACATGCCCGGCCGCATTGGGCTACTCCTTCGCAGCGGGAACTTCAGACGGACCTGGCGCCTTCGACTTTACGCAGAATGACCCTGGAGCGCCAAACGCCAGTCCGGTGTGGGGTGTGGTGAGCAGCCTCCTTCACGCGGCAAACCAGACGCAACAAGACTGCCAGTCGCCGAAGCCTATCCTCCTCGACGTTGGCGAAACGCACCTTCCGTACGACTGGTCGCCCAACATCGTCGACGTGCAGGCTTTCCGAATCGGGCAGCTCTATATCATAGTGTCACCCGGTGAAGCCACGACTATGTCGGGTCGACGGTGGAAGTCTGCCGTGGCTGGAGCGGTGGATGCGTCTGAGCCAGTTGTTGTCCTTGGAGGGCCGGCAAACAGCTATACGCATTACATCGCCACTCCGGAGGAGTACGGCATCCAGCGTTACGAGGGAGCATCGACGCTCTACGGTCCGTATACTCTGAATGCGTACATCAACGTGACCCTGTCGTATCTGCACCTGCTGGATTCGGGAGAAGCATTTGTTCCGCAGCTCATTCGTGGTCCACTGCCGCAGATCAACACGAACCGCTCCCTTGATTTCATTTCAGGAGTGGTGATGGATGGCTCGGCGCTGAGTTCTTTCGGTCAGGTGATCTCCGGAAAGGACGTCAAGCCATCGTACAAAGCCGACGGCAGTGATGGGCCAGTGACGGTCAACTTCGTCGCCGCGAATCCGAGAAACAACCTCCATCTCGAGTCCACGTACGTCTCTGTTGAGAAACAAGATCCGTCCTCTGGCCAGTGGACGACGGTCAGGGATGATTCGGATTGGGACCTGGTGATGCACTGGGAGAGAACGAGTACCGTGTTGGGCACAAGCCAAGTGCAGGTCGTCTGGGAGGTTGGAAAATGGAACAATGTTGATGCGATGAGGGCGCAGGAGGGGAGATATAGGATTAAATACTTTGGAGACTCTAGGAGCGTGACCGGGACGATCTCGCCTTTCATTGGGACAAGTGAGGAATTTCGGCTTGTGGTATAAGCGGCCGGGGTGTTTTGGACTGGACAAGGGAGTTTTTGGCTGGGAAATTGGATACGAACTGGAGTATCGTGAGAATATATAGGAATACCACGAAGGCAACTCGGTTGGATAATGAATTGAGACTGTAATTGAAGATATATCAAGATTGAAAATCGAGGTAGGCAAGGTATGGTCCTGCGAGTATAGTCGCTCCTCACTAAGTATTTCCTGACCATGTACCTTAGATATTCGAAGTTGATGAGATTGACGTGGACTACAGAGCATCGCAGAGGCATTGTACAAGGCTCTCCCGAATCCGGAGCGTACTTCTAGGTAGCACTGAGAGTTTTGGGGCTTATCGCCCTTCTCGCCCCGTGGATAAGAAATTTGGACTCGAGAATCAATTTCTCCACCGTATCATACAGACAAAACGCACCTGATGCGCTTACCACCCAACATGAGAGGATCCGAATTGAACAAAACACTCAAGAAAAACTGCCAAACACAATTGCTTTACCAGAGTGGTTGTCGTCATGAAGCAGAGACTCCTCCAATTTCATCATGAGTGTTGAAGTGCGGACCAGCAGCTCTGCAAAGTTATGAGATCGTGTACAGAGGGAGAGATATTTGTCGACATACCTTCGTATTCGATGTCATAGCTGACAGCATCGTCTTCGTTTGCTTCCATCAATATTGGAGTGTCGCGCCTCCACTTCCGCTCTTTTACCCTGACATTGATTCCGACATTCTTCAGCGTGTCAACCCAGAGAATATGCCGATTCCGTCCTACATCGTCCACTAAGACTTGTTCGCTTTGACTGAACCCATCTATTGACGTCTCGCCCTCCAATCCAGCCATCTGCGCCAACCAGTCGCGCCAAACCCTCACCACGCCCTCCTCAACCTGAACAAAGCTCGTAAACAAGCCATTGCGCGGGCCAACCCTGACCAGATTCGAGTCGGCGCATAGCTGCGTAAACAGCTCGTGACTCTCGAGCGAAAGCGTCTGCTTAACCGTCACGCCGTCGAACCGCGCAGCCGTCGACGAAGAAGCCGCCGCAGACGAGACATGCGTGCGGGACCCAGGGATATCTCCCGCAGGATGACGAGGCCTCGGGCCATCAGGTAGACGCCTATGCGGCCGAAACGAAGAATACAGATTCTTCATCTTGCCCAATTGGCCAATTGCACACTTGGACTCGTCCCATTGTTTGCTTGCGCCGGCGCCGACATCGAGGCCGGCGGTGCCGAGGTAGGTGCAGTAGAGGGGCGGTTCGGTGAGGCGGGCGGACGGGTGGTAGCATTCGAGGAGGAGGGTGTGTTCGTGGAGGTTTGCGGCGAGGAGGAGGCGTGTGTGCAGGATGCGGAGGACGAGGGCGTGCAGGCGGTGCGAGATGAGGGTTAGAGGGAGGATGTCGTGGGTGTGGAAGGTGCTGAGGATGGTGAGGAGGAGCTCGTTTGGGAGGGTGAGGAGTGGAGGTTGCATTGTGGTTAAGCGGCGGTCGATATGAAGGAACTGGGGACTGTGGTCGACTACAATAGTAGAAAGGTGTCGAGGGTGGTCGTGTGGTCACTTCGTCGGTGAATGAATCAGGCGATAAGCTATCGACTTATCTTATCGGGACAATCGTCCACGTGATCTCGCGATTTCTTGCATTTCTCGCCCCGCCCTTGACGCGTCCAGGCGATACTTCTATATCCACATCCACATCCACATCCCCGCGACAATAGCACAACTCCAACCGGCGCAGCCCTCGCCACTATGGCGGGAATCTCGAGCAAGATGTCAGACTTCATCCAGGAACGAGTCGATGGTCACCGTAACAGACAGCCGCCCGCACAACAACCGAGGAACAGGCCTGCAGAAGCAAATGCCCGCAAGGTTCTGGCTCAGCATAGTAAACTGAAAACAACCACCCGATTGACGCATTCCAACGCCGCCCAACAAACCAGGGGAAACCAACGTGAACCTTCAGCTGAAGACATGCCCCCACCTCGGTATGCCGCTTTACAAGGCCGCCAAGCCGAGAGGCCAGAAAGCGCTCGTGACGACAACTTTGGAACCGACATCGAAGGCTACACTGAAGCTACTGTACCAAGCATCATCCAAGTCGAGGACAGTCAGTTGGATGAAGACGGCAACCCCGTTCCTCTGGATGGTGGATATTTGAACGAAGAAACTGAAGAGGACTTCCTGGGCAGGGTGACGCACGCCTCTCAAGAGATTATGAATCATCCGGCACCACGTTTGAACAATGCTACTGGTGATCTCCGTGGGAGCGTTTTTGGAGACGGTCAGTCGTACCCTACTACCTCGGACGGCCAATACACCAATCAACACGCCAATCAGGATGAGGAGGAGGGTTCTGAAGACTCTTATGAGACCGAGGTAGACGAGGATGTCGATGAGGGTGAAGAAGTTTCTGTGACGCCAAAGAAGAATCAAAACCGCACGTTGCAGCGAGCTCAGCAGCCCCTTGACTATGATGCCGCGAATTCTCCGACTCGTCAACATTTCCCGCAGAATCAGAGTTCAAACCACCAGAGACGAGATGGCCCTGCGACCACTTTGCCTACTCCGCAAAGTCAGCCTTTCTGGGGACACCCACATACTGGACACTACAAACATGCCTCAACGCATGCAACTCCTGGCCAGAACGGGATTCAAAATCAATCTGGTCATCAGACGAACATCCCGATCCATACCCAGTCTGGCTCCAGACGTATTCAACCAACTCAAGGTGGCTTTGCGGAGCCGGTTGGCCTTACCAGGAACCCAGCGCCACTTGCCGATCAACAGGATGCTCGAGTCCAGTGCGGAGCTTCTGGCGACCGCAGAGACGAACCTCGCGATCTCTCCCAAACGGTTCCGCGTCAACAACATGGCCTAGGGAATCAAGCAGCGCTGCCATCCGTCACTACCAACACCGCTACCCCAGTCGCGGCAAACCCTGTCGAGAACGGGTCTCTCAACGAAGAAATGCTTGACTATCCTGCAGCCAAAATCAAGCAACTCGAGTTTTCCCAGCTTCAAATGCAGTCATTCGACGTCGACCCAACCTCAGGCGACCCGGTCCTTCCCAAGGAAGTCCAGAACGCCCCTCTGGCAGACCGTCTCGAACACGCCCGAACCCTGCCCAACTTTGAGCACCAGAAGAAGTTCTTCGCCCAGCTGCCGCTGGAAGAGTGGGAAGACGCTGGCAACTGGTTTCTGGGGAAATTCGGCGAAATCGTGGCCCAGTTAAGCACAGCACGCAAGGAAAAGCGCAAGTTCGCTGCGAAGTTCGAGTCGGAGTTGTCTAAGCGCCACAACCGTGTCGAGAAGAGGAAAGTGACTCTCGAGGATACGATTTCGTCTATGCAGTCGAGTGGACAACAGGTTCTTCAGAAGGCTGAGACGCCGAGGAAGAAGAAGAGGTGAAGCATGAGACGGAATCGGTTGTGGGAGATCTCCGCTTCACGCATGCCTGGGCAGTTTCTATCTTTGCGTTTTTCTAGTCGCTCACCCAGTTTTCATTCATCGCATGGTCCTTACTGTCTGCATCATCACGAAGGAATTTCATACTGGTATGGGTTTTGGTGACGATGGGGTTGATCTTGCTCATGAAAATGTCGAGACGAATAATGCATATCTGGCGCTATATACCCACCAACATGTACTATTAGCTGCTGTTCCTTTGAAGTATTGTCATGGATCTTGCTCAGATACTGTGAAAATGGCTCCGTAGAATCAAACTGAAATATCATGATTGAATCTTTATGAACTATTCTACGGATGCTGCCACCAAAATACAAAACACAATAGAATCAGCAGAGCAAGCTACTCCCGAGGTCAAGTGGTTGGATGTAGATACGTTGTCATTCTTGGGTTGAACTTGTTCGCTTTCAAATATCTTCAGATAGCTTCCGACTGCAACGTTCAAGGGTCACTTCAAAAAGTCGAGCCGCCGACGAAATAGTAAAAATGAACAGAGACCAGGACTGTATGCAGAAAATCAATTTGCAGCTGCTCAAATAAACAACTTACAGGTTCGTCTCGAGAGGATACGAGGAGGGGTCCTTGCAGAATGGGGCGTAACAGCTTCGATGAGACTTGGCGTCGCCTGGACACATGCCCTCTGCGACCGAAGGCGAGGTGGAAGAGACGCATTACATTCACGTATGAATTGGAAGCGAACGGGAAATGGCAATCGAGCTTCGTCTCTGCAAAGCAGAAGACTCAGCGACACCTGTGGAGGGAAAGAGCCTCGATTGTCCTACCGGGCATGACCCATTGTCAATGCCAGTGTATGCTAGGTATCATTTTCCATCCACCCATAACCAGCAGCACGACTCTTGACTTTCTACTTCCTGCCACCTGGTGGGCCGCCGCCGAAGCGACGAGGGCGCTCCGCAACCTTCTGCTTGACGACAGGGACGACATTGACGGGGAGGCTGTCGAACTGTATTCCTCGAATTAGCTCAATGCGACATATTGTGACGCAGGAGTCGACTTACGCCCATGCTCTTCAACATGTCCTTGGTTAGGCCATCGACGTGTAATTGACCATCCTCAGAGTTCTGTGTAAAGTCCAAAGCCGAGATCTCGGGCACGTATTGATCCTTGCGTTCACGCTCCTCTTCTTGCAGCTTGAAGGAGATGCCGCGGACAGGACCACGCTGGATACGCTTCATCAGATGGGTGGTGTAGCCGGCAATCTGGCGAGGAAAATGTCAGTGCCTGTTTCTCGGAGCGCGATACCAATGCGACGGTGGCTGTCGAACGCATTCGACATTGACGCCAAACCATAATGACAGAGAGCCCAGAACTCACCTTGTTGCGCAGGCGCTTGGAGGCAATGATGGCGACTTCATCGCAAATCCTCTTGTTGACCTCAAAGTCTGCATGGGATGGTCAGTCGTGAACAGGATACTGAAGTCTTCAGCAGACGCACCGAGAGTGAGACGTGGGTAGTAGCGCTCGATGATGATCCTGGAGGACCGCTTGACGGTCTTGTTGCGAACGCGACCCATGATTGCTGTGCTGTGTGGATGATTGTCGAGGTGCCGTAATCAGTGATTTTTGAGATGCGTGGAGGTGTGTGGGCTGTACGGCATCTTCCGTGAAGACTTGGCATATCGGTCACGTGCAATACTATCCAGAAGACTCCTCCGCTCCTCCCATCCAAGCGTCATCCAAGGAAGACAAAGCGGAATCCATTGTAATTATTGGCGTAGACATTCAACTTCTTTGCGATATTGCGAACTGTGAGTATAATACACGGATTTGCTCATATTATCTACCTGCCTCCTGAGCGAGAATTCGAACCCATTCCAAGGTTATTTATCGCTTGATTCATGTCTTGGGGCATAGTTGATCTCGGAACACTTCCCTCAACCCGAGGACCGCGAGGGGCCAGCTTTCCCACGTTGCCCAGTTGACCGGCACCCTTAGGCTCGTTGCCAGGCTTCCCGACGCGAAGTCCGATTCGGCCTTGATGATCAATTCGCGCACCCAATGGAACAACCTTCACCCTTATCCCGCCCTCTTCCACGAATTGTGATTCCATATCATCGATAAAATCGACGTCTTTAATGGCCGTGTTCACGGCAATACCGGCCACGCCGATCATCCCTCCTGTATTACCGGAAGCTGGCCCAAGGGCACGAGCGTCCACGGGCTGACGTTCCTTTTGTGGGCCATGAATTGGATGGTTGTCGAGGATTGCATCTGATCGCAGATATGAGAGTCCAGCCGCTGGATGTGTTGACGGTACTTTTTCAGCTTGGAAGCTCGTGGTCGCTCCATCCGCGCCGAGAGGAGGTAGATCCAGAAATTCCCTGATATAATCTGCCAAAGTTGATGCCAAAGTTGTGTCTTTTCGCAATTTGGCGATTTCCTTTGATACAATCAACTGCTCGCGCTTTGTCAGGGCATCCCAGTGGTAATTCTTGGTCTTTTGTCCGGGCATACTCTCCGCTTCTGCGAGAGCTTCCATCCTGCTCGAGCCCCGAGCGGGACCCAGAATGCGTTCGCACAAGAAATCAGTAAACGACCCCTTCTTCTTCTCAATACTCTGCATGTATTTGTTGAAGTCTCCTTCGGCCATTGTTGTGATCGCAGGGCCACCAAATTTCCATCGGCTTCGTTTGAGGTTCCGTAAATCGAATGAGTTTTCGGAAACTGTCGGTTCGAGAGCAGTGTTGTCGACAGTTGTTTCGTAAGCCCCCGTCCATTGATCTATTCTCCCTGGGGTCTCTGCCTGGATTGCCACTCCAAGCTCTTGAAACTTTCGCAATGTTTTTGTGTGAGCGTTGGCAGGCTCGAAGTCGGTGATCTGCTCCCAAGAATCTTGTTCTATAATACGCAAAGTTGGATCGGTACCTCGAGCAGTCGTCCGAAGCGGTAGTGGACGCTTGAGGCCCCAATCGCCTCGTCCAAGGGAGGATGGAGGAGTTGTGATGGCTTGTCTCGTCGGATATGGTCTGGTTGCAGAATCGGAGAATCGTGTGGAGCCATCGGCTAGTGAATTGCCCAATGCGGGATCTGGTAGAGGTTGTGGGATGGAGAACAGGCGGGAGTTCCGTAAGAGTCTCGCCGTGGGAGACCCGCGTTGTGCGAGCATGCCGTGGCGGGAGAGCAATGGCTCGAGATGCTGCGAGGATGAGAGGATGGAGCGTCAGAGAAGTAAATGTTGAAGCGCGACGGAGCTCTGCGGTGCTTCGGCAATGCCAAGCATTTCCGCTCCGACATATCCATTTCTCAGGCAGGACTTCGGAAGAGACGACTGCACATCAACCCTCAAGACGAACAGAAAAGCAGGAAAGCAGAGAACAACAGTTTCAATGTGTCCAAAACTCCCGAAAAAATCTCTAATTCAGTGAGAAGGACTGCTTTGCACACCATCATCGTCATCTCCAAAGAATCCTTCCTCGTGACTTTGCGATTCATAACACGTCCGAGCCCCTGAACAGCAACCACCGCGTCTGTTTTAGCTAGGTACCAGGTAAGGTTGCGATTGTGCCTTTATGATTTTCCATCCTAACACCCAATTTTCAGGCCAAAAAGTGAATGTCAGAGGCGTTTCTATCCTGCAACTGCCCTTCATTTGCACTATGGCGTCGAAAGCCATGCCGTCGGCCTTGAAGTTCGATTTGATCGCGAAATGCTCAGTAAATCATACTGCAAAGAATCTACTTTCCCTCGCCTAACAGTTGCAAGGTCACGAAAGCTCGAGCATCGACTCTCCATCTCCCACACGGACCCGTCTCGCTCCCAATATTCATGCCTGTTGCGACCCAAGCTTCGTTGAAAGGCCTGACCCCTGAGCAATTGGAGGAAACTAGCTGTAGACTGTGTTTGAATAATACGTACCATCTGTAGGTAGCTTCACTCGAGCTGGCAAGTCGATTTTCGCTGACCGTACCTCAAAGCGGACTGAAACCAGGTCAGGCTACCCTAGATGCAATCGGAGGAGCACATAAGTTGCAATCATGGCCACACAACATCCTTACAGGTACTTCCTCCATTCCATCTTCAGTTTCGTAGCACTAACGTGAACAGACAGTGGTGGGTTGGTGAACATTGCCCTGCTTGGAATCTGAATTGATGGCTAATACCGAGTTTAGCTTCCAAATGGTCTCCCTCCTGAGACTGGCAAAAGTCACTGAAGAAGGCGTCCGGTTCCTCAGCCCTCATGATGGCACCCCTATGCTTCTTACGCCGGAACATTCAATATCACTTCAGAACTCCATTGGATCTGATATAATCATGCAGCTGGACGACGTCATTGCGACGACCTCCCCAGACCTCGCGCGAATGGAAGAGGCTATGAAACGATCCGTCCGATGGCTGGATCGATGCATCGAGGCGCACAAGTACCCCGAGCGACAAAATCTCTTTTGCATCATCCAAGGCGGCCTCAATCTGGACTTGAGGAGAGAGTGCTGCAAAGAGATGGTTGCGAGAGATACCCCTGGAATTGCAATCGGCGGGCTATCAGGGGGCGAGGAGAAATATGCGTACTGCAGAGTGTCAGTCTCTCCCGTAGCATGAACTGGAACGCAGCTGACTTTGCACTCAGAGTCGACACTTGTACCGACCTCCTACCAGAGAAGAAACCACGATATGTCATGGGCGTGGGGTATCCGGAGGACTTGGTCGTGTCGGTTGCACTGGGGGCCGACATGTTTGATTGCGTATGGCCAACCAGGACAGCCGTAAGTCTCTCGAAATCATGATATTCCACGCCTAACCTCGACTTCAAGCGGTTCGGCAATGCCATCACTTCCACAGGGACGCTAAATCTGCGGAATTCAGCATATGCTGATGATTTTGGCCCCGTCGAAGAAGGGTGTGGCTGCATCTGCTGTCGACCAGTCGCAGAGGGAGGATTGGGCATCACAAGAGCCTACGTCTACCACGTTGCTGCTAAGGAGACCGCTGGAGCTCACCTCCTGACGATGCACAATGTTTACTATCAGTTGAACCTCATGCGACAAATCAGGACGGCTGTGGTAGAAGACAGGTATCCGGACTTTGTCAAGGAGTTCTTTGCCCAGTTGTATCCAAGCAAAGACAAGTTCCCAGGGTGGGCGGTTACTGCGATGAAAGGGGTTGGAGTAGACTTGCTTGAGTGAATCCAATTTCCATGCGTTGCAGGGCAACCTTTGCGAGCAAAACTCAAATCATGATTCCACTTGGAGTGATAGCGCGCGAAGAAACATGATATCTTCTTGAATATTCCAGCTAAATGTAGGGTTGAAATATAGGCCCACCTAACTAGTTGATATTTTATGCTCAATGACGGCACTTGCGGCCCCCAGCCTTATGCTGTCGCGTTTCCCAAAGTTTACGCGTGATCCTGACAAGTGACAACAACCTGCGACAACAACCAACCTGGAGCTGTCAACAGGTCAGCTTTGATGAGAAGCTTTCTCCTACCGTCTGAATTTCAACTCAGCCATGGACACTCACCTTGCGCCGCACTACGGCACCGCCAATTCACGACCAAACAGCAACGGAAATCCCCCGATCTCAAACCACCACCTTTCACCGACCGCTGCTCCAGAAGGCGTGGTACCGAGCGTCGAAGCCATGGCACAAAACAACCTACATTTCCCACAGCATGAAAAGTCCGCTTCACCTTCCGCGACGAGGCCATCACCGAATCCGCTACGTCGCAGCTCCAGCACCTTCAGCAGCACCGACCGCAGAACCCCATCGTCACCCTTACTTAACAGGCGGACTTCGACAATATCATTGCGCGACGGCGAGCGCCCCACGACTCCTCGACAGATGACACCGAGGCGGTCTTCAACCAACCACTTCTCTTCGTCACCTTCGATGGCCAGGGCATCTCTCGAAGCGTCCTGGGAGGAACCTCCACCAGCTACACCCAGTTCAATCGCGGCCGAATACTTCATGAAAGAGCTGGCTCTCCATCAGTCAGAAGACGTGGCACCAAACACTGTGGTCATATTACACGATGCCTGCTATGGCCACCGCTATTCGAGGCCAAAGACAACCAAGAGCACGCTCAGCATGATTGTGGAACGGCCAGAGAGGATTCATGCGGGAATCTTGGGTATATCCACGGCGTATGTACGCCTTGGTGAGCGACACGCCGGAGGGAAGAATCCGCCACATCCACAACAGGCACCGTCTTCCGCACTGCCTTTCAAGATCTCCAGGACATCTCGAGTAGTACCTATAACCTCCTCGGCAGTCACCGCCGTCCATGGAGTGGACTGGATGAAGGAGCTCAACATCATGTGTGATTCTGCTGGCCAAAACCTTGCGTCTAGCGGAATGGAACTGCAGCGACCACCGACGACCACTGGGCAACCCAAGGATGAGCTCCATAGTGGCGATTTGTATCTCTGCGTGGAATCGCTGGACGCTTTCCAAGGAGCCCTTGGCGGTGTTTGTGACGGCATTGACGCTGTCTTTCAGGGCACAAAGTCCGGTCAGGGTCCTTCTCAAGCTTTCGTCTGCGTCCGGCCGCCCGGACATCACTGCTCTGCAGACTATCCCTCTGGGTTTTGTTGGCTGAACAACGTACATGTGGGCATTGAGTATGCAACGCAGCAGTACGGGCTGACTCACGCTGCAATCATCGATTTTGACCTGCACCATGGAGATGGATCTCAATCGATCACCTGGGACCACAATGCCAAAATGGCAAAGTTACCAAAGAACACGCCGAACTCGAAAAAGACATCCATTGGCTACTTCAGCTTGCACGATATAAACTCGTATCCTTGCGAGATGGGCGACGAGGAAAAAGTACAGAACGCAAGTCTTTGTATCGAAAATGCACATGGCCAGTCCATCTGGAACGTCCACCTTCAGCCATGGAAGACGGAGGAAGAGTTTTGGCAGCTCTACGAGTCTCGATACCTCGTGCTCATTGAGAAAGCTCGGGCGTTCCTGAAAGCTCATACTCAACGTCTGCGAAGCCTGACGAATGCGGTTCCTCCCCGATCAGCCATTTTCTTGTCCGCAGGTTTCGATGCCAGCGAGTGGGAAAGCCAGGGTATGCAGCGCCATAAGGTCAGTGTACCTACCGAGTTCTATGCTCGGCTTACGAAAGATGTGGTTGCCTTGTCTCGAGAAGAAGGCACTGGTGTCAATGGCCGCATCATCAGTGTTCTGGAGGGTGGTTACAGCGACAGAGCCCTCACAAGTGGCGTACTCAGCCACTTGAGTGGTCTCTGCGACGGCAATGCTGTTCCATCAGCAAACGATGCCAATAGCGAGGCAGGGCTTGGATATCAGATGGCACAGAAGTTGAACGCACTCAGTCTTTCGGAGATTCCAAGCGAAGCTTCTCCGCAAGTGACCCAATTGAGGTACAACAGCGAGTGGTGGCACGCTTCATCGCTCGCTGAACTGGAATCGCTGGTTGTCCCCCCACCTCCAGTCATAAAGAAGCCTCGCGGCGGATTGCCCGCCAACTACTCATCACCCACTCAATCATTCACAGCAAAGGTCGTCGACCCAACCAAGTATCGCAGCGCTTCAAACGCATCAAGGATGGGGTCAGCAGCTCCATCCCGGGCGCCGACACCTCCTCCCCCTGACGTCGATTGGGCTACTGCAGCTCATGAACTGTGTAAACTGCTGATTCCCACAGACCGCCAGACGAGAAGTTGTCGGCCAGAAGAGCTCACCGAATCGCGTGCAAAGAAGGAGAAGCAAGCCGCATTTGCACCGTTGCCAGCTACGGATTCCGGCAGTTCTGCGGGTGGTAGACAGCTTCGCGACCGGAGATCGAAAGTGCCGAATTACGCAGAGCTTAACGAAGGCATGCCGGTCCCTGCTGTGCGGGTGGCATCGAGATCAGACCGGAGAAAGACACTCGCAGACTTTGCTCCGTCGACGAATGATGAGAACACAGGCCCTCTTCCAGCACGAAGACGCCTCAGTGTCGCATCGAACATCAGCGACACGAGTAGTGTAGCCGCTAGCATAGCTCCAAGTGTGACAGCACCCGCTGCGAGGAGGGCCGCGCCTGTCAAGCCGGTCAATGGCGTCCAGATCAAAAAGACTAGAGGTGTCAACAACAACAAAACCACCGGTGTTCCTGCAAAGTCCTCAACTGCAGCTGTTCGTCCACCAGTCTCTCGTGTTGCATTTGCTCACGGAGAAGCACCGAAAGCAGAGAGTACCCCGCCGCTGGCACCGCCGGGAAATTCTGTCCCACGGAATATCAAAGAAGAATCTCCCAGTGTGGCACAGCTTGGGGCTGGATTCACGAAGCTCAAGATCAATGTTCCGACAGACGAGGAGGCCGCCGCTCGAAAGCAGAAGAAGGCTTCCGAGCTGGCTGAGAAGAAGAAGGCCGCGAAGCCCCCTGCGAAGAAACCAACCGCGGGAAAGAGTGGGAAAGCTTCCACAGCTACCTCCAAGAAGGCCGCTTCGACAGAACCCCGGGTCAATCCTGCTGCTGCCAATGCATCGCTTCCCACTGCGGATTCAGGACATCCAGCTTCCGCAGCAGCGGTTTCTAGCGCTACCACACAGCCGATTCCAGCACAGAGCACCGTTCAAGCAGAAACTCCGTGGTTTTCCCCTCCTCCTCTCTCAAGTGAATTTGCTCCTCACAGCACGGCTGCAGCAGAGTCTCAGTCTCATCCGATTGGACTGGGGCAAATGCCAACCTACCAAATACCACAATCTACGGGCCCCATCCCAATGAGCTCCTTTCCAATGACTGCAAACCTTGAAGTACCAGAGGTCGCAATGCCGAGCACAAGCCCGCCACGTCCAGACACTCCTCCAGCTCCACCTCCAATCATGTCGCCTATGCATAATGGCAATGGCAGTGGCAGCGCTCCGCCTGATATACAGTTTGTCCACTATGTACCGCCTGCGCAGATCCCAGGTTCCGCGCTTGCTAGCCAGATCCCCCAGCCTCAGCCTGTCCCCATACCTGAGCCCACTTATCCGGTATTAGGCCAACAATCCTCAACATCGATGCCCCCGCCGCCACTATCCCCTCTCCAGCAAGGACGCATAGACCGCACCGACGTGCAGTCCAGTCCCATCCAGCCTTCGCACGGGATGAACCAGCCAGGCTTCTTGGGAGCAGATGTGCGTCCGGCGTCGTCGTCGGGGCGCACGAGCGCTGATCTTCCTGTTTTTACTTCAAGTGGTTTCATCCCCTTTGGTGTACCGAGGGAGCAGTCTGGGTCGGTGCAGGCTGGACATGAGGGTGCGAAGAGTGAGAAGGAGAAGGCGAAGGAGGTGGATATTTGGGAGGTGCCTGATACGCCGCAGAAGTAGACGCTGGAGCGTCCTTTACTATCTCCCTTGCTTGCTTGGTTTTGTCATGTTAATATACCCCCCCTTTCCCTTTGTTGCGAGTCTTTCTCCTTTCTGCTTTCTTGTTCGTTCGTCTACTCTTGGGTTCAGTGGCTCTCAAAATGGCGTCTTTCTGCCGCAAAAGGTATTCGTCAGTAGCGTGCTTTGATAGCGGAGACTGCGTTGGAACTTGTTGGCGTCGGGTGCCACCATCGAAGATACCCATATATCCTGTCCGTAGAGCTCTAATCCATCGGAATGTCGTTTGCAAGTCTCAAGGTCTACGCTGATGCTTTTTGTGTCACTGGTCAAGTCATTACTGAGATCTGCTAAACACAGTCCCCGCCTAGACTTTTGTTTTGGAAGTTTGAGGTGCGGCTGGTATGGTGACACAAATTGCTCAGCGCAGAGCTTTTTCATAAAGAGTACCAACATTCTCATTTGCATAAGGGTCTAACTGTTATTACCGTGTATCTAGCGACAGCAACGCTCTTCTCTTCCCTCAAGTTCTACTTCTCTCCGTACCAACAATTCTTTCAAATTTTGAGGCCACGCTGATGGAACTTCCCAAACCAAACACCTACTGGCTACCTCCCTAATACTTCCCCCTTCCGACTCCCCTAGGCAGTCACAAAATCACAAAAAGGGGGTCGACTCGTCCACACACGCAACGCAACGCAGGTACAGCTCAGCCAACGCCCTCAACGCCCTCAACGCCCCTTCTAGCCAGCAAGAAAACGACCCTTTTTCGCAGAGAGGGAATAGTGGATGGGAAAAAGGAAGAAGAGAAGACAGACATATATTCGCCTACCTCACCTATACCGCGGCACGGATGTCTGCTCGATAGGGAAAGCTTCAGCTGGTCCTGGTCCTGGTCCTAACTGCAGAGACTTTTCCTTTTCAGCATCTGCGTGGGCATATGCATCTACTGCTAATGCGGATGTGAATGCGGATATTGAAGCACGGGGGAAACATGTGCCCATCAACAGTTCACATGCACATGCATATTGGATATAAACGAGCCAGCAGTGACCTAGGTTCCAGCAAGGCGTCTCCTGGGAAACGAGGGGGCCGGGGCGATAATTCCGCTAGTACGTCTGCTGGGTCGACTGGGAAAGTGTGGATGAAAGCCTATTCTGTACGTGCGTGTGGCGTGGTTGTACGACATGAGAAAAAAGTAGGAGTATTGGGGGGATTGACCGGTATGTTGGCCCCCACTGTCTTGATGTGGGTGAAGCAATTTTTGGTTGTGTTGTGGCACTGTGGCAGCCATGCTTTCGTTGCAGTGATTGATGTGCTGGAAATGCAGGTCCGGGCCTCGTGCAGGGGTCGGAATTTGGATATTTTGTTCCTTTGGGTTTTTTTTTTAGGGAGTCGGCTATCTTACCATGCGCATACCCACAAGCGCGGCCAGGAAGAAAAGGATTGGGAAAGGGAGAAGGCGGAAAAGAAATGGAACGGCCGAGAAGGAAAGGGGATCCTACGAAATTAATGTCTCATCTGGACTGTGGTTGTGAGCGAAAATGGCATCTGGCAGAGTTTCATCACTTTTCGAAAAAGCTCGCCCGAGGACTCGATCTGCGGTGCCGGTAAATGGTAACGGCAGCACAGCATCAGCATCAGCATCAGCATCAGCAGCAGCCTCTCTCCAGTCTCCAGTCTCCACTTTCTCCTCGATACATGTTTCCCACGTGCGGTCGGCACCGACTGGAAGGTAGCCGTGTTCCTGGTATCCATCATTTCGCTTCCTACTTACCGAATGCGGACATGTAGGTGCCCCGGTGCATACGACGACAATGCGTCGAGTTGCCACAATCAGTTCCTGCCCAACATGTCGGGCGGAAAAAGAGCAAAAGGGGTTGCTGTAAGGTACCAGTTCCAGTTGTTTGTTAGTAGAGCAACTACAGTTTGTTTGAGTCGTCGGTCGACTGCGGTATGCAAGTAACTGACAGCACAGCGAACAGACTCTGAGGTTGGCGGTGGAGGAACGTCTAATCATGACTCTGCTTGTGCTGCCCCCCAACCACGGCTAATTCGGCCGAGCATGTGTTCACCTTATCAGTTTGCAGTTTGCAGGCTCAGTCACGGTTGGCTCTGCACGTATTCCTGATTACATGAAGCTGGAAACAACCCGTTCGTGGTTCGTTCAGCGGCGCCTATCGAGGCTGCCGCCAACGACGGCTGATCCAAAGGAACGGGCCGCGCTTTGGGAGCCGTTCCTTGGTGGAGGATGCGTGATCCTTCGTCAGACGGTGGTGGTTTCGCTGGCTGCAGCGTGGGTTGGCTTCATTAGTTTGCTGCTGGCGAGCGGTGGAGCACTGGAGACTTTGAGTCTGAGGACTCGGGAGGAACTTCTTCTGTTTGGACCGGGGACAAAAGCACGTGGTGACATGTAACAAACACGCACATGGCCCAACCCCTTGGACTGGATGCTCTGAAGGTGTCGAGTATGCTCCGGTCGGCGCAAGCTAGCCTCTTCTTCGCCGGTAAACCGAACGACGGAGAGGCCGGCAGTCGGGAGACGGGTCACGGCAGCCAAGGCTGAAGCAAGAGATTTGACGATTGCAGATCGCTTTCTAGAAGGAGCAAGGAAGGTCTCGAGCAGGATGGAGGGCGGCGGGGACTGGGTCTGGGGATGGCAGCATGCAGATGCCACAATGCGACTTGCTTTGCTGAGCGTCCGCCTCTATCTGGAACTGGAACCACCCACCGCAGCCAGACATGCCAGACCGGATGCTGAGAGGCGTGAGGAAAGAGAGGAGGTATGACCATGACGATTCTACAGTACGTTGACCGGTGTAATATCCCGCTTGCACTCGCCAGAAGAGTCGACGATGCCGTCGATGGTTGCAGTCGGGGAGTCCGTCAACGACACCTCGACCTGAAGAACGCAACCAACGTTAGACCACACCATCTGAGCGGAGATGGACTCCACTGTAGCTTCGCCCGGTGGACAGGAACAGGGTATCTTCAGCCCTGAAAGACGGCGACATGTTGGGGAAGAAGATGTGCATGCTGCAAAAGCCTTCGACGTTGCTTCCACACAGCTTTCCACTGTCCTCGACGTTCACAGGCTGGAGAGGAAGGAAAATTTTCACTCTTCTTTGCAACCTTCTGCACTGTGCGGCCAAATCAGCACCTCGCAGCAACCCATACGTGCCATTAGCAGCCAGACTGTTCCTGGTAGCTGTAAGCCAAGCGAGAGCATCGATATACGCCCGACGCGATTGGACCAGCGGCTGGATACGACCGGCCGAGTGTGTCATTTTTTGTCTAATAAAATATTTCTCATCCACATACATCATTTGTGGCTCTTTTGCAGCGAGCGCCGCAGGGGGATCCCACGAGGGAGCGTAGGTAGGTAGGTAATTCTTGTTCATCAGCCCGAAGAGATGCATGTGCATCAAGCAGAAGCCTCGAGGCAACCCACAAAGGCACAGCCGTTACTGAGTACTGTAGCTAGTCTCCCACGTCTCCGTAGTCCGTGTCCGAACAGCCTCAGCCTGGCACCTGCAGACATCTTCGCCATCCCTCGTTGGAATCCGGGGTGGTTTTGCTCGTTTGGGCTCCAGGGTCTTCCAGCCATTTGCTGGGGGCCGATTCCAGAGTCCACGCGGACCGCGAGCAGGGAGAGTGCCGGCAATTCTCGCAATCATGAAAGGGGTTGGTGTTGAAGTTAGAGGTCCAGGACTCGGGAGTCGCATTCAGGAGAGGCGATCCACCTGTGCTACGGCAAGAAGCTATAACCTACTACCTACTACCTACTACTGTGACGATGCTTCAGCGTGGCGACAAGGTGATAGAGTAGAAGGAGACTGGGAGTGCCTGCAGCAGTGCAGCGGGCGTCACGACTCGGACTCACGATTCCATTTTCCATCATCTCGTGACGCCAGGGCAGGTGGTTCGTGCGCTGCTTAGTCGTCGAGGTCGTCCAAGTCGACTTCTCCCCACGCATCCCGCGCGAGAGCCCTTCTCTAGACTCTGCATCCACCTCCACAGCTTCAACCGCCGTGCGCAACCTTCGACGCCTGCCTCCACCACCGAGCCCGCACCTGTCGCCCGCTCCACAGACGGCCAATTCGTCCTGCCTACAATATTGTCCGCCTCGCTGCCGCTGACCCTCCATACCAGCATCTCTACCCGAGGCTCACCAGGCACCCGACCACTGCAACCCGCAATCCATTTCGAGTATCACGAGACTCGACCCCGGACTACTGCGCACCTCCAACCCCAGCGCCTTCCTCCATCGTCGAGTCTTCCGACCGGTTCACCAACTCCACAAACCCCACAAGTCACAACCCAACACGACCCGTTGAGCAACGGCATCTCGCAGCTCTCAGTCAGCGCTCGCAGCTACCCGGCACCGTTCAAGAGCCGCGTTCCCACCTGTCGACTAGGCCGCCGAACCAAGCAACGGTCCGTTACGCGGTCCGACCCAAGCTCGCCGCTCTCAAAGCTGCCGTCGGCGCCTGTTACATTGCATGCGCAAACCATCACCCACGAGAACCCACACCCCACGCTGTTGTGACAACAAATTGGTTGTTTACGGCCGTGTTCGCCCTTCGCCTCTGCGCGCCCAGGCATGATCGCCGAACTCCGACGTCGCCACAACCAATATACCACCAGGACCACCTACGCCATATGACATTGTGCGAGCCTCGTGGTGGCTGGAAATAGCAAGGAGAAACAAGGATACCTGCTCGAGCTTCACAACAGACAGTCTTCACATGCGATGAGCACGCAAGTTCTCTCGATGCACGCCGGACACCCGTCGAGTTTTGCTGGGAGGCCAGAATCTGGAGCGCCTGTGCCTGTGTCTCCCGAGGACGTGAGGATGGAACAGAGTGCGCCCGCGACCTCTCCCTCGGAGCAGGGAGACACGCGTGGTCGACGTCGGACACGCGACAGCCGTGGGAGCGACGATGATGATGCAGATATGGACAATTCCGGGGGTGGAGAAGGTGGGGCCCCAGGTTCCAAGAAGAGACGAAGAAGTCGAAAGGGACTGGACAAGAAGTTTGAATGTCCGCATGAAGGCTGCGGCAAGAGTTACTCGAGAGCCGAACATCTGTACCGGCACCAGTTGAACCGTAGGTCCATCTCATTAGTTGCGCTCGACACCAGCTCCCACTCCATCAGACGCGTGAAATCATCCGGATATTTTCCTATGTAGTTGTATGTTGATGTGGTACTGACTCGTGACTGCCGTTTAGACAACCCAAAGCAAATATACGCCTGCGACTTTCCAGATTGCCATCGGACGTTTGTACGCCAGGACCTATGTGCGCGGCACAAGGAGAGGCATACTGCAAGAGGCTCACAGCTACTGCGGAAGGACACCTTTGGCCAGAACATCAACCCCATTGTCACTGCTGCCTTGCAATCACAGAATGCTGCAAAGTATGGGAAGAACATGTCGCCAACCATATCCCACGACAACAGCCCCTATCATCCTGGTGCCTCTCATCCGGGCCTTCAGGGTCAGAACCACCCCGGCGAAAGGACCTTCATCATGCAGTCTCCAGCATCGGTAGTTGCAAGCTCATCCACGGCTCGTTCGGATGCATCGCCGCCCCTAGATCCGACGCTGCACTCTCCGAACGACCAGCACGCACTTCACCGAATGTCGTCAATGGACCGAGTGAAGAGCGACGACGGGTACAGACGAACGGACAGTGCCAAGTCGATGGATATGCATTACGATCCTCGCCAATCCAGCTTCAGTCAGCAGAATCAAGGACGATCACAGCAACCTGGCAACGAGCAGTTTGCCCGTCCCATGCAAAACCACAATATGGCTGGAGCCAACTTACAGTCCCTCAGTCTGAACTCGCCCTTCACGTCGGCACCCAGGCCAGGGCCAGATTACAAGCCTCAGCAGAACACCTCGTTCCCCCCAGCTTCGCCCTCTCCTTTCCAGCCCAACAACAATTTTCCTCCACTCCAAGCATTGCCTCCTCCGTCGTATCCCATGCAACGCCCCGCTACCTCGGCTGAAACTCCTGCCAGCTACCACAACCACAACCCTTCCAACGCCCACGCAAACGAGAATTTGCCGGCCGGGGACTTTCGCATGAGCAGTGTCACAGAAGCAGCGCTGATGGAGAGCATGACCCCCACTTACTCTATTCCGGTGTTTGGCGGCGAAAGTTATACCAGGTCTCCATTTGCAATGGCCGACGACTTTACCGCATGGCTGTTCAACGACTCCAACTTCGGACCTGCTGCTTCCCCAATGGGACATCCCGGAAACAACATGGCGAACATGCCTGGTAATCACCAATTTGGTCTCCAAGCACCGTACTTCAACTACGATCCGGTCGTGGCGGGGTATTTTCAGCAACCGCCAGCCCCGTCGCAGCAGGTCATGGCAGTCAACAGCATCCTCGATCCGAACGTGCCGGAATCAGCCCTCTCGGACGACAAGCGGTTGCAGATTCTGGAGCTCATCGAAATGCGGTTCAACGACACGAGCAACGCACCTGTCAAGAAGCGCGAAGAGCTCTTTGAGGGCAACAAGGATGACAGTCAACACGTTCTGAGTCTCCACATGATGCAAACTTATATCGGCTCGTACTGGGTGCACTTCCACCCTCAAATTCCGATCCTGCACAAGCCGAGCTTCTCGCCGAACCACTGCCCAGACTTGATGCTGATCGCCATGATGTCTCTCGGTGCATCCTGCTTGGAGAAGCACCACGGGTACCAGGTTACTCAAAGCTGTGCTGAGCTTTCCAACTTTCTTGCCTGGCACTTGAGATGGGAGATCTTCATGGATGCTGATTTCAGGCCGCCGGCGAAGTTGTGGATTTTCCAGACCCTCTTACTACTTGAGATCTTTGAGAAGATGTACTCGACTCGGCCACTGCACGAGCGCGCTCATATACACCACGCGACTACGCTCACGCTCATGAGGCGTGGCAGCTCCCTTATTGGAAGGTCATCAGTCGACTCGCCTCCGAGTGTCAAAGGTGAGCGGAACGGAAGCTTGAACGGATCGGTCAATCAGTCCGGAACCAACACGCCCGATGAGTGGTGGAACCAATGGATCACAAACGAAGCCACGCGTCGTGCTGCGTTTGTTGCGTTCATGATGGATTCGATCCACGCCACAATGTTCGGCCACTCCGCTGTGATGGTTGCCCATGAAATGCGCTTACCCTTACCTTGCGCCGAAGAGCCGTGGAACGCCAACAGCGGCGCCGAGGTAAGCCGATACGAGCAGAACCTGCTGCAGCAAGGCATGAAGCCGATCACCTTCCTGGACGGCTTGAAGAAGACGCTCAATGGCGCGCCGGTCCGGACCAACTCGTTCGGCCGCACCATCATCATGGCCGGCCTTCTCAGCGTGAGTTGGCACATGAATCAGCGAGACCTGCAAGTCAGCTCCTTGGGCGTGACCCAGGCCCTCGGCGGGCGAGACAAATGGCGTGGCAGCCTTACGCGGGCTTTCGATTTCTGGAAATCCGATTTCGATGAGGCGTTGCTCAAGGAGGAAAAGACGCAGTCAGGCGCACACCATTACCCCGCAGGCAGTGTGGATGCCGACAACGTCTTCGAGGGCAAGACGGTCCTCCACCACTTGGCCCATATGGCCATGCATGTGGATATAGTGGATTGCCAGATCTTTGCCGGCGCGAACCGACTGCTCGGCCGGAGTATCACACCTCAGGATTCCAACAGCGCTCAACGGCGGATGAGGGACAACTGGGCGCCGACGGCTCGAGCCCGCGACGCCACCTTCTACGCGCTGCGCTTCCTCCGCCAGGTGCTCGTGGAAGACGTGGCCATGCTGCCAAACGGCACGCGCGCGCCCGTCTTCAACTACTCCGCGCGCGACGATTTCCTGCTGAATCGGCCGTGGGTGCTCTACTTTGCGATCCTGATCGTGTGGTCGTACGGCTTCGCGCTAGACGGGCCAATCAAGCCGCTGTACACGCTGAGCAATCACGAAGACCGCGTGCGCGACATGCAGGGCTACCTGGATCGGGTCGGGGGCGTCAAGAGCCCGGAGGAGCTCGCGCAGATGGGCAATCGCAACGCCTGTCTGGGACTGCTGGTGCTGATGAAGGATATGTTCACCAAGACGAGGTGGGAGCTGGCGCATGAGGCTAGCAATTTGCTGACAAAGTGCATTGATATGTTGACGGGTGGGCAGCAGAAGGAGTAGTTGTAGTTGGAGAAAAAGAGGAGCTTCTTCCCTTGATGTTCTCTTTTCCATTTTTCTATCTTTATCCCAAGGCTTCAGTTCGAGGGTATTTAGGATGCATATACACGGGCCCCGCAGCCACGACGTCGGAACGTCTTCAAAAATCGGATTCGTTCTGGAGGGGGAGCTTGTACAAGACGTTTTCCATTTGCAGCACATCACACATACGGCGTGGCTTACTCTTGTTCCATCTACTCTTCTTCTTTTTAATTTTCATTTACACTTGTAGCTACTTCACCATCTGCAGGAGGGGAAGAAGGAGAAATTCCCACTTGTTATATATGGGCCTGGATGAATGGGGATTTATACCTCGCAATGCTTTTTCTCGTCATCATCATTGTCATTTGTCGTGGTCTTTTCTTTTGCTTTCGGGGTTGCTTTGCTTTGCTTTGCTCATATCTCGAATGGGGACGGGGGAAAGCGGTTGGGGTTGGGCGGTCTTTGATTTGTCTGTCGTTTCCATTATACCCTTTTGAAACGTTGTCGTTGCTGTTGTTGCGTGGGTGGTCATGGTGTTTTCCTAATCTAATCATGGTGATAGCTTTTTTGGTCGTTGATGTCGTTGGGAGAGGAAATGAGCAGATCATGTTGGGTCGTGGGAGTTTAGTTCCAATGGTGGATAGCTCTAGGAGACTGGGAGTAAGCCGAGCCGGACCAGACAGGTCAAGGGGTCATAGTAGGTGTCAAAAGTCGAATCAAAATCCATAAGTTTCCCTTTCCCTTGCCTCCATGGCTAAGTGAGACATGTTCTTTGAGGAATCGTTGCGGGATCCGAGTGCCAATAACCTTATTTACGAGTGCGTCCGTCAGTCTCGAGAAACGTCAATGCTGTGGGTCCCGGCCTCATGAAGCTAGCCCGAGTACTGGAGAGTCTAGAGTATCCTACCTGACACACCGGCGTGAGTCGAAGACGAGACCTGAGGACGTCCGGGTGGCAGCGAGGGGAGACGTGATGAACCGACTGAAATACTATACTTCCATATACTTCCCTGGGCTAGATATCAGAACATCCATACTTTGTAGCTGATTGGGGTAATCCGGAGCATATCTACATGTCCCCATCCTACTGAATATGCAGTTCTGTTGCATCACATCACACTCTTCCAAAAACAAAAAAAAAGTAGTCATTCAAGTTCATCTGTCTGAGCCGAACTGGGGATATTAAGGAAACTTCTCACTTACTACAAGGAAGAGGGGGAAGGAAGGAAGAAAAGGAGAAATGCTGGTTTGATTGGGACCGCTAAACCCATGTGTTTTGTAAAGGGTTCCCCAGCTCAGCGACTGCAAGAACGGCGGCTGTAGGATCGCTAAACCCATGTGAGACTGCCTGGTTTGCAATCGTGACTGCAGAACCTTGGATGGGGAGTACTAGGATGTCTGACAGCCTTTTGGGCCCGCTACCGAAATAGGGGCGGCACGATCGTGAGATCCTGCAAATATAACTGGGGAGGATGGGTTAATTGGGGTTTGAACTTGAGGGGGGGTGGATAAGGGGGAGTTTGGCCCAGACAGATAGATGTGACCACTGAGCTAGGTGGCTGATTGTTGGTGGTGAGGACTTTTGACGAGATTATACCTAAGGTTTGGAAACTTGGGCTCTCGACTTCAACTTGCACATGATATTCAATGGCAGTTCTTCAGATCGAAAGAAAAGGGGGTGCTCTAGGGTTACCCTGGAGCTGTCCTGAGAACGAAGGTTATGTACACTAATCGAAATTAGAGTATCCAGATACATGCCCATCGATATCTGTTGAATAAAGGTGTACTTGTTCATTGCAAAAAGGAACAGTGAAGATGTTCAAGGGGTAGAGTAGGGATTGATTCTTTGGGCTACAGATCTTCTATGAGATACTTGAGCCACGTTATTGTCTCGCAATCATGTTGGAGATATCTGGCGCTGATGCACTTGGTGGTAGACCGGACTCCAGTTGCCATCGTTCTGTTCCTTAGGCGCCGGCCATGTCCACATCCTCCTCTCCACCTTCATCATCTTCATCATCCTCCGCATGCTCGTCATCCTCCTCCTCATCCTCTTCGGTCTTTTCCTCCGGGAGCTCGGTCATCTTAGCGATGTCGTCTTTGCTGATCGCGTTCATGATACCACGCATAACATGCGAATACTTCTGCAACTCGAGGTTCCCTTCCAATCCCTCCCAAATTCCAGTAGTGCATTCCTTGATGACACGCTCCTGTTCAAGGCGACCATACTCGTCCAGTTCTGCAAGCTTGGCCTCGTGCAACATGTTGGCCAGCTCGTCTTCGGTCTGGATGAGTTAGAGGGCTCTGTGTAAATTGATGGAGGTATAGGGGAGGGGGACTTGCAATGTTGGACCACCAGAGACCTTGCTCCTCGCCGGGGTCTGGGTTGGGGATTTCAGCCGAGGAGTTTGCGGTTGCGTCGAGTTTGTTGGCGGACATGGTGAGATGTGTGTGTGTTGATGGACTGTGGTAGCTAAGTGTTAGTATTCTGTCCGCCTCGTGGTTGAGAAGGAGGTGACGAGAAGATGATAAGAAGGTAATGGAGAAGGTAGTAGAGTACTAGAGATGGTGTTGAACAAGGTGGTCGAGAAGGTGTTGAACAAGGTGGTCGAGAAGGTGTTGAACAAGATGGTAGAGACGGTGTTGAACAAGGTAGTCGAGAAGGCATTGAACAAGGTAGTAGAGAAGGTGGAGAACAAGGTAGTAGAGAAGGTAGAGAACAAGGAAGTCAAGAAGGTGGTAAACAAGAAAGTGGAGAATGTGATGAACAAGGGAGTGGAGAAGGTAGTGTAAGACAATATCGTAGTACTTACATGTTATGTTGTTGAATCAAGCACTTCGGAAGTTGCCTCAATTCGAGAGTTGGATGTAGATGATGAAAAGGAGATCGTTTGAAAAACTCGAAGAAGGGATTTATATACTCCCCACCCCATGACTAGTAAGATTTCCCATCAACAACCACTCCACGCCAACCATAATTAGGCCGCCTCGAGGTATTATGCGAGACGTGTGTGATCGAAATGGAAAGATACCACGTGATAACAGCTATATAAACTCCATCTTTGAGACTTTTCAACCCTCTCCTTTACACTACAACCCACCCAATACCTACACTCAATACTGTCCGGGAACCTCCCTTGCACCCTAGTCACAGACAATATCGTCAACAGATATCTCTGGCGATATCGCCCTAGTTGCAAGCACAACTACCAACATCGTCACCACTGAGTTCTCCACGAACTTCTACCTGTCCCAACAGAAGGAAGAAAACAGCTACAATGTCTACTCCCAACCTTGGCGACTATCAGGAGCGCAAAGGTATGTTCAACAAGCATACCCCAACCCCTTTCTGACGTCTGTTTCACTCGCCGCGATGATCAAGGATATACGCAAGAGGACCGAACGTCTCAAAGCCGAACGCGAGCGCGAGGAATCCCGCCAACGCATCGACAAGCCCCACAACGCCAACGATCTCACCGCGTACGAGTGGTTGAGGGAGTTGCTCGAGTCGCCGAAAGGCGGGACGACGCTTGAGAAAGAGGTAAGGGCTTTCACCGTCCCACCAACTACGCTCAAGTCCTGATATTCTCAACAGATCCGCTTCATCGAATGGTATGCCACGGCGACGCTGAAATGGACCACTGCCATGGAGAAGTCAAACGCCGAGTTCCGCGTGCGCTTCGAGCATTGGGTTGGCGTGTCGAAGGATAGGATGGGCTCTGGGTTTGTGGATAATTCTCGGGATCCGAGCTTCGAGGACATCCTCGATTCCGACGTGGGTAAGGCGATCATGGAGGGTTGGGGGAAGTTTGGTCTCGAGGCTAGGATCAAGCAGAATCGCAAGGCGCACAGGCGCTCGAAGTCTGGTTGAGTACTTCCCAAACCTACCTACAATGCCTGAGCTGACGACTGTGGAGCGGAACAAAATCATGGGGAGTTGAAGTGAAGGGGTTTACGGGTCATGACTTGCTTGAATTATGCAACACAGAGACAAATAGGTATCCAAATATCAATATCTCTCTCTACACAACGTGCAAATTGCAGCATCTTCGCTCTGTAAGCTACTAAGCTTGATTCTTCTTCTCCGGCTCGATACTGTTCTAGAACCTTGCCTCGTCTACAATGATCAGCAGCAGATATGTCTGTCGTAATCATCTTGGTCGCAAACATCTCCTGCGATATAGACATTGTTATTGCAAACACGTCAGCGGCAAACATTAGTGTGAAAAAGGGGAGAGGCTCTCGAATTTCCTCAGAGGTATCTAGAGAGCGAAAGCTGTTCTAAATAGCAAACGAACTTCTCCACAGACTCTTCCTACTATTTAAGAAATCGAAGAAAGCGGTGACTCTTTTAAATTTGGATACTCTATTAACAAACAGAATAGTGGAATAACGCAGAAAAGACTCACCCAACGACCGTGTCCAGCTCAAGAAAACGAGGAGAGGTCGAGTAGAGTCGAGCGGAGAACTGAAGCGGGAGCTGAAGATAGAGTAACAACGTGGAGATAATGGACCGACTACACAGCGTACTACCTACTATTCACTACTTCAACTACGACTACTACGACCACGACTACCGCAAAAACTACCTATCGCTAATTCTATGGAGATGTAAGACTCTAATACTACAACATGACATCCACAACTGCCACAGCGTCGGACCAAAACTTTAGCGAAGGACAGCGCCGACGGGCGGGCGAGAAGACCTCAAACCCCTTTGAAGACAAAATTCCTCCAGCTGCAGAAGTAAACAACCGCCTTGAGTAGGATGAAAAGAAACATTAAGAATATTCCAAGTCTTGATGGACGTGTTGAAGTAAGTAGTGGTATCATGCAAGAAAGGAAAAAAGTACGAGAGAGAGGACGATGGAGAAGAAGGAAGAAAGCAAGACAGAAGACAGAAGAAGAGGGGGGGAAAGAAGACGCCGAAATCCTCCTCTTTTGTTAACCATATCCAAGTCCAGTCCAATCCGATCCAATTCCAAACCTTCCCGATAAGTTTTGATCCTAATCCCCGAAATCGTGAAGATTCATCAAGTCGTACAATACGCCAATCCCATCCCTCGAGATGCGAGATCTGGTCCAACCAGATCCTCCGTCTCTTCCTCCACCTCCTCCTCTACCCCGACGGACCCAAATCATCAGCAACCCCGCGATTGATCCCCTCCCCAATCGCCTCCACATCCCTATCCTCGCTCAAAATCCCCATAGCCCAATGCACCCGCGTCCCCGCATTAACATGGACAAACCTCTTATCGCTAATCTCCCTCGGCTCGCCGCCAGCAAAATGCCCCGTGCCGCGATGCACCCTCTCGTCCTCATTCAACGGCGGCATGCGGTCCGTCATCCGCTGCCATGGCGGCCCGCGACCAACCTGCGCGGCGCGCTCCCAGGCGCGCTCGCACCCCGCGGCGATCATGCCCGCAGACGCCCAGCCCGTGCGCGCGCAGATGTCGCGGATGTGCGTCACGAGCCAGGTGCGCTGATGAAAGTCCTGGTACTGGACGCCGGCGAAGAAAAGCGGCATAGTGATTTCGCAGAGGGAGGCGCCGAGGCTGGGGTTGAGGGGGAGGTTGGACGGACCGGGGATGATGCCGAAGGCGATGCGGCCAATGTCGTTTGCGTATTTGGCTGTGTGTTGGGCGGCGACGCCCGCGGCCATCATGGCGGCGGGCGGCATGTGCGGGTGTGCGCGGATGAGGATGATTTGGCACATGTAGTAGAGACCCCAGAGGACGCCGATGTCGTAGCTGCGGAAGGCGAGGGCTTCACCGAAGGGGGTGGCGAGTGGTTGGTGGTATTCGGCGGAGAGGGGTTGGAAACCGGGGCCGAAATGGGAGGCAAAGACATTGAGAGCCGCTCGAATTTGTCCCCACTCGTCAACAGCAGCGGCTGTGGCCGCAGCCAGGTCGTAGGAGGGTGAGCTCGTCGTAGATCCTGGACTAGAAGATGTCGGGGAGTCTGGTTTGTGGGCAGAGTATGAAGAGGGCATGGAGGCTGCGGGAGCGGCCGGTGCCATGCCGTAGAATGGGATGTTGGGAGGTCGAGGAGGTGTTTGTTGTTGATCCTGAGGTTGTGCCATCAAACCTCTGCGATCTGACTGTCCATGAGGTGGCATCTGCATACCTGGTGGAGGACCTCCTGGTCTTCCCTGTCCTGGAGGCGGCCCACCCGGTGGTCCTCGACCTTGTGAACCTCCAAAGAACGGGCTGTCTGGCGGTGGTCTCCACTGTCCACCATTCAATTCCATTACTTTTGTTTTTCGGACTCGATCTCTTGAGACAAAGTCGGCGATTCTCCCTAAGAGTAATATTACATGATCGTGTGTTCCGTATACAGAGTCTGGTCGCCCCATACGGGCTCTGGGAGGGCAATCCGACCATCGCCGGTAATCCATTCTTTCAACGATTAGTACTTCGACCCGTTTTTCACATTAGCTGCACTTACAGTAGTCGATTGCCGCTCACAATACTTTGGTATGCATCTTGCCTCGCATACCACCAGAAGAGATCTTGATAGAGCTCGTATTTTCCAATATCCAAATCCTTTGGTATTGACGAGAAGCCAGACTTTGCTGCTGGTTCATCGATTATGCGCCCAAACTCATCGTACCGTAGTTTCCTTCCAATCAGCGTGCTGACGAGACCCTCGTCCAAAGCATGGCCATTGTCCTGGTACGAATATGACCCGTCAGATTGCAGCACAATATCCGATGATTCGAGACCTGCCTGGCGGTCGCGCGCAGCTTTACTTGCTTTCATCTTGCGGATTTCCCTCGTCATCCCGGCATAGTCGATTTCGACAATCAGCTGTTTCGCTCCGAGAAGATGGCTACTCCACTTGGTGTGGTCTGCAGTCATAACCTCGTAGAATCCCAAGAGCAAAGTCGCAGCCAGCGTTGTCGCTAAATGGCGCTTCTTGGGATGGCCGACGCAGTGATGGATCCTCTTGAGAGCATATGCGTAGTGCTTGAAGGAAGGGGTGACGGATGCGCCTTGCAACTTGGCAATGTGCAAGCTAGCCAGTGCCAACATAGCATGAAGCAGTCCTTGGTGGTTCAGGGCCATCATGGGGAGCGTATATGTCCATAGATTCTGCTGTGAACTTGGAATGGGAGAGTCGCTGAACATGGCAGACGTATTGCGCGGGTGTCGCTCGTAGATTGACAAGCTGGGACCAGTAACATAGAGAAAGTGAGCGAAAACTCGCGCAGTCTTTGGGTTCTTCAACGGACTGGCCACCCACTCCGCTCGGTAGGAGTCCAGGATACCCGCGTAGATGAAGGCATCGTATCTTCGCATACTAACGTCGTTTGTCAACTCACGGTGGAGGGCGAGGATCATCCCGAAATCTCGTTGAGAGGCAGCTCCTGAGATCATTGTCTGGCCAGCAGGAACTTCCATATCGTCGTCAGATTCAACGTCGTAGTAATCGTCATCTTCCTGCTCGATAGCTGCTTCGTCGAGGAGTTGATTGGGGCTGAAGACCACGTCAGGTGGGTCTTCTTGTGGGATGGGTGCCTGGGGAGGTTGTGTGGGTGGGCTCGTGTGCGGATGTGCTGTTTTTTGAACGCTGCCGGGGGGTTGATAGCGAGAAAAGAGAAGCTCGTTCTGGCTCGACGCTGGAGAGATGATACCATGCTGTGAGCGATTCATTTCACCCATTTGGGGATTCTGGTGGACGTCTTGGTTATAGTGTTGGACAACTGATATCGTCCGTTCAGAGCTCATAGTGGGTTTACGGTCTTCCTGATGCAAACCAAGCTCAGTCTCTGGCAAAGAGTCGCTGCGATATGGGCTGGTCATTGGTTCGGACTTGGGTTGCAACCACTCCTGCTGTTGTTGAGCTTCCGAGACGGTGTCTTGCACGGTAAGTGGATTTTGGACAAAACCGCCTTGATCGTGAGGAGTCAGGGGAGGAGCATGGGCTTGGCCATACTTTGGAGCAAAGTCGGGGTGGAAATTGTACGCTTGCTGTTCAGGACCGCCAGGTACCATTTGCGGAGGAGGGGCTTGAGGGAATGGATAGGCGCCAGGAGGAAATCCCCCAATGTGAAACTGTCCATCTCCATACGGACCAGCACTGAAAGGTCCCGCGCTGAAGGGTCCAGCACTCGGTGGGCCGTTGCCGAATGGGCCAATGCTCAAGGGGCCAGCGCTCATGGGGCCAGTCCATGGCGACGACGATGGAGCATATGG
This sequence comes from Aulographum hederae CBS 113979, assembly GCA_010015705.1. Taxonomy (NCBI): domain Eukaryota; kingdom Fungi; phylum Ascomycota; class Dothideomycetes; order Aulographales; family Aulographaceae; genus Aulographum; species Aulographum hederae. The sequence goes on from ML977182.1 coordinate 85,915, forward strand.
TCCCGCACTGATTGGGGTGACTGGGAGCATCTGTCCATTGGGATCCATGGGATACATGTAGTCTGCCCGTGGATGGAGGGGAGATATGAGTGCATTGGGCCTCATGTCAGCGACTCCATCTTGCGGTCTTCCATCAGACGCACGGACTCCGGATATCATGGCATTGTGATACTGGAGAGGGTTGGCGGGGTGCTGACCAGGCCAGTTTCCTAGGGGGTTCTTGAAGACGACGCGCTGGTTGTAGCCTTCGCAATGGCGCTTGGATTTGATGCAGTTGGTACACGTCGGTCGTTCCTCACCACATTTGATTCTCCTTTTCCGGCACGTGAGGCATCCGGTCTTCGTTCTCTTTCGGATCCGGGCGGCATGCTGGGCCTGAGCTATGGCGGAGCCGCCGGCCGACTGAGCGACGCTGACGTTGACATTGACGTTGACGTCTCTGAGGACTACAGGAGACGAGATTTGGACGGCATTCGAATCCATTGGCGAGCATCAACGCGGTTCTGCCATGCGTCGCAGAGGGGAGCAAGCCTGGGAGGAGCAAGCCCGAAAGCAGAGCGAATCCTCCGGAGGGACCCTCCTCGTACACGGTGCTTGGGCGACAATAGTGGACGAACAAGCGAAGGGTCAGAATGGTCAGTACATGAGGTTGCTCGCCAAGGCCAGGTAAGGTATGGTATGGATGCGGAGGAAAGCAGCAGCTGGCGGCCCAAAGGACAGGAGCCGAAAAGCAGAGGGAGGGATGCTGGATGCGTCCTGGGTCAATGGCAGACGCACGAGACTATTAAAGGAAGCGTAATGGTTGGTGGGACAAAGTCGACTGAGGAGGTACCTCGTAGTAGCACGGGTCGGAAAAGGCTACCGCGAGGTCCGCGACAAGCAGGTCGCGAGCAGCCTGGAGGAGAGGTTGATCTGGCAGCCAGGAGACTGGCAGGGCTGGCGACTGTGGGGAGGATGATGAGGGATGGGATGGGATGGGATAGGGCAGGATAGGGTGATGAGAGGTCAGGGTTAGGACAGGGAGCGGGATTCTAGGATTCTCTCTCGCAGCTCCCGGCGATCTTGTCAATTCCTTGGCCGCGATCGGTCCCGACGCTGTGGGTTGTCCTCTCATCCACAGTCTCTGTCTCTCCAGGCTGGACTCGCTGGAGGTCCTAGACGGGCCGAGGGGCACTCCCGGCAATAATCAAGCCCAGCCCAGCCCAGCCCAGCCCAACACTATTGAAATGTCAACATGCCCTGAACAACCACCCAATAATCACGCCCCGCTTCAAGTCGCCGTCGCGGGAGGGAGAAAAGTAAGGGAGAAAAGTAATCGCGGCGCCTGAACGGCATCTTCCAGCTTGCATCACCACCACCACTTCCACCACGGTCCACCAGTGACGGGCAGGCGCCTGCAGACGCCATCCCTACGGGCGTATCTTCGGCCGCTCCGGCGGCTAACTTCAGCCCGATGAGTATTCCTTTGTTGGATCGTTCCTACTCTCCATAGGCGCCTTACTCCATGAGGTACTCCGGAGAAAATCTACGGTGCACTTTCCAAAAGTCTTACAGTTAACAACAGGTCGCAAGCTAACTTTCAATTGATTAGAGGGCATTGCAATGCTCGACTTCGGCGCCGTTGTTGTAGACACTCCGCAGGCGCGTGGACTTCAATCCCCGTTCCGGACGCCCCTTGTCCCAATGCGGGACAGCTGCCTTCCAATCAAGCGGAACAATTTTATGCCACAGGGGAGGCAGCACATCTCCCGAACCTCCTCAATATCAATCTTCCAGGGAAATTCCTACCATTCAGTAGACCTATCTCCTTTTTGGAGGCCTCTGGAGCCTCTGGGAGTAATTCGAGAGTCTCACCTCTTGAAGATTGCGAAACAGCCGATTTCACACGGCATGAGCCGAGCTTTTTCTGGTCCATGGTCTGTATTCTCGGAGTTCCGAATTCCGATCAACCATCACACCAACCGTGACGCTTACTTCAAGACTTCATGCTGGTTGTACGTAAAGCAGCAACTTGAAGCTCTGCCAGTCCATAGCATCCTCTAGTTCAAGTATTCAGCCGCCTTCTATCCCCGAAGGCATCCAGCCGAAGCCATGACGTCTTGAGGCTCTCCCTCAAAAGGTGGAGTAGGTACATATCCGAACACCAACCATCGTCATTTGATGACTTCCGAGCCTCCGACCTTTCAGATCAGTTTGGCAAGGCTCGGTGAGGCTTTCCTTTTAAACTGACACTTCCTACCCTCAATTCACGGGTGATGCATCTTGCCGTCTCCGGTAACGAGCGCATCAACCCTGTAGTCTGTCGCGTCCATCGGCACCGTCTCATCCCCTGGGAGCAGCTGTTCATTCAGAGCCATGCCCACTGAACGCCCGAGTCAGTCAGACCAACCTCGCAGCTCGAGCATGAAGATGGAAAAAAAATAGTCAAGACGCACCAAGAGTAGGCAGACGCTGGGCGCCCCACCGCTCGCCGTGCTGCCGGATGCGAGCTAGGAAAAAATCATAGAAGCCCTTCCCGTGACCTAACCTCCCCATGGAAGAGTCAAAGGCCATCCCCGGCATCACGATGAGATCCAGCAGATTACTCGCCGGTGGTTTCATTTCTTTGCTTTGCGTGAGACCCATCTCCCCGAAATTGTTGCGCCTTTCCGCGAGCGACTCTGCCGATGGAGTCGGAATGCCCCAACTGTCTGGCTTCAGACTTTCGTAGTCTTCCCACGACAACAGCTCCACCATGTCCATGACCGATGTCGGCTGGTCCCGCTGTGGGTTCGCCGTCTTGTACGTGTACGGTATAAACACCGACTTGCCCTGTTTCAACGCGTCCTGCACGATGCTTTTGGTAGAAATTTCACCATTCGGCATCGAGAGGTATACACTGATCGCCTTGGCCTTTTGGTAATGAGGTGTTGCTAGGAGTGTTTTCACTGCATTGGATGCTGTGGGATGTTAGACTTGAAGAGAAGAGAGACTTTCTGCGCCTGACTTTGTTCTACTATGCTCTCGTCAGATACAGAAGACAGTGCCCGCCTGATGCGCTGCCTGAACTCTTTCTTTACCACTTTGAGGGCCGCCATCTCTTCAGGTGTTAGATTGGTGGACATTAAAACAGAGATTGAAACAGAAATAGCCAGAAGGTGCTGATGAGACACAGCAAAGAGAGAATTGAGGCCGTAGAAAATAACAAACAGATGTTCGAGTGCCCGAATTTGATGTCGTGCAGTTTTCCTTCAAGTCCTCTGGCTGCTGGGGTGATGCCGGGGATTGCACACGTGATTGGCCTTCCAGGACGCTCGGACCATATCTCTCGGCGCGGCGCTCAGCCTCCTCTCACGACCTCACTCATCGTTTACGCCTCAACCGCCATGCCACGCCCACCAACTTAACCTCCTCAAACGCAACCGCCATCGTCACCCTCCCACCGACTGCAGTACACTCGCTTCAACCCACCATGTTCTCTCTCGCCACCGGCGTGACCCTGCTGGCCGGAGCCGCTCTCTCCTCCGCCCAGCTCGCCGATCCACAATTGACAGGGACCTGGGCTTCAAAGGCGAATTCCACTTTCACAGGACCGGTGAGCACGCAAAGGCCTCGAGCAATATATTCTCCGAGCCGTACTGACCACCGTTAGGGCTTCTACGATGTCAACAACGAGCGTCTGATCGAACCTGCCCACACCGGCCAGTCCTACTCCTTTACCGACGACGGTCACTACGAAACCTCCCAATACCGCGCCATCGCCAACCGTGAGTCTTCCGGGAGAAGAGGAGCGACAAGTGCGACGAGCTGACGCGCTTCATAGCTCAAAATCCAGCATGTCCCAAGGGCATCATGCAATGGCAGCACGGCACCTTCCAGAAATTCCCCAATGGCTCTCTGGTGTTGACGCCGATTGAGGTTGACGGACGGCAACTCATGTCCGATCCGTGCAACTACAAAACCGGCGTCTACACGCGATACAATCAGACTGAGCTCTTCCAGGTACGTTTAACATGTAGCCGTCTCCAATAATCCCTCAAGCTCCTGAATACTTCCGACACCATAATTTCAATTCCACTATGTACATCCAGTCTAACTCGCAAACCAGCGCTACGAATACCTCATCGACCCCTACCACCAAATCCCCCGCCTCAACCTCTACCAATTCAACGGCGCCCCCCTCCAACCCCTCTACCTCGCCTTCAAGCCCCCAGAAATGGTCCCCACCACCACCCTGCACCCGACGGCAACAGCCTCCGGCTCCGGCGCCGCGACCGCCGCAACCTCCGCCGCCGCTGGTAAATCAAAGCGCTGCGTCGGTCAGCCCTCCGAGGACACGGACGATCTCATCCACAAGCTGAGGAAGCGCGCGCAGTGGCAGAGTAAGCAGCCGCTGTTCAATGGCGATAGGTGGTGGTGGTTTGGCGTCGGTATGACTGGGCTCGGTGGCTTCTTGTATTACTGCTTTTAGAGCGAGATATTGTCGGCGCTGGGTGTTGTTGGCAGCAGGAGTAGCGACAGGACCAGGGTTGAATGTAATGATATGCATTGGAATCGGGGATCGTGAATCGGGATGTTAGGAGTATTGCATGGATTACCTTACAAAACCCCTTTTTTCATATTTGGTAGGGGCGTCTCTTAGTTTGTTCTATCTATCTAATTGGCAAAGGCGGGCGTTTCAGAGGATTCGGAACGTGGTCACGTCTATACCAGCATCATCAAGCAATTGAGCGATTGAAAGCATTATAGCCACCTAAGCTACTATATTATACAGCTATCCCTTCCCGTCTGGTTCGAGTTGTGCCGGCGCCGTTCAATGTCGCTTTTACTTGTTTTGAGAGGACAATGTCTTCACGGAGAAGTCTCCAAAAGAAAAGCCTCCAAAAGATGACCTCCAAAAAAAAAGATCTTAGCTGAGAGTGGTTTTGATCCACTGGCCTCCGGGTTATGAACCCGGCGCGCTGCCGCTGCGCTACCCAGCTGTTTTATTGAGATGTTGGGGTTTTCGTGGGCTTATTATGTTAAGAGCAAGCAGGAGTAAACGGCTTGAGCGTGTGAGTCAAATATGGAAGCCGGGTCGGGTGCATTTGGAGCTGGAGGTGTGTGTGGTGGGGATAACGGTTCGGTCGAGTCATAACACCCCGAAGGGGGAATTCGCGTCATCAAGAAGCCTTCGTTGTTGTAATTGAGAACATTTTGGGTCCCATTTCCTTTGGGGGGATTCCGCGATGTCTGACACTGTATTACATTCTCTGTGGAAAAGTGCACGTGTGCCCTTTCGCTGCTCAGCGACCCTCTGAAGCAAAGCACCCACTCCATGGAGAAAGAATCAACCCTACAGGCTCGATCCAGCTATAGCAGCATTATCGAATTCAAAAGAACCCTCAACGCCATCCCCTGCAATCCCATCCACCCACCCCATCAAACCGCCCCCCTCCTCCTCATCCCCAAAATCTCCCCCCGCACCCCCTCCGCCGCAACCTCCACCTCAACCCCCCTCCTAACGCCCCTCCTCCACGCCCCCTCCAACTCCTCCAACTCCGGCCGCGCCTCCTCCTGCAATTCCCTCCTCCTCCTCTCCACCTCCTCCGTCTCCCTCTTCATCTCGCTAACCGCTGCTTCTGTAGCTTTGACCTGCGCTTCGAGGGCGTGGTTTGCGACGAGCCAGGGGTTTTTGCCGAAGGGAGGGGTGGAGAGGAGGGAGAGGGTTGTTTGGCGGGTGAGAAGGTAGGTGTGGAGGGGGGCGGCGCGGAGGGTGTAGTCGGTGGTTTGGTTTAGGAAGGCGGTTTTTCGCGATGATAGTTCTTGTGATTCTTCTTCGGTGGATAGCGGTTGTGCTGGTTCTTCAAACTCGTCCGGTATGTCGAGGAGGTCGAATAACGAGGTGTCGATTCCCGTGCCGGCGGGTCGGGAGGAAGAGAGTGTTTCGCCCGCCGCGAGACGTTCGTGCTGCGATTGAAGGGAGGTGAAAGACGGACTTGTGAGGGTCGGGATGCTGGGGTGGAGGGTGTTGGTGTCGGTTGAGGCGAGTTCGGCGGCGATTAGGGCGTCGATTTGCGCGAGGGAGGTGGAGGTTGGTGGGGGGTCGATGTCTGCGGAAGGTTAGTTTGGGGTTTGGAGGAGGTGGGGAGGGGAGGGTTACAGGTGAGGGCTTCGGAGGATTCGTGCATGAAGGGCATTGTGGTGGTGTTTGTTGTTGTTGTTGTGGAAGTGGGAGTGGGAGTGGAAGTGGAGGTTGTGTGCAGGTTAGAGCTGTGAGGTTGATGGAAAATCTAAGCGCGAGTCATGGAATGAGGCTGCGCGAGTCACACGTGTGTTCCCTTCCACGGGGGTGCTGCATGGAATTCTTGGACACTACAATCATTCTAGCATTTGGGAAAACAAGTATAAATCTCGAGGTATCCGGGAGTACTTTGAGAGTCTCTCCTCTCCCCGGCTTTTAATGAATGGCTGTCGGAGTCTTTGGGGCGATGAATGCCATGGCTCCGAGGGAACTGCGTGATCGCAGCAAAGCAGTGCAATAACGCAGTAAGAAGAAGATCTTTGGGATACAAAGAGATGAAGATTCTGTCATGTATGTGTGTCTGTCTCCCTCCGTGGGTAGCATGCCAGAGACGCTAGATATCTGCCTGATCACATGACGTCTGACTAAGCAGTCACGTGATTAGTCTCTGACAATGGCTAAGTGCACACGGGAAGAGCTGAGATCTTTTGGCCATGACTTTGACAGTTGAGATCCCCGGGCCTGCTCCCCAGTGTGTTCTCATCTCTCTCTGTAAGTGTTTGATTTCACGTTCAGCGAAGTGAACATTCTCGTCGCGCCAGACGAAAAGTTTCGACGGGGAAGACTAGACATGTATACGTTGGGGTCGATCTGAAGGACAAGTCCAACTTACTTTAGATGCAATTGCATCGGGGCCTTCCGGGACGAGAGATGCGATATTCTGATGTTTGGCACCACGCCTTCTGCGTCACCACGGCTGGCCTTCATGGGTCTCTTCGGAGCTGGCGCCGATGATGAGACGCTCGAGTCTGACGATCTTTTCCTCAGTGACTGTACGTTCGGAAGAGGGGGAAATTCAGGGATTCTGGGATTCTTGGGCTTCTTCTTGATGAGCCTCCCAGAGATCTACTCACCCGTCATGGCGGAGCCTGTCGCTGATTTCGACGTTCGTTGGATGGAACATCGTGGTGGGATAGTACTCAACCGCAGTTGGACCGACTTCCTCCGTCGACTTGAGAAGGCCAACTTCAGCCCGGCTCTGTGGGGATACATTCTCATCTGTGTATGTTCAGAGGTGGGCATTATTTGAGGGGTTCGGTTTCTTTGATATGTCGGACATGACCACGTTGTGCCGTTGTGCCGTTGCCCGTGTCATTGTTCCATCCCCTGAGTATGCAGACCATGTTTTCAGGACCGTGAATGTGGAATATATGACGTGGAAAGTCTTTTGTACAAGTCGTCCCGCGCGTCGGTACTCTTGAGAAGGGTAGTTCGATAAGCGCTCTAGGCTTCTTCCTTGGGGGTGACATGATGGTCTATGTGGTTGTTAGTGTAGTCGTTCATGTACGGCAGGTTGAGGTGTCCAAAAAATTACAAACCTGATAACGGAGTCAAGTGTGTGGGCATCCGACCTTCATAGCCGTAATCTTCAACTGAAATCTGTTACTGAATGAGATTACGATCTTGTGGTGTTACGGTTATCTCTCACTGCATTATCGTTCGAGTTCGCCGGAGGTTTGGTGGTTGCTGGATGGTTAAGAAATGAGGGGGAGAGGTATGATGGTGGGACGTTCATAAAAGACGGAGTCGAGTGTGTGTATCCGACGTCCACAGCCGTAGTCTTCAACTTGAATCTGTTACTGGATAAGATTGGGATCTTGCTGTGGTACGGGAAGCTCTTACGGGTAGCTCTTGCGGGTATCTCTTACGGGTATCTCTTACGTGCATCTCTTACTATATTGTCGTTCGAGTTTGACGGAGTTTTGGTCTTAGTTGGTAGAAGGCTAAGAAGAGGGAAGAGGTCTGGTGGTGGGAGGTCAAGAAAAGAGGAAGAGAGATCTAAATCGATAGTAGTAACCACGAGCAGCGAGAGGGTGAGTTATAGAATGATGCATTTTACGAGGCGAGGTATAAGATAGCAACTTACGAAAGTGTATCTTATGACTGAGACAGACACTTCTAATCTAAACCCTTGTTGTTCAAACTGCGTGGACAGAATCCTCGCCACCTACACAACCTCGCCCATGTAGCAGGTATCCCCATGTAACAGTGACCCAACTAGACAGAGGCACCTAACCAAGCAGGATAAAGCCAGCAACATGTAGGTATTCAGTCAGACAAGCAAGTCAAGCACGCAAGAGATCAGATGTCGTTAATTCATGAATATGCAAAAGGACTTAGCCCTATCTGCCTGACAAAAGCTCATCTTTAAAGTCATTCCGCAATTTCAGCAAAGGCTCGCAGCCCATCCACGAACCGAGAAAGGAGACCGTCTCTCCATCGCCACCCCCCAAACCCCCCTTTTTGTTGTTGGAAAAACCCATGCAAACCGACTTTTGAGAAAGAAAAGGCCTATCAGGCAAGAAAGCAAAACCCCAGGCACGCCATTGCAAATCCATCGGTCTTGGCCATTCCATGACCGACCAGATCCCTCAAGCAATCCTGCAAATTCATCAAGGCCGTGAA
>ML977182.1:99662-155282 GCA_010015705.1 Aulographum hederae CBS 113979
GTAACCACAGCCTTTTAAAACAGCAAAGTAGCGTTCAGAGTCGGAAACTTACGAGACTGGATTCATCCCGGACCTATCCTAGATATTCTGGCTTTGATGAATGCTATCTCTTCTTACGATGCGTAGACGGCGCGGTCAGGATCCAGTGTCGCTTTCCGCGGCGGTGATTAGAGCATCTCAAAACAGCAAAGCAGCGTTCGGAGTCGGATTGTAGCACGGCTGGATCCATCCCGGATCCATCCTGGATACTCTGGCTTTGAAGGATGCCTCTTCTTTTCACGATGCATATAGCCCGTATCAAGCCCGACTGTCGCTTTCCGCGGCGATGACCACAGCCTTTCAAATCAGCAATTTGACATTCAGAGTCCGATAATGATAAGGCTGGATTGATCCTGGATGTATCCCGGATACTCTAGCTTAGATAAATGTCTTCTCTTTTCAGGATGCATATAGCCCGTATCAAAAACATGTGTCGCTTTCCACGGCGCCGGTCAACTCTTCCCTGGGCGGGAACGGATCCATTTCACTGCTCTTTCGACTGGAGGTAGCAGAAGTTGGAAAGTAGACCAGGGACATCAGGTATGGAATAATTCCCCAGCTCTTCCAACTACATTCGAGATAGATGAAAGACCAGAGACGAAATGAACAAAAACTATGAGACACAACTGCTAGTCGTATACAAGAAGAAAGTCAGTCAATGCATCGTAAACACTGCACCAAAAATGGCGTATCTGCACATTCGATTCGATGATCGACGGGAAAGGAGGCGGGATGCACTGTGGAAATGGACTGTGGACTGTGTGGACTATCGAGAAGGACGGGAGATGGAGTGACGTCCAACTTCCGTCCGGCAAGCCGAGCCGAAAGCTGCATGTCGACACGACCACATGACCCGCGTCCCAAGCAGAACTCTAACAGCATTAGGCAGGGCTGGATTGCCTACCTTACGTCTCAGCGATTTAAACACCCGGCCCGGAAATCAAAGTGATGCCCTCATGGATCACTACGCCGAAGGTTCTCTCGACGCCCTCTACCTTGCAGTCTATACGCATGCCTACTCTCAAACTTCAAGCTCGCGCTCAAAATCAGCCATCTCAAAACTTCAGTCACCACCCTTAGAGCTAGCACCCTAGCGTCGGCACACATCAAATCAACCTTCGCAAGACGAAGAAAATGGTATTCAAACCCACCACACCACCACTCCCCGTATCCCACCCACGAACTACAAACCTACCACAACCTACCACAACCTACCACAACAAACCCAACCCGACCCATACCCAGTTACAAACAAACTCCACCTACACCACCCCCAAAAAGCCGTTGCAGAACATGCGACCCCCTATGACATCCCCTCATTCCTCCCCGCAAGCCAATGTTGGCAGCTTTTCTCGTTTCTCCCCTTTCGTTTCCGTTGCTCGTAGCCATCTCACTATTTCAACTTCTTCGTTGTCGTTCTTTTGAAGCAGCAGCGTCTGGCACGTTCATGCTCGTCCTCTTTTCCATCCTCATCCCCAATTGCATCCGCATCCTTATTCCTTCTTGAACTTCGGCAGCGTAAGAAAAGTGCAAGACATAGCCACCCACAAAACCAGAGACACAGTTCGATAGATAGACAGCATACCAGCCTCAGACGCGCGAGAAAAACCATGTCAAAGAGATCAATGATATCAGAAGAGAAACAGCGAGATATATTCGCCATGACGCCTGCCCGTAACTGAACAGAGAAGCACAGACGAAAACACTGGTAGTGAAGCTCTCATAAAGGCGACTAAAGCAGAAAAAGGCTTTTTCCTCTTTGAAGAATGATAGAGCAGCAACCAGGGCGGCGTAGACTTTCCACCTCATTACGTTCATTCGTGCCGAATTTTTGGCGTTCCGGCGAGACTAGCAGAGGGAGACGGTATCCTGAAGTGAGAAGTAGACTGAATGCTCTGACTAGATTCTTGGAGGAAGCCAGGAAAAGACCGTAAATGAGTCGTGGGCTTATCCGCGAAACTCAGAAAGGTACGGGAGCGACATCGTACACACGGTGTAAACTACTGGGACGGAGTAGACGTGCACCCAGCACCGTTCCCAAGCCGATCACCAGACTCGTGTGTATCTGTAAGAGAGACATAGAAACGCAAAAGAGAGACAAATGGCATTATTGCGTATTTTGCAGTAGCTCGCTCCCCCGCTGAGCCATCCATCATCCTCCCGAGCTTAGTATGGATTCGTGAACCACGGAAGAAAACTAAATTCCCGCATATAAACCCTCTCTTCCCTTTCCCATCTTGGAGACCCAAAAAAAAACGCCAGCATTACGCCATCTTGACCGCGTCAAACATTCGGAAAAATCAGAGTGGAGTCATCTCAAAAAGCAGATCGAGAAAGAAAAAAAAGACTATCTAGAAACGCTGACTTCTAGCGTGAGCTTCGAAGCCGACGACTGCATAGCCCGATCGAGATCCGAGTCATTCCTGACATCTCTCAGCTCGCTGCTCCGCTCGTCCCGGTACTTGACCGTCAGCTCCGCGTCTCCGGCGCCGTCGTAGTGCCCCAGGCTCCGGCGTTCCTTCAGCCTCTCGTACAGCTCGTTGAAGCTGAATTGCGGTGGCATTCGGATGACGACGCAGTTGTCCTGTTCGAACCACACCTTGATCTTGACGGCGGCTCCCGGCGCTGGTTGTGAGCCGGCGCTCGTGCCGGATGCTTGTGTCATGGCACTGTTGGCACGGTTCATTGGAGGGACGCCGAGCTCAGAGCCAGTGCGGTAGTGGCCTTGTTGGGATGAGGATATGGAGCCTTGGCTTCGCTGATGGGACGGGTAGTTGGACGGCATTGGGTAGTTGAGATTGCCAGCAGAAGATTGCTGTGAGAGAGGGGCAGAGGGGTCTGATCGAGATTGCTGAGACGCTTGAGAAAGGCGGTAGCTGTCCGGCACGTTTGGATCTATCTCGTTATCACCCGGCCGCGGTGCGAAAAACCCGCGTACGAGGTGACCTTGGGTCAAGTGAGGCCCGAGTTTGAGGAGGTTGCGGATGTACTCGTCGAGGTTCGCTCGCCGGCCATTAGAGATGTTGTCAGTGACGTAGGTTACTGGGCCCGGCATGTATGGCAGCGATCGTTGGTAGCCTTCTACGTTGCCCGCTTCATGGGGGAATTCCTGGATAAGGCTGATCTGCAAGTCGTAGAAGTCCTGATAAAGACGAGACAGCTCCCAGTGGCTGCCGTCCTCCATCTGAGCCTCAACAATGAACCAGAAGATATCGTCCGCAAAGCAGTAGCGAGGCACCGACGCCTTCACCGGCGCAAGCATTTTCTTGCCGCCCTGCTGACTGTTCGCGTAAGGGTCTTGGCTTTGATAAGCTCCATTGCTTTGATACTGTTGGTTCTGCGCAATTGAGTTAGAATCACACTGAACCAGCATTTCTTCCCAACCTACTGAAGTTCCGTATGCGTTGAAGCCGGGCTGGCCCTGTCCGCTGAGGCTCATCCGCTCCATACTCTGCTGCATTGATGCTGTCCCGTCGAGCTTCCCAAGTGGTATACTCCCGTTCTTGTAGTCGGCCGCCATCTTCTTCCACTCTTCCACTTTCGGTACTCCTGCCCGTGAGACTGCTTCTTGTGCATCCGGGACAGCCTGTCCAGTGGTCATGTCGCGTATCTCGATGAACGACACGGGGATCAATCCAGGTCCGCCGAGTCTTGTGATGGGCTTCGCGACAAACCACTCCGGATTTGATTGAGCAATGACGATGATGGCTTCGCCCTCTTTCGCATCCAGCTCGTCCGGTCGTTCCGCCTTGAAATCGTACATGACCACGCCGTACACCATCGCGCCTGTTCCCTTGGCCAAAGCCTTGGACATGCGCATCATTTTGGGGCCTTCTGAAGCGCCGTTGTTACCGTTCATCCCAGGGCTGACCATGGCATCTGCGTAGCCCGAATCGTGTCCATTCGACAAAGCCGCGGGCGAAGGGTTGGAGTTGCTCGAGCCAGCGCTGTCCCGGACTGTCTTTCCGACTGTGTCAAAGTATTTCGCGGGGACCAAGCCTCGATGGCCTTGCAGAGGATTGCACGCCTCGTACCAGTCTTCGTCGTCTTCGCGTCCGACTACGTGTAGGAAATCGCCTTGTGAGAAGCTGAGGTAGCCACCGTTGGGGTTGTTGCCGGGTGCCTGGTAGTCGTATAGCGCTTTAATGACCTAATAAGTCGAAAAAAGTCAGTCAAAGCGCGCGTGAGCCGGTAGGGGAAGGTGAAGAGCGGCTGCAGCAATACGCGCAGAGGGAGGTGAGGCTAGGTATCCTACCTTCTTGGGCGGCACAATCGCGATTGCGTCTTTGGCCGGAACCGAGATGTGGGCAGGCTTAAAGTCTTTGTCGCTTTTGACGGACCGACGGAATTTGACCATGGTGCTGGTTGTGGTGGGCGGGGAGGTGCTGGGTGGAGCACGGCAAGATGTTTGCGCGGGAGATTGCGTGGACGACGGTTTGCAAGGCGGGCAGCGGGCTGACGGCGGGGAGGAATGGACCTCGAGCGTACTCCGTACTCGGGGCCGGGCTGAACAGGCGCGCGTCTGTTCTCGTGAACTGTCACTCAGGATATGGTCGCTCTGAAGGAGGGACTGAGGTGTAGGTAGACTCGACTGGCACGCGGCGAGGTGGGTGGAACTGGACGAAGGTGGTCACTAGTCGCTAAGGTTGTGTCTGGAAAGGCAGATTGGGATGGATGATCCGTGCGTCAAAGGTAGTCCGAGCGGAAGACGCAAAGCGTGAGGTGTCGCGGCAGCAGAAGTGATTCTCGAGATGCAGAAAGCAAGCCGATATGATGAGACTGGGGGATCTGCCGCTGTTGACTCTTCACTTAGGTACGGCTACTGAGGTGGTGCAGGGGGAGTGGGGGGGTAAGGGTAAGGGACAGCTGGAGGACTTCAATATCGACGTCCAGCCTCGCTCCCCAAGTCTCAATCAATGATCACAGTCTATCGCCATAGATCCCGGCAGCAGAAGAACCACCTGCTTCGAGCACTTATTAAAACGTAATCTACGCGACCCATTCACAGCATTCGGCTCCTTGGTGATAGGCAGCTCCACAGTGCACAATAATGACCTGCACCCTGTGGCCATCCTCGCCCCAGTCCCCACGCGGCACCTCTGGCATCTGGTACCTTGCCGACATTGGTCTGCAGCAGTCGCATGAGCAAGCGCAAGCCTTCAGTTGTCGCCCGGCTCAGCCCTAGCCCCCCAAGGACCCATGGACGTCGAGAAGGCGAAAAGAAGCATGAAAGCGGAAGAGGGCGAAGCGCCAGAGCACCAGCATCAGTCACGAATCAATAGGCAAAGGATGGCGCTGTGGACTTGATTGGTCTGCTCGACTCCGCTATTATCGCTCAACCACCCCAGGGCCTTCGGGACTCCTATTCCTGCACATGCTGACCCGGCACACCGACGAGACGTCAGTGTCAAGAGTGTTGTTGCCGACAAGCTAGATAGTTCAGGCGGACCCCTGGCCTCGGAAGCAGAGCAGAAACACCCCATACACCACTGAGAAACGCAAGATTTTGTACAAAAAAACACCGTTATCCACCAGCATCAGCAAAACCACCGCAAGAAAGTAACCGAACTCAAAGGGAAGCCGCTCAAGCCCATCGTAGTCCGCAGTGTGACGCGTCCGTCGTCTTGACAGGTGGGACGATCAGATTTGCGAGCAGCGAGTATTGGGACAAGTTTTTAGAAAGCCAGGATTGCATCGGTCGGGAGTTTGTTGGAGCATTAATGTGGTAGGACTTGGAGAGAAAGAAAGGTAGGGGCTCGCTTGCGCAAGCACCCTCGCATATGAGTGACAGTGCGCGTTTGACGACGCCAAAACGGGATTTGGCTTTCGCACATCTCGTTCTTATTCGGGTTTGGGATCACGAGCGGATGGAACCGAGAAGAGGCGAGCCGAGACGAGCAGACGGACGAGAGATGGACGGAGAAGAGACTTGAAACCTGGGGTCATCGGAGATCGGTGGAGCTGATTGGCCTAGATAAGTTTGCTGTGAGAAAAGATGAAAAAGAAAGAGATGTTTCTGGCTCGAAGAGAACCACCGTCGTTGGACAGTCAGTCGTTAAATGGTGTCGATGTGCGTACGATATGTTGGTCATGTCACTTCTGGCCCATGATGTCCACCTTGCCGAACGCTGCCTTCTTTGCCGCTTCGAACAAGGGGAATGAGGCTTTTCCTGCCAGCTGGCCGCCGACTTCTTCCAACTTGGAGATATGCTGCTCCACGCCGAACTTGACGAGGAACTGATAACAGTCGCCGATCGTTGCGAAGCCCAACAACTCTGCGAGATAACGCAGTTTGAGGATCTTGAACCTTTGTTTGTTGTCAGCATCGTCTAGTCAAGGAACAACGGAGATAGGGCACTTACCCCTTGCAGAGACTCGCGAGCGCAGCGAGTCGCTCCCGCTCGAGGAACATGTCGACCAGGTGGCCGCCAAGATTCGGGGTCGTCAAGTATAGCTTGAAGAACTTGCGGTAGTTGCCCAGGGTCAACGCGGAGCGCAGCTGCAGTGCATGCTGCACTGCAGGGTCCTTCTTGTCCTCTGGTGTCAAGTCCGCGATCACGCTATTCATCATGACACGGTTGCATGTATGGATGAAATAAAAGATGCGATACGCGAGAAACTCTTGGGGGCTGCCCCCAAGGTTCTGCTTATACAGCGCATGCAACTGTGTCTGGCACTGATTATACTCACCCAGGTCCTTCATTTGCATGGCGATCACCGCATGGCTTTCGTATACCGCGACGGTGAACGGAGTCTTGATATGCTGGACCGTGAGGTCCACGCGGAGCGACTTGAATTGGTCGCAGACGTATGCGTAGTCCTTGTCCTGCTGCCACTTTCGCTGCAGGTGTTCCAAGGTCTTCTCCAGGACGTGAACGGGGCGCACGAGCTCGGCCTTTGCGATGTCCCCTTGACGGAAGTAGGGCTTCTCCAAGTTCAAGCAGGTTCCAACAATGGGTTCCTCGTTGGTGGGTGGTGGGATGGCCCGAGGTGCCGGCGTGAACGGCGAGACGAGGTAGGTGGGAGGCTCCGTGGTTACGCGGAATCGCTCACGTCGCCTCGCTTCGACCTCTCCGGCATACGTACCCCTGCCTTGGTCGGCCGCCCCAAGGCGCTTGCGCTGTTTCTTGCTGAGCTTCTCTCGAATTGGGTATGTAACGCGCTCGTCGAGGTTTCCGCCGAAGTTGGCCTGGCCGTGGGGCGATTCATCATGGTGAGACGGGCCAAGGTCAGACGACTTGCGCTTCTTGGACGAACTGGTCGCGACGGGCGATGGCGAGCGAGCACGTTTGCGCTGCATTGATCCGCGGTCTCGGTCTTGCTGACGTGCGCGATCTTGCTCCCGCTGCCGGGCACGCTCTTGCTCACGCTGGCGAGTGCGCTCTCGATCTTCCTCGCGAGCTAGCTCGCGCTCTTGCTCACGTTCCCTCAAGAGTACCTGCTGCGGGAGAGGATGGTTGTCCCAATCAACGTTGGTAAGACCCGCATGTTCGGCCGCTCCGTTGATGATCTGCTTGAGTTTGTGGTGAAGTGCTGGGCTGTCGACTTCGGGGTGACCGTTCTCCGGGAGAAACGCTCGAGTGACATAATTCACCAGAGCGGGCGGGAAGTTGTGCTTCTGGCGGGTAGACTCGGCATTGCCGGTGTTGTGAGGCGATTGTTGCATGTCGGGCGATGGGGAGTGTGTGACTGCGTGTGGGTGCTGGGTCGAATTGACTGGAGCGTCTTGTTCGGTTGCAAAAGCTTGACGCGCTGGCACCGACGTGTAAGCGGTGGAGTCTGTGATAGAGAGTAAGCCGAATTGACCGAAGGATTCCGTGTGTTGTTGTTGGAATTGCATACGATCTTGAGCCCACGGCGGGTTGCTGGTCCACACAGGTGGAGGTCGCTCGCGGATTGCCGCAGCGGCGCGCATGTTGGCTGTCAGTAAAGGTCTGTAATGGTGAGCACTGGACGGGAGGGCACGATACTCAAAGAGGTGATGCGGACGGGAGAGACGAGAGAGACGCGCAAGGGATGTTTTGATGGAGATGGAGATGGAAGGTGGTGTTGTTGACAAGAGGAGAGCGCGAGACAGGGCAAGCGAAAGCGAAGTTGAAGTGCCAGAGAAAAGTCTTGGCATCTCACGGCAGCTTAGTCATTCAAGATTGCACTAACCCGATTTGGATTCCTTATCGATTGGCATCACAACACAGCTGGAGCATCTGGGACATGCGACACTGGATTTGGCCGCAAGATCTAATTGAATTACGTCGCAAAGTACTCCCCTCTCTAATCAGCCCATGAGTGCCTCGAACCTCCTCTCCCCTCTCTTCTGCGGCCTGAATGTACCTCCGACCGATTGACCTGACCACAGCGCTGCGACCCTCACTATTGCCCGACGAGACCCTCCTCTTCGTCCAGGATGCCGTGGGGTTGTACGAAGGGTACCTTACATATGCTCTCTTCTTTATATGTCCTGCTCTGACGCAGCGTATAGGAAATTCAAGATCCCACAGTACCAGAATGGCCATGCATATTTGACTTCCCACCGAGCCTGCTATGTAGACAACGAGGACCCACGCAAGGCCTCCGTCGCCGTTGATCTGAAGGATGTGGACCGTCCGGAGCTTTACGTGAGAGTTATAGTCCTTGCTCGTCATATGCTCCAAGGCTAACGCTTCTCTATAGGCTGGGTTCATGAAGTCGTCCCCCAAAATCACCCTCATCCCCAAAGCCGCGAAAGGAGCTGCGCGGTATCGCGGGCCCTCCGCCTCTGTGACCCCTCTAAGTTCGACACCCAAACCCTATTCGAATAGCTCCAGCCCACTACGATCGTCGACGTCGTCTCCGGCCCCTCAAGTCAGCGTAAATGCTACCTGGGTGTGTCCAATCTGCTCCTTTTCCAATCCCGTACCCTCGAACTTCGACCCTGCTACGGCGACCGCACACACACCCATACCACCATGTCTCGCGTGCGGTATAAAGCCCCCGTTGGTCAATGTCGTGAAAGCAGCGTTGACAGCCATGGGAAACAGAAGAGAGTCTGCCGGTCCCATTGCTGCGACCCATAATACCTCCACTCCAACCTTTCAGTGTCCGAGGTGTACTTTCCGCAACCACCCATCCCTCACCACATGCGAGATGTGCAGCGCATCTCTCGTCACGATGAACAAGAGACTCGAAGTAGCTGGAATAAAACGAGCGGAATCCCCTGGGCTGTCCTTGAGCACGTCGTCCCCAGGGGAAGAGTCCATGGAGAACATCAAATTCTCCTTCCGCGCAGGCGGCGAGAAGATCTTCCTCGAGAGGGTAAAAAGCGCCCTCATCCAGCGGAAATGGCTCCTCCACAGCGCTCCGCCCGTGCCCAAACCCGGGCAAGTCTCCGCAGATGGCACAGCGCTGGACGCAGACGCGGCGCGGTCAAACAGAATGGTAGGCATAGCAGGTCTCGAGCGCCGCGGACAGGACCTCCGCAAGAACAACGAACTCGTCATCGGCAACGCCTTTGAAGACCTCGAAGCGCTCATGACCTCGGCCAAGGAAATCATCGCCCTTGCTGAGCAGTTCTCCTCCCAAGCAAACCTCTCCAACAACTGCAACGGCAACAACTCCGAGGCTGCAGCCCTGGTATCCCAATCCGCTTCTGCCCTCGGCCTTGTCACCACGAAAGATATGCTAGGCTCTGGCTCGACCTCCGACTCCCTCTACGTCTCCGAGCTCTCACGCAACCTCGCCGAGTTCCTCACCGACGACGCCCGCGGTGTCCTCAAGCGCGAAGGCGGCATCATGAGCCTCGTCGACCTCTGGGCCGTCTTCAACCGCGCCCGTGGTGGCGTGGAGCTCATCTCCCCCGCCGACCTTTCAAAAGCCGCGCAGCTGTGGGATTCGCTGAAATTGCCTGTGCGGTTAAGGAAGTTCAAAAGCGGCGTGCTGGTTGTCCAGGGCAGGGACAGGACGGATGAAAAGACGGTGGCGAGTTTACTCGCTTGGTTCAAGCTGGCACACCAGGAGCCGCCCGAGGTGGACGTATCATGGGATTGGAGCCGGTGGGGGCGTGGAGCTACGGCCCAAGAGGTTGCTGAGGCTTTCGGGTGGAGTGTCGGGGTTGCTACGGAGGAATTGGAGATGGCGGAGGAGAAGGGAGTCTTGTGTCGGGAGCAGGGGCTTGACGGCATCAGGTTCTGGGAGAACTGGCTGGTGAGTAGTCTGTAGAGAAATGGAACCGTCTTGATGAATCTGTCGTTCAAGTGTCCGTGCTGACTGCGAGGTGCTCAGAAAGGTGTCTGATATTTGAATAATCAACGCGAAGTTCTCCCCTGGACATTTTTTCTCGCCCTACAACGGGATGGGAAAAGAAGTCGTCTTCGAACCAGAAGTACGGACCACCAACCACCCTCGCCATCGAACGAGAATACGTTCGTTAGATGTGTCAATATGAAGTATTCCTCGATATCCAACTACACTATTTTTGAGCTCCGCAGGGTTAGGAATGGTTGAATACGCCTATTACCTGTCTACTCCGCTGCCAGCCATCTGCTCCACTGCCGGTCTGCTCTACTGCCGGTCTGCTCTCTGCCAGTCTGTCCTATGTGAATCCTCTCGTGTGTGTCTCGAGGACAACAGGCTGGATATTCAGACTAACCACCTTAGCCATCGAACGAGAATTACCTGATTAGATGTGTAGATATGGAGTATTCCCGGATGTCTAGCTGATTTAGAATCCAGATCCGCAGGGTGAGGCATGGTAGTATGTGCTCTACTAGCGGTCTGGTTCGCTGTATGTCAGGCTGCTCCACTGTTCATCTGTTTCACTGTCTGTCTGCTCTACTGCCTGTCTGGTCCGCTGTCTATCAGGCCGCTCTACTATTTATCTGTCGGGAAACCTTTCTATGCATAGAAGTTTATATAGCGGATAGACACACGCGAATCACTTGACACAAAGCTCGCCGCTGTCGATGGTGACAGTGGAGCCTCTGTATGTCTTTGGATTCGTGTTGGCTGTCTTGCTCTTGTCTTCATTCAAGGGGGCTATCGAAGTGTCTATACAAAGGAGACGGAGAGTGATGTGGCGCGAGCTAGCTCACGCCACATACTTGGTACCACCAGTACTGTGATAACCAATACACGTGACTTTGGTTGAGTAGTTACCAACACTTCAAGTAAACATCATGTCTTTCCAATGCGGTCGGATGAAGTGGACAAATAGTATCAGGCCGGAAGTTCGGACCACCAACCACCCTGGCCATCGAAGGAGGATTACCCCGTTGATGTATGAATACACAGTAACCCTGGATATCCAGCTAAATCATTTCAAAACCATCGGGCTAGGGCGGAGAGTGGTATTGACACGACCGCCTATCTGCTCCAGTGTGTGCCTCTCCGGACTTACGGTGTGTGCCTCCTCAAGTGTGAGCCTCGAGGACATTAAGAAAAAGAAAGGCAGCGTCGATAGCCACGCTACCTAGGTAATGTCGCAAGGAATATGCTGACATCATACTGTTGGCATGCAGGTAGCCTGGGCCCTGATGGTTAATTGACGGGGCTGGGAAGGAGGCTGGTATAGACCGACCACTGCGTCCAGCTGGACTGAGCATATATAGTCTGAGCATCTCCACTTCAGTAAAACGATGAAAAAAGAGATAAGTCATTTGTTATTAATCAATCATCTGTTTTACACTCGCTCTTAATCAATCACTGTACCTCATATTTTTCAACAGGTAACTGTCCAACAAGGATTACCTCATTGGAGAGGTGAACAAGCATCAATCCTGGATATCTAGCTGAACTACTTCAAGATCCGTAAGATTAGGAAGGGTGGTATTTTCTGATTCTCTACTGTCTATCTGCTCCACTGTCTGTCTACTCTACTTTCTCTCTACTCTATCGTCTCTCTACTCCACTGTCTACGTGGTGTTCGCAACATGTCTGTCTGCTTTCCTGTGTGCCCCTTGAGGCCATCAAGGAAGAAACTTGAAACGACCCCGTCGTACACTGACTGGAGCATCAACGCTCAGCAGTAGGAAGCATGGTCTTCGAGCGAGAACGTCCAGGACTGTCTCGTCCCGAATATCGGTAGTCACCAAGCGCTCCCTCCAGCGAAGGGTAACAAAGTCCAGCAGCTGGTCCGCACTCTGGAAGGATAGCTCTTTCTCATGGTTTCGAAAAACGCACTATCCCCTTCAACAGGACGGGGGCTGTAAGGTGGACTCCACTAACTTCGATGAATGAAGTGCACAGATGAGCGATTGGAGGCTCCCCTCGATCTCTCCCGTCCTCCCGCCCTGGATTCCCCTTATGCACAGTCTCGGGCAACGAATTGGTCCTCATCACCCGAAAGCCCGGTGAAGCAATACCTAGGTAGTCGCTCTCCTGGGCAACGCGTGGTTGGAGCGACCATAGGTATACATACGAGTCCCTCCCTAGATACTTTCCCGTTTTCCTGACCACAAAAAAAGGGCTGAGGCGACGTGTAACGTGCCTCAATAGAATCCACCAGTCGAAAACACCGTCGGAAAGAACCACTAAGATCTATAGAGCTGTGAGTTCGGACCATCAAGCACCCTAGCTATCCAGCGGTATTTCCTCTTTATAAGTATCAACACCGTATAACCCAGGATATCGAGCAGAACTGTTCCCACATTCCACACGACAAGGAAGGATGGCACCCCATCTAACTGGCCGTCGTAAATCTTCGCCTCGAGCTAGGAAGAGGATGCCAGCTACGTTTACAGCTTACGTGGACCCACCTCGGTGATGTCGTAGATTCTGCTGCTTGCAGAAGCTGCACGGACTCGCTTGCTAGGTTTTATGCAGCCGTCGTGTCCTGTTTAATAGCCTCCCACAAGAACTTTAACATCAATAAATACCACGTTTGTCTAGTGCATACGGTTTTGTCTGTCGGAATGGGAACAGGGAAGGCAAGAGAAGCTTCTCTCCAAAATCCAGATGCTGTATAGTACCCAGGATATCCCCCCGTGATGGTCAAATAGTTTTCTCTTCGAAAGAGCCAGAGTAGCAATCGTAAAGACTGAAGGTGTTTGACCATGGCTTTCCGTTGCGGTATGGACAACGCCATGAAACTCGGATCGTCCATTGCAACCAGGCTGAGCGTACACTGGCCTCGTCGTTCGCGGGCCATGATCGCTGTATCCACGAGCCGTACGAGCTCCTCCCTTGCTGCAGGCGCAGACTGAGAGGGTGAGCTCGAAGTTGGGATCGAATGGCCCGCCAGCTCGAGACGTCGGAAGGATGAATGGGGCCGGATTCGATACTTGCGTTTCGACCTTATGGGTAGTGGCTTCCTCTCTTTCGTTGGCAGGATAGGGGCTAAAGACCTTTCCAGCATCTGTTGACACGCGTCTAGTCTTTTCTCGATCG
The DNA here is from genome assembly GCA_010015705.1 of Aulographum hederae CBS 113979. Classification (NCBI taxonomy): domain Eukaryota; kingdom Fungi; phylum Ascomycota; class Dothideomycetes; order Aulographales; family Aulographaceae; genus Aulographum; species Aulographum hederae. Next base: position 113,061 of record ML977182.1, read on the forward strand.
CGTCGATCTGACCCCTGGTGGCAGTCGAGGCAGTTGTTTGAAGTACGACATCGATGTTTTGCTGAAGCAGGTTGGTGGAGGATGACGCTTGCGCTATGCAGTTCTGGAGAGACTGTTCCATGGAGTTCATCTGACCACTAAGTTGCTGCGTTGATAGGAGTTGATGGTCTTGAATCGCCCCAGCTGTCGCATTGAGGGCTCGGACTCCGTCCAGAGTCTCAAGACTCGTTGTCCTGTATAGGGTATTAGCCTCCCAAGCCATCTTGTGATACACACGAGGTACTTTACCATCCAGCGGAGCTGACAAAAGCTGCTAGGCTCTGCCATCGCAGCAGAAGCCGCTGATGTATGTCGGCGAAAAAGTCCGACTGCGCAGTGATTCTGAGCTTCTTCCACTTGCTCCCCTTCAAGTCCTTGCTAATGGGATCGGTTTGCTTTTTAATGTCGATCAGAGTATCGTGACAGCATTCGAGGTTTGCTAGGACGTCCTCTCCAGCCTTCTTTTGCTGCCCATTTAGAACTGCAGCACTTGATGCCGCTCGTTTGATGCTGTCCAGGGAGTTGATGAGAGTTTCCAAAACAGCAACGATCTCCTGGACTTTCGGGAACACGCTTTTGTAGGCTTTGAAGAAGGTGTACAGCTTGCTCGCGGCTTCAATGGTTTGCCCTGAAGGCTGAGCAGCCCAGCGATACTGGCCGCTTCGCCGACTCCAGACATGGAAGCAGTATGGAATTTAAAGTCGGAAGTTCAAAAGAAAAATGGAAGAGTGACAGCTTTCTTGAGAAGGAGGTAGGAGGTGGACACTCGATAGAGCTTCGAGCTGGAGGTCGTGTCGTTGATATTCGCTGCTGCCCCATTTGCGGCTGTGCTGGGGCGAAGCTTGTCACGGGACTGACACGACTTCAGCCTGCAGGTGGGCATACCTACCTATAGAGAGAAATGTATTGGATGGATGTACGCCGGCACAAGAAACATGAATGCAGAATGGAGATATCTTCATTACCCACCCCTTCTATCCAGATATCCAGATATGCCCATATCCCAAACAACCAATGCAGAAGGAAAAGCAAAAGGTGTATCCGCATGCTCAAACGTTCCATCATCGTACAAAAGCCCGCTGTGGATAATGCTCCGACTCAGACTCCATCGTAGCCAATGCAATGAGAGGCTTCGCTGCGTGTACGCCGGACAGATAATCAGACCCACAGCCAGATACTAGACATTACGCCTGCTCTCCACGCTCTCAACCATTCAACCGACCTTTCGTCTTCCCCGCTCACAGCACATCGTCCAAAAAGCATCCTGACCACCCTCCCTCTCTACTCAACCATCCCAACCAACCTCTTCCTCACCCCCGCATTAACCACCCCACCGACCCCAAAAGCCGGTACAATCCTCCCCATCCTGGCCAAACAACTCCAAGCCCACTCCCCCCTAACCTTCCGCCACCTCTCCGCCCACCCCACCCTCTCCCTATTATAAAGATCCAGCCCGAGCAAATGCAACGGCGTACTGACAACCTGCACAGCAGCCGGCGCGATAAACTGCGCCGCGCTCATCGCCGACATCTTCTCCGCGAACGTACCGGCGAGCCGCTCGACGGGGAGGTGTGGCGCGAGGAGCGTGGGGAGGTTGAAGGAGGCGAAGATTGTGAGCATGTCGCGGAAGGCGAAGAGGGAGTATGTGACGCCTGGGACGGGGCGCGGGATGGAGGAGGGGGAGGAGAAGAGGCGGGTGAAGCGGCTGTCTTTGTAGAGGCAGAGGGAGAGGTTCGCCGTGCTGGTTAAGGCGAATTTGGAGAGGCCGGAGGTCGTGGTTGCTGGGGGCAGGTTTTTGATGGTCGAGGTTAGGGTGTCGGTAAAGTTGGCGGTTAGGTAGGTGCCTGTGTAGAGGGTCTGCGAGGGTGGTTAGTTGGGTGTATGGGAGAGAGGAGGTTGCTGTAGACGTACAAAGATCAAGGCGAACGGTTTCGAGAAAACGAAGCGGTGCGGTCGGAACAGCATAGTCCACATGGACGTCCGAATGCTCTGCCCAAGCGTAGCTCTCCCAGACGCATTTTCAATGATACCCCTACACCCACAATCAGCTCTTGACACTCCCCCAAGCACACTCTCCCCACCTACCGGTCAATCATGGTAATAACAGGCGCAACAAGCGCCCCAGCAGAAGCCGCAGCAACAGCATCCGCCCCGACCCTAGCACCTAAACTCCGCGTATTCCATTCCCTCGCCGTCTCCCTGATATTCGCCAGCGGAGCGATGGTGGTCGGTACCCTCGACGCCCAGCCGACGTCTGCTGGTACTGCGCTCGCGGGATTCGCCTCGTGGTGGTGAGGATGCGGAATCGATCTCGCACACGGCGTCGTCGGCGGCGGCGGCGGCGGTGAAGAGCGTCTCTGCGTCTCAGGACTTTTCTGCTCAAGGTCCCGCCCAATTGCCGCTGCCGGCGCAGCTACAACTCCTCCTCTTTCGCTCATGAGGGAGGGTCCTGTGCTGCATTCGGGCAAGCACGATATGGGGGGGAGAGAAAGAAAAGGTTGGTGACGTTGTGTGGTCGGGTCGAGGAATCGACAAGTTCAGCACTAAGCTGCTTCGGAGGTTGGCGGGTTTTTTGGGACGCGCCGATAGCGGATATAAGCTTCCCCTGAAATTCCCCGAACCATCCATTCAGACGCGTCGGATTACCGCTTACGGACAGATGGGAATTCGGGCAGATGGTAGGAATTGTGGGAGCCATCTTCACACGTCTCTCAATTTCATCTTTACGTCCATGGCTCGGTGCATAGTCTTCGCTCGAAGAATAATAAATTTGATTCTCTTGATATACGTCCGCAAAATTACGTAGAACCCAACTGTATGTACAGCGATCCCATCCAATTGGAATGGCGCCAGATCCCAAAAAGCCAGTCATCATCATACGTTCGACCATCCTGGTGTGTTCCAGCCGAGTTCTCAAAGAGAGTAGTAGAAGAAGAAGAAGTCTATATACCCTCACCGCAGTCCAAGCCCATGTACCGCCGACCAGACCCGTCTCCACGCTATGCTGTGTATACAAACAAGACGAATAATATGTACGGTAGAAATCGAGATCGTTATTAAAGGAGAGAAACATGTCTACCAGGTAAACAGCATAAGATTAGGATTCAACGCAATCGGCAGCAAGAAATGACTCGCCACAACCGTACTCAGCGGAAAAATAGCAATCAGCAGATCGATCCGCCACTGCCATGGCACGACCTGAGCCATCACACCCATCATGACGCTTGCCGCAATGCAGAAAATGAAGGTAAACTTGAAACTCTTAACAACCCTTGGAATCTCCACAAAGAACGGTATATCCTCCGCCTCCTTCGACGTAGCACCCCACGACATATCGATGCCAAACATATGCGAGAGGATGGCCTGCGAGACGTGGAGGGAGATTCCGCCCAGGAAGATGGTGAACATGACGATCCAGCTCAGATTCTCGAAGAGGGCGGAGAGGAGTCCTTTTTCGCCTGAGCGGTAGCGGAGGACGGCGAGAGCTAGGTTGCCGAGGCCGGTGAAGACGACGATGATGGCGACGTAGACTTTAAATGAGTCGAGGTAGTAGTGGTCGAGGTGGCCGTTGAACCAGCCGACCAGGAAGTAGTTGGCTAGTGTGAGAGCCCAGGCGGAGCCGATGGCGTAGTACGTTCCGATATATGCCAGGATGGTTATCTTGGAGGGCAGCGGCATCTTCGACACGAAGAACCGCTTGAAGAGAGGCGTAAACGGTCCCTTGACAAACCAGTACTTCAATGGATGGAATAGCAACTCGTTGCAGCCGTAGGCGTATTTCTCCCACCGGTTCAGTTCGTCGTAGACTGTCAGGGAAACACCTTCCTTGAAGCCGTCTCCGGTGTACGCCGCCAATCGAACCAGGTAGCCATTTGTCTGCAGGCGCAGAGCCATATCAAAGTCTTCAGAGACCGTCTCTTCGGACCAGTACTTCTCTCGGAAATCATCCTTGCAGTCGTATGCAATCTGTTGCATTGCTTCCCAGCGAAGGACGGCGTTGTGACCAACAAAAGGCGCAACATCTCCGTTTGCAACAGCATAACGGATCTGTGTGTAGATCAAGTTGGTGAAGAATGTGATACCGCGTTCGAAAAAGCTGCTCGTAACGTTCATGACGCCGGAATTGTACTGGATAATGGCAACCTCCGGGCATTGCTCCATCTCGCTGACGGCGTCAAGCAGGCAGTCGGTGGGCACTCGGGTATCAGAGTCAATGAGCAAGATGTAGTCTCCAATCCGCACATTCCCGTCGGCCCAGGTACGTCCTTCATCCTCGTGGATGACCTCGTTGAGCGCAGCTTTGTAGGCGGCGGCTTCATCTTCTTGGTTCCACGAGTCGCGGCGGTTGATGGTGGCCAGCTTGTCTTCGATGCGTTGGCTCACCCACATGGCGTAGTTCATATTGGATGCCTTCTTGAACTTGCCGCGACGCAGGAAGGCCTTTTCTCCGTTGATGGCATTGGGGTTGTGTTTTGGTCGAGCAACCCAGCCGATGTTGTGTTCGTCGTAGAAATCCATTCTGGCTTGCGCTTCTTCGACCGGAACGAGCTGGAGACCATCGTCGTTGACGAAGATGTTGGCCGTGCCTCCCTGCAGTTCGTAAGTTGATATGGCAGCCTTGATCGAGCGTACTGTCGGCTCAATGACAGCGTGAAGGCCTTCTTTGTAGACAGGACATTGGATGGTGACATGAGGCAGACATCCTTCCGCCCTTCGGAGGCGGCGAGGGGCAACGCCAGAGTAATACTTCGTATTTTCGTTGATTTGACCAATTGGCCCGATGATTTGCGCGACGTTTCCAGCCAAGGCTTGGAAGAAGAACTGTCAAGAGGAGTTAGCACGATAGAACGGGTACCCTACAAAGCGCGACCACGTACCAGCGAAAGCCAAATCTGTGGAATCATGGGCACTAGAAAGAGAAGACGAGAATAATCTCGATCGATCTTCAATTCGATGGCAACTTCTCGCCAACCCGAGCCAATGGCTGATACGACGAGAATAAGTGTGATAGCAGTGATGAAGGGCTGGATAAGGACGATTCGTCGGGGCTTGTGCACGGCGAACCCCTCCGGGTCGTCCTCGTCGACTTCGTAGATGGTGTCAATCAGCTCCTTCTTCTCGTCGTTCTCTTCAGGATATGCCGACTCGTTGCCCCAAATCATCTTCATCAGCTCCAACTCCAGTCTCTCCACCCTCGCGAGAATTTTCTTCGGTTGGTCGTCCCAGACGCAGAGAATGCCCCTGTCGGCGATGAATGCTGCGAACTGATGCTTCTGGCATCTCGCGAGGTATGATATATCCGGAAGTACTTGGATTCTCAGACCTGGTGTGATTTCAATGAAGGGCTGCGTGTTGCTGTGAAGCAAAATCCGGATGACTCTCGTATTCACCGTCATGGCGACCTGGGATACGTTAACATGGTGAAGCCTCTGTCACGACGTCTCGACATACCCTAACGTTCAAGGCTTGGATGGCGGCGAAAAAGCCGTCTGGTTCATCGGCAAGGTCTGCAGGAGCACAAGTGTAATGACCACGCGATTTCTTCAAAGCAACACCCTCCTCGTACTCTCCTGTTGTCCACAACTTCTCCTCTTGCTGTGAATGTAGCCAATTGACCATGACGTCGCACTTGATGTCGTTGATCTCCTCCATGGTTTGGTTTCGAAAGTCGCCCGCCGGGTATATGGAGCCTGCTCGCGAGGCACTCCGTGATTCCTGGGGAGTTGCGTACTGTGACCAAGGACTTTGTGGGGTCGCTGGGCTCAATCCTGGGGTAAGCTGTCCTGTTGTCCAGGCAGGCGATGGTGGGGTCATCTCTGTCGACCGCGCACCCAGGGGATTCCGATTGTTCTGCTCCATCAATTGGCTCTGCCTCTTGGTCTCCCTCTTCTTTTCAGCCCGCACAGGGGCGAAGTAGTCCCCCAAACCCATGGCGGCGCGTTATGATGGTTTATTTCAGAGGAAGCAGTGGGAACAAGGCTACAAGGGCAGAATGAGGAGACCCCACGCCGCGATAGAGTGCACGACTTCAATTGCTCCAAGAAAGTAGCGACGAGAGTGGGTGATAGGGTAGAACGAGGGACTGGCAAGGAAAGGGGCACGCAAAGCGACACGGGGATGTTCAACGAGAGACAGCTGGAGACATAACGAGCGAGCGCCCAGACGAAGGCCAAAAGGACGGTGAACGGGTTGAGGAATGGGTTCTAGAGGAAGAAAAGCAGGTGGTGGTGGAGCAAAGTCCGAGATGTTCGAGATGGGGAAGATGGACGAAGAGGTGATCGGCCAGCTAAAACGGGATAAACGGCCAGGAACAGGGTTTAGCGGCAGGAACAGCTCCACATTCGGGCATGATCTACCTGATCCAGGCCTAGCTCAGCCTGTTGTCCAGCCTCTTCCGGAGCACGGCACTGTGGCGTCGTGGAAACGAAGCCACCCGAGAAGAGACCACGAGGTGGCAGACTTTTGGTTTTTTGACAGTAACAACCACAAAAGACAGACATGTTTTGCTAGATCCGCGAAGAGAACCGCTTTGAATGAATTAGATGCTTCTTTTTCAGAAATGTATCCCGCGACAGAAGCATCATGCCGGCGAATATCTCCCGAAAATCGATACTCCCATGCAAGGCTATCGTACCTTGCTCAAGGATAAGAGAGACCAATCCCGGCCCCGGTTGCAGTCCTCGGACCCGTCATGACCGACTCTTGGATGGTTTCTTGTGTTTCTTGTCTCAATTTCCTGTCATCAGCCTTCGCGTCTGCCGAGTCGGATATACCGCGTAGGTGCCAGACATTCGGTCAAATCTCAACTCGTTGATAGTGTACCATCATCGCCAACTTTCAGGTCCCTCCTCTAGACTCTTCTTCGACGTCAGAATCAGAACGGCTGTGGCAACGGGATGAAACGTCTGGACGGCAAAGTCTGTGATAAGACTTGTTTGTGGTGATGCAACTAACCCAGACTATGGACGGGAGGAGCTGCGGGATAATTCTAGCGAACAAGGGACGAAGCAGCCGTCTCGACGCTAATGTGCTAATGCGCCGAGATCTATTCATGTTTCTCCAACCTGTTCCATCATCGAATTGGAATGACAGGTTGATATGCCGGGCAGGCGCAGGGTGTCAAACACGGGATTGACTACAGCACGGTGGGAGCAAAAAATGCGATGGACACCGAATGCGACGTAGGTAACCAACCCTTATAATCTCAGTACCTGTCGTGGGCGAAATAACGCCGTTTTCTAATTGTTAAAAGGACAAAAGGCTCCTGAATCGCTCCCGAAGCTCCCTACGATAAGATTGTTTTACTGAGTGGCAAGGCATCTTTGAAGAGTTAAGCCAAATTTGTCCGTTACTGGATCCAACGTCCGTTTGTTCAACATTGGGCCGAGAGCTTAACAGCTACATCAGTACAGAACCGCAAGCAACAGGAAAAGTTCATTTCCATCATGGCCATTCAGCCGGAATTGATGCCAGCAACAAAGTTCGACTATCGGAATCTGTCTTGCTCCAAGATCCACAACACACTGTGCAAAGGGAGTGTAGCAGGCCGTTGGAGACCTCAATCATGCGACTCTGCGAAAGCACGGCACACGGTTCGCTCTTGAATTCATCCCGGATATTCCTAGGATAGTCGGCTTTTATCCAGTGACAAGACAGGAGGTGCAAAAGTTCGTGGGTGAAGTGGGTGAATTAATGATGTACTAAGAGCTCCACAGGCATTTTGAACCAACTTATGAAAATATACATGCTACATCCTCAAAAGTCGAAGAGAAGAGAAGCTTTGGAATCAATCTCGGAGCCTTGAAGGGTAATTGTACCATATCCAATGGCAGAATAGGAGGACGAACAAGGTATCTCGAAACATTCATATCCGACCCTCTAGTACTACCATCTTTCCTGACTTCAAAACCATATCCTTTCCTTCATTCATTTGATCTCTTTCGTCAGAATTTGAACTCAACTATCAGAGCGACGAAGTGTTCAATGCTTCCTCGAGCCCATTCATGGTTTTTACAACATCAAGACAGCCAAGATCGGTGGTTACGTCGATGCTTACTCTCCCTCATGTCGAACATACTATCATAACAAGTTTCAGACATGCATGGCCATCACCTTACCCTTCCTTATAAGATCTACGTCCATGCCATACTACTAGCCATGACAACTGGACTGAGGTCTACGAAGCACGAAGTCTGACGAAACGGAGGAGTGTCTCCAGCGCAAGGTCTCGCAACAGGCCACGATTTCCGAGCCGAGAGTCTTATAGTGGGAAGTATTGGCGCAGCAGAGAAGAGAAGAATGCCGGAGCAACGCGAAGTGCCGAGTCACTGGATGCTGGGAATTCCTCCACACGAGGCTTGAATTGAAGACGAATATTATCGCTTTGATCGAAACGCAAACAGCACAAGTTGATTGTAGGTATGTTAGCTCTTGTGATAATTGAATTTGATAGAGATCAATCTAACTTCCACTGCATGTCGAGTGATTCGATCTAAACTGACAATCGTGCGAACGATACATCGGCACCCCAGTCTCTACCCCAGAGAAACCCGCTCATTTTTGACAGGTCCAGACAAGCTTCATAGTGTCTTGATGTTGGAGGGGTCTTTGTTTAGAAGCATTGGCAATCATTTTCAGGGCAAAAGACATACTTCTTATCTGTCTCAACTCTTTGTGATAGATCTCAGCAAGGTTGAGTGGACATCTTCCGAGCTGAACCCCAATCTATCTCAATCAACCGCACCAAGGGCATCCCAATGCCACCAAACAACGACCAATGCGAGGTCTGAACAGCTTCCGGTATCATGGCTCCGACAAGCTCGAACCGATCCCTTATCGCAGCTTCGCAGTGCAGACAGAAATATGGGCCTATCCCCAGACTCTTTAGCGCTGGTTGCCTCGTCCGCAGCTTCGGTCGCCAAGGAGAGTGGTAACTTGAAAATCGCGCGATGCATCGCTTTCGAAAATCCAAGTCGGTCCCGGAGCCGGTGATTGAGGGCGTCGGCGAGGATACAAGCAGCGCGGAAGAAATTGCGGAGACGTTGTCGAGCGAGCTGCCGAACTACGAAGCCACGAAGGCGCACGAGAATCTGAAGCGGTTCAGCGAGAACCATCAATGGGATCCGAATCTTGAAGGTAGTGAAGATTATTCGCTCAGGGGTCTACACCAGATGGCTAACTCCAGAGCCAGATGAAAAGAGGAATGCGATCCACGATGCAGTCGAGAACCACGTCGTGGAGAAAGAAGTCGGAATCGAGCAAGAGCTAGAAGAGAACTCCCCCTACCCCGAAGTCGTCGCAGCAGTCCGAAACTACGATGAAGACCTCCCTTCGAACACCCTGCGAGCCTGGATGATCGGTCTGCTGTTCACCACGATCGGTAGCGGACTGAACATGCTCTTCTCCCTGCGAAGCCCTCAGATCACCATCACGTCCATCGTCGCCCAGCTCGTCTCCTATCCCGTCGGCATGTTCTGCGCCAAAGTCCTGCCGACGAAGAAATTCAGGACTTTCGGTCTCGAGTGGACGATGAATCCCGGACCCTTTAATATCAAGGAGCACGCCCTGATCACGATCATGGCCAATGTTACCTTCGGAGGCGGCGCAGCCTACTCGACCAACACCATCGAAGCGCTGCTGGGCTTCTACGACCTCGATCTCGGATGGGGTTTCTCCATCCTTTACACTCTCTCGACGCAGATGCTCGGTTTCGGGCTAGCGGGTATCTTCCGAAGATTCTTGGTGTATCCCGCGGCGATGATATGGCCTGTTGTGCTTCCGAATACCGCGCTATTCTACACTCTGCACACCCAGGCAAAGCCGGACGCGAGCAAAACCAATGGCTGGGTCATCTCCAGGTACCGCTGGTTCTTGTATCTCATGATCGGAGCCTTTGTCTGGTATTGGTTCCCTGGGTTTATCTGGCAAGGGCTCTCGGTTTTCGCGTTCATTACCTGGATTAAGCCGAATTCTGTCATTGTCAACCAGCTCTTTGGCGGCTTTACTGGACTTTCGCTGGTCCCGATTACCTTTGACTGGACGTATATCACCGCGTACATCCTGAGTCCTCTTATCCCCCCTTGGTATGCCGTTGCAAACACACTCATAGGACTGGTCGTATTCATCATTATCACCTCCCTGGGTATCCACTACACCGGCGCTTGGTACTCGGAGTACCTCCCCATGAGCGACTCGAGCAGCTACGACAACACGGGAGCAGCATACAACGTTTCCCGCATCTTGACCCCCGAGTACACGCTCGACGAAGCAAAATACAAAGCCTACTCGCCTCTCTTCCTATCAACGACATTCGCCATCTGCTACGGGATGAGCTTCGCCATGATCGTTGCCGTCATCTTCCACACCGTCCTCAATCATTCCAAGGAGATTTGGTACCGCTACAAGGCCGCCCGGAACCAGGAAGATGACATCCACATGAGGATGATGAAGAAGTATCAGGAGGCGCCGGACTGGTGGTTTGCTGTTCTCTTTCTCGCCATCTTTGGTATGGGGATGGGCGTCGCTGTTGGGTATCCGACAGAGTTGACTTGGTGGGCGTATATCATTGGCATTTTCATCAGTGCTGCTTGGTTTGTGAGTTGATCCTAACATGAAGGTTCGGAGAATCATCCACTGACGGGGAATGCGTAGATCCCTTGCGGTATGGTCCAAGCCATCACGAACATCCAGATCGGCTTGAACGTGTTTACCGAGTTCATAATCGGTCAGCATCTCCCTCCCCAACATGTCAAATCACCAAACTAATCCCACCAACAGGCTACATGCTCCCCGGCCGGCCCATCGCCATGATGTGCTTCAAAACCTACGGCTACATCACCATGTACCAAGGCCTAACCTACACCCAAGACCTCAAACTAGGCCACTACATGAAACTGCCCCCGCGCACCCTCTTCTGGGCACAGGGCATCGCCACAATCTGGGGCTGCATCGTCGAAGTCGCCGTCCTCTACTGGTCCTTCGGCAACATCAACAACATCTGCGACCTGCACCAATCCTCGCGCTTCACCTGCCCCAACGGCCGCGTCTTCTTCAACGCAAGCATCATCTGGGGCGTCATCGGTCCCGGCCGCATGTTCAGTCCCGGCTCCATATACGTGTATCTGCAGTTCTACTGGCTCATCGGCGCAGCGCTGCCGATCGCCTTCTTCCTCATGGCGCGAAAGTGGCCGAATTCAATCGTGCGCTACCTTAACGCTCCCGTCATCTTCGGCGGCGTTGCGTACATTCCGCCCGCGACGCCGCTCAACTACCTCTCGTGGGGCTTGACGGGCTTCGTCTTCAACAAGGTGATCCGAAGTCGGTTCCGCGGGTGGTGGTTGGAGTACAATTACGTGACGAGCGCGGCGTTGGATAGCGGGTTGGCGCTGTGTACGATTTTGATCTTTTTTGCGCTGCAGTTTCCGCAGGTTGATCCGCCGGATTGGTGGGGGAATCGGGTGGTTACTTCGACGATGGATTATGAGGGGACGGCTGTGCAAAGGCTTGTTGCGGAGGGAGAGACTTTTGGGCCGACGTCGTGGTGAATGGGGGGTTTTATACTCAGGTTTGTCTTCTCCTGATGTAAGATATGTCGTCTTGCCTGCCCCTACCTACCTAGTTGTTCCTCAAGGAAATGCCACTTTTGTCCCAACCATATCACCACGAATAGATAGCTCAGGCTCTTGTCGCTTTATTCGAGTACGTACCTACTTAATGGTAAGCCTTCCATCGTGATGTTGTTCCGGACAAGATCGTCCTTTCGGCACAACCTCGGGCCATGGGAGTCCATCTCAATAAAGTCCACCCAGACTCCCAACCTGCAGCAACCACCTCTTCTCTTCCACTTTCCCATCCATCTCTCCCGTCTCTCATGCAGTCAAACATCTCGCCACCATCTCGCATCCCTCAAAACACGCCTCTTTATTTTTATCCCGCTCCGCATATGCATTTGCATAAAACAAACTCACTAAACCGGTCGTCCCAATAAGGCAAAACAAGCAAACACTAACCCTCTAGCCCCATGTCTAGACGCATCCTCCCCGCAACGAGGCGCTTTCAGTCGTCTTTTCTCATTCGTCGGTTGTGAGGAATATCCCCCTGGTCGGGCTGCAGAATGTTCCGTGCGGGTTAAGCCTTCGTGGGCGATCTGTGGGAAAGTTACGAGCGGAGGCTTTGGACGCGAGACTCGACGACGCCTTTTGAGAGTTTTGCCCCTGAGGCGCATCGAGTGAGCCTCTGCTGGGGAGAAGATGGATCGGGCTAGATCTTCAGCCTGTGCTGGAAACAGTAGAGTATAAGTTCTGTTGATACTCCTTCTTCTGCCTTTCCCTTTCTCTCCAGCTTCAACTTCACTGTTCGAAGTCACAACTCAAAAAGCCCCAATTGGACCCCCTCAAAACCACCACACTCGTTCCGACCACCCGCAACCAAAATGAAGACCTTCTCCCTCCTCGCCGCCCTCGCGGCCACCACCCTCGCAACCCCCCTCTCAATCCTCTCCACCCGCAAACTCACCGATCTCGACAACCGCGCGACCTGCCCCCCCGGCGGCGTCCTCCCCCCAACCTACATAAAACCAAACCTCATGGTCCCCATCAGCGCCAAACTCCCCAAAATAGCCTTCCCAGCAACAACCTACCCGACCATCACCCCCAACGACTTCTGCACAATCTTCAACCTCGAGATCCCGTCTTCGGGCTTCAACAAAACCTGCACGCTCGAGTTCCTATTCCCGGACCACTCGCAGACCCTGTCGCCGTACGTGTATGCCGGAAAGGGCCATTTTACATTCACGGGGTACGCCTTCGGATCCGGCGCCGTGGCGGGCAAGACCACTTATGCGAATCCGCCGCCCGCGGGACCGAACCCGCCGACCCCGCCGAATGTCCTCGCGCCCGGGAATGCGTATGTTATCAATGCGGGGCCGTGTGGGATTCCGGAGGGTGCGACAGTTACGGTTAGTGGGGCGTTGTGCTCGACAGATACGACGTTTAAGTTTAAGCAGAGTGATGCTAAGTGCCCGTTGGGGTTCTTTGTTGGGCTTACTTGAAACTTGAAACTTGAGAGCGGAGGTGGAGATGGCGTGATGGCGATGAGGAATGCACGGATGAGTATGATTGATAATGGGGCTGTCCATAGGTCTAAAAGGATATTTGAACGTCAACTACAAGGATTTGACTAGTTGTGAACAATTTCATCACTGAGACCCGGTATGATTGGAATGACGAAGTGATACAACCAACCAGTCGTCTAACAAAGACTCCGCCGGTTCAATTCCACGCTATAGAAAGGCGATGTTGATATATACAGCGTTTTCGAGTAGAGACGCCAAACCCGATGCCTAGCCCAAGCCACTCCCGAACGTAACCCTACACCCCACCCCTCAGAACACTAAAGTAGCGATAACCCACCTATAACTCCTTCTCCTTCACAGGTTTCCCACCCGTCGCCTGCTGCCCCACAGCCTCCGCTCCCCCAACAATCTCAAACCCCTTATGAAAAACCCACTCGACAGCCTTCTCAACCGGCTCGTCAAACATATACGGCAGTGCCGGAACGGCCGCAAGACCGAGCTACAAGAACAACGCATCAGCCACGCCATTAAAAAGTCGAAGGACAGAGCAGAGCTTACCCCTATAGGCCCCCAAGTCCTCACGCGCACGTTCTTTGCGTCTTTGAGCGCGCGTCCGGAGTACCGCACGATGCTGTGGATGGTGAAAGCGGGCAGGCCCATGCTGGCTAGACCTTGGAAGATGGCTCGTTGTGCCATTACGGTTCTGTAATCTTCGATCGCGGGGACTTTCCCTGGCGTCTGCTGTTCCTGCTGCTGCGGTGGAGGTCCGACAACCTCCTTTGTCGTCCCGACCACCGCGTCCTTCACCTTCTCCCCAACCCCCTTCCCCTCATCCTTCAAACTCTTCGCCTCCCCCACCGTCTCCCTCGCCAGCTCCGGCCGCAAAACCTTCTGATTCCTCAGATAGGCCTTATAGCCCTCATGCGAGACGTCGCCGGCGAGGTAGAGCCAGCTGATGCCGTAAGCGGCGCGGATGGCGATGGGGTGGGCGATGGGGCGGAAGGACTCGCCGATGTCGGAGGTGTAGGCGACGTAGCGGTGGGCGCTGAGGAGGAGGGTGCGCAGGCGGGTTGCGTAGGCTGCGTAGCGGAGGGAGGAGTCGGTTGATTCGCCGCCTCTGTGTGGAGGGGGTGGTTAGAAATGGGATGGTAAGAAGAGATGTTGAGGGGGTCTATGTTGAGGGAGACTCACTTTCCCTCGACTATGTCATCGTAGTAGGTACCCCATAGCTTCTCTTCGTTGTCCAGCGTGTCCTGGATTGATTTGGGGAGCTTCTTCCCTGGAGGAGGCACCGAGAAATCAGGACGAGGTTCGTCGCGGACGTGAGGAATTTCCTTTTTATCCTCGTCCTTGGCCATTGGAGTACAAGTGGGTATCGGAGAAAAATTAAGTCGGGTTTGGAATATCTCCAAGGGAACAGAGTCGAGATATGGTGGTGTGAGGTCACCCTCGTGACCTGGCAAGCGGAAAGTCTTGGCACCGACGGCGGAATCTCAGAGCTTCGTGAAATCCTCCGGGCCGACGAGACGAGCAAAGGACGACGCTTCACCCAAACATCCCGCCAGCTCGCGAACCCATTGTCTCTCATCAACGTCACCCTCACCCTCAATCGCATCCTCCAACCGTCAATATGGTTGTCATGTACGAGATCGCCGGCCGCAAGGTTGGTTCGCACGTCGTGAGTCTCCCCATCCACGCTCTCCCGGTGCTGTCCGCCGAGCTTCTGCGGGCATCAATTGCGCTTCATCTCCCGTCGTGAGGGTTCTTGAACATTGCTGACTGGGGCCTGTAGCTCGCGATGGCCACGCTCGGCACGACGTTTGCCCTCTCTGCGTTCGCTATGTCGGGAGGGAAGAAGAAGGCTGAGGCCAGCCCGCCGCTTAATGCTGGAAGTAAAGATGAGGAGAAATTCATAAGGTGCGTTGCCATACAGGATTACCCTCCGCCAGGCTTGCTCGCAAAGTTCTCGGAGCCGCCTTTTGGATGCGAAGTGGAGACAGTAGCTGACACCGCAATCGCAGGGACTTCTTGAAGGAACACGAGGCCAAAGCATGATGAGCCGAGCGGAAAACGACGAGTGGTGGACGGACCGAAAATGTATAGAAAGAGTTTCGGGGCGGCCCAGCGGTCACAACGAAACTTCGGTGCTGAGGCTGTATAGTAGGGTGGAATGAATCATCCCTGAAATCCAACACGTCCAAAACTACCTCTGTCGATTGAACTGTCCGTATTCGCGCTCCTCTGTATCCTGGAGATTGGTCGAGTATACTGAAGCCACGCGGTAATTTGACGACGATTTGGAGCTGTTGCGCACTTTGCCCGGTTGCTCTGACCACCAGGAGTCTTCTTCTCTTTAGATCCCTAACGAGTTGGCGTCAATTCCCTTCTAGCTGTTCTATCCTAGCACTCAGTAAACAACTCTTGTTATAGGGAGCTTCGACGTCACTCCGTCCTAGCTGCTGATTCTGCCATTTGGCAGAAGACTCTTGTCCTAAGGAGTTTCGAAAGTAGTCCAGTACGTCTTTTCTCCTTAGATATCATTGACTCAGGAGTCATCTTTCCACGCCCCATTGTCAGTCAGCAGCCCGATACTGGGTTGATCGCAGTCTCAAGACCTCAGTTGAAAGGTAGCTTGAATGGTGGCCTTCACCTTTGAAGACTTCACTTCGTTTGTTCCTTTGATACCTCAAGCTGATTAACTCTCTTTATGGCACGTCTCACTTCACAATGACCTGTTCCAAACTCCAACTCAGAAGAAGTGATATCTTGGCATGAGACCTTTCTTCTTTATGCTTCCACTGGTATAGATACGAAGGTCAGCAGCCTTACCAGGCAATTTCACTCCGCAAGCCTCTATCAAACTACATCAAATGGCTCCTACTTATCCTCCATCACGGACAACATCTCTTGAACCCACCACACCATCAAACAATCCCACAACCACAATCTCAACAGTTCTCTTCCTGAGACATCAATTAGAGCAGCCACAACATCACCACTGCAACAACACATCATCCAATTCCTCCACCATCTCAATGCCCCAAAGTCCTCCCCCCTCTCACTTCTCAAACCCCCAAACTAACCTCCCACCAGCCAAAACCATCCCCACCCCCAACGCCCTCACCCCCCGCACACCCCCCTACGACCCAAACAACAACCCGCGCGCCGGCACCGTCGGCACCATCATCGGCCTCATCGTAGGCATCATCGCCTTCGCAGTTCTCGTCGCCGTAATCTACAGTTTCTTACGACGCGGGGCGGCGAGTCAGGAGAGGAGTATGGTTAGGGAACGGGATGGGGATGGGACGAGGAGGGTGAGGAAGGGGAGGGGAGGGGACGCGGGCGGAGGAGGAGGGGGGAAGAGGGAGGGCGGAAAGAGGGAGAAGGGGAGGGGGAGGACGTGGCATGGGCAGGGGGACGGGAATGGAGGTGGACGGGCGCAGGAGAGTGAGGAGGAGGAGGAGGATGGGACGTCGTCGTAGGGGGAGGACTGGGTGGGTGGGTACTTACTTGGTGTTGGGGCTCTTTGGTGTCGGCTGAGCTGGTTTGGGAAGGACATGCACAGAGGTTTCCGCCGTGAGGGAGGGAGGGTGGAATATCATATCACAATGGGTGCTAGAAGTCATTGGGCAGCAGGTCAAGCATGAACAAGATCTTGAGTCTTTCCCCACGAACAAAATCGGCTTTTCTTCAATGGGTGGATAGAAGAGAGATTCCGTCTCGAGTTATTCTCGGAGGCTACTAGGATATACATGTCCTCCTGGATAGTGGAGCTTTTTCTCGATGAACTAACTGATTGGATTGTCCGAGAATTGCAACACTCCCTGTAATATCCCTACTTCCAAGACGACAACATATTGGCATAAATTAGAGAGACTGAACGTTGAGCACCAGTCAGGACCTCAGAATGAAGTACTCAACCACTCTCACTTTCCCTCCCACCGACATCAAACGCCTCCAAAACCAGATTCCTCACTTCGTCCTTCGTGAACTCCAACACCACATCCCCACACCTTCCTCTCTCAACCTCCTCCCTCGTCGCCCAAACAAACTTCTGATGTTCCCTCGGATTCAACTTCACTTTCATCTCCCCTCTTTCCCTTCCTGCACCTATCTCTCGTCCCGCTCCTATCTCTCGTCCCGCTCCTGGCTCTCGTCCCGCTCCTGGCTCTCGTCCCGCTCCTGGCTCTCGTCCCGCTCCTGGCTCTCGTCCCGCTCCTGGCTCTCGTCCCGCTCCTGGCTCTCGTCCCGCTCCTGGCTCTCGTCCCGCTCCTGGCTCTCGTCCCGCTCCTGGCTCCCTTCCTGCTCCTGGCTCCCTTCCCACTCCTCTCTCCCTTCCCGCCCCTATCTCCCTTCCTGCTCCTCTCTCTCTTCCTGCCCCTATCTCCCTTCCCGCCCCTCCCTCAGCTCTTCCTCGTCCTCCTACTTCCATCCCCGCATCCCCAACCCCAACCAAAAACCCCACCCTCCCAATCCTCTTCCCACTCGCACTAACAAACCCCACCACCCCTCCCACAACCGGTCCAACCTCTGTGGCAACAAGTCCAGTCTCTTCCCACAGCTCACGCGCTGCGCTGTGCAGGATTGATAGGTCCGTGGGGTCGCAGGCGCCGCCGGGGGGTTCCCAGAGGTGGGGGAGGGTGTCTGTTGCGGCGCGTTGGAGGAGGAGGATGCGGCTACCGGGGGGTTGGGTGGGGGAGGGAGAGGAGAAGACGAGAGCGCTGGTGGCGATGTGGGTGTAGGGGAGGGTGGGGTTGGTGAGGAGGTAGGTTGTGGAGGGGACGGAGAAGGGATGGGTTGAGGGGTGGGGTTTGAAGGTGAAGGATGGGGGGTTGGTTTCTTCTTCTGACATATTGGAAGGCTCTGGGTTGGTCTGGAAAGTTGGGCTTCAGCGCAGGTACTTTGGGTATCTTGCTGGCAGATTCGAGGTGGTGTAGCATTCGAGGAGTGAGAGGATTGTTTGTAGGGTTTGGGAATTGAGGAATAAAAAAGAACGGGAGGAGGAGAGACAAACATATGGATACAAGGGTGGTTCACGGGATTCCCCTTAATCAGAGCGTTACATGCCTGTCGAAAAATACGGAGTTTGGGGCCCTTACAGAATCTTGCAGCCTTTGATCCAAGGCTCAAGGCGTGAGAAAAAATGGAACAGTAGAGGAAACATGCAATGGTGGTTTAAGTAACTTGGAAGAGGTGAGGTGGGTGGTCAAGCATGACTCAGCTGGAGACGACAACACCTCCAGTTCTGGCTGGTGCCGTCCTGGCTGGTGCCGTCTCTCTTCTCTTTCAACCTCGCACACCTCAAACTTCAGCGGAATATTAAAACCAACCTGATACCCAGCCAAACGCCAGGATTTTAGCATCTTCAACACAGCTGGAAGCACCATAGGACGCGAATGGTAGGTAGTGGTAACAACTCTTAGGTAAGTAGCACAGCACATAGTATCCACAGACCAAGGTCGCCGACGTCGCCTCCTCGCCGACCACAACACATCCTCTGTTATAAAGATCAACAACCCTCCCTGTATCCCTCACACCTTTGACGCCCTCAAATCCTCAGTTTCTCCCAATCTCATCCCTTTCTCCCTCCCCATCTCTCCCACCAAAATGCGCGCCATCCGCCTCCACCCCGCCCCACCTCCACAACCCCCATACTCCCCTTCCAATCCCGCACCCCCCTCATCCCTCCACCTCGACTCCAACCTCCCCATCCCCGTCCCCAGCGAAGCAGGCGATTTGCTCGTCCGTCTGCACGCTACAGCCGTTATACGTGACGAGCTGGCGTGGCCGGAGACTTATGAGGAGGAGTATACGACGCCTGGGCATGATTTCTCTGGTGTTGTTGTTGAGGTGTATCAAGAGGGCAAAAGTCAAGATCAAAACTCCATCTCCAATTCCAATTTCACCCCCGTTCCCACCCCCGCAAGTTCTACTTCTCTTTCCGGCTCCTCTTCTCCTTTCAAACCAGGCGACCAAGTCTTCGGAATGCTCCACCCCTCCCACCCATCCGCATGGTCAGAATACCTCCTCGTCAAGTCTTCCGACGCAGTGGCGAAGAAGCCCTCGGGTATGAGCTGGGAAGAGGCGGCCGCGGTGCCGTTGAGTGCGTTGACGGCGTGGCAGGCGTTGTTTGGGAGGGCGGGGGTGGAGGTGCCGGACTTGGAGGGGTTGGAGGGGTTGGAGGCGCTAGGGTTGGGTAGGGATGGGAAGAGGGGCGATGGGGAGGGGAAGGGAGAGAAAGAGACGAAAGAGACGAAAGAGAAGGGCAAGAAGATCCTAATCACAGGCGCAACAGGAGGCGTAGGCCTCTACCTGATCCAACTCGCCCACCTCTCCAACAACCACGTCACGGCCCTAACAAGCACCCCCTCAAAAAACAGCGACTTCCTCCTTACCCTCGGCGCTGACGAAGTCATCTCACCCCCCACCCTTTCCTCGCTAGCGCAAGAAAACGTCTACGACATCATCATCGACACCATCGGCGGCGACGTCCTCAAGAAGTCCTGGACATCAATCAAGCCCTCTGGAACCCTCATATCCATCGACTCATCAAGTTACGACTTCACAGACCGCCATCCAGCAACACTTCCCGCTGCGGCGAGGAAGAAGGAGGAGGGTGTGAAGGCGGTGTGGTTTATCGTTGAGGCGGATAGGGCGGATCTTGAACGGGTGGGGGAAGTGGTTGAGAGGGGGTTGCTGAGGGTGTTTGTGGGGCGGAGGTTTGGGTTGGAGGGGGCGAGGGGGGCTTATGAGTTGGCGGGGAGGAGAGCGGAGGAGAGGGGGAGGGTTGTGCTTGTTGTTTGAAGGGAGGATGGGGCTGTTGAGTGGATTTTTGTGTTGTACATCTCGATTTGGGACAATCTCTATGTCACCAGGCACGAGTCCTCCGGTCCAGGTGAGGATAGGAGGGTACAGAGTACTCTACCCACAAAACCCCACACAAGCACCAACCATCGCTCCACCCACCCCCTCTAAGTTACTTCTTCTCCTCCCCAAAAAGATCCTTCTCAACCATAGCGCGACAAATCGGATGATAAAACTCCCTATTCCTCTCAAAAGTGCTCACCGCCAACGCCCTATCACACATCTCCAGCATCCTATACAGGGGCCTCACAAACTTCATCCGTCCAACCGTCCCCAACAGCTCCGCCGTCGGCTTATACACGGCCTTGCACCTCGCGCCCAGCCCGATGGAAAAGTACCGCGAGACCAGCTCCACATTAGCACTATTGGCGTATCCGTACGTCTCGCCCATCAACTCCACATCCTCCGCCTTCGGCGGCGAAGCCCACGATTGAATCGTCTCGAGAAAAACGACGGATTGGTTAGCGGACCAATCTGCGATATCGCTGCTCTTGGGCTTGAAAGAGCTGGAGTCGTGGCCGTCGGTGCGGGTTTTCCATTCGTCGGCGAGCGCGTAGCAGGCTTTTACCATACTTTGGTCAAAGTCTGGTTTGGGCGGGTAGCCGGGGGCGTAGAACCACTTGTCCCAGTCTAGGTCGGTTAGTTTTTTGGAGGCGGCGGGGTCCGAGGCGAAGAAGTTTAGGAGGGTTGATTTGAATTCGTACGAGTCTACAGATTTGAATTTGAATTCGTTGAAGTACTGTTGGTTTGAGTTAGTGTTGATCAAAGTGTTGGGGCTGGTTGGTATGACTCACGTGAGGGATGAATTTGTCCCACTTTTCTATTCCGACGAGTTTCTCAAGATAGTAGAGGAAGACGAAGCCTTTCTCATATGGAATCGATGAGAAGGCATCATCCGGATCTTTGCCCTTGAGATCCACCACCAACTTCGTGAAATCATGGTCCTCCCCATAACGATCAATGGAATCCTTCAATGCTTTCCAGCCAATGATGGCGGAGAAGTCCCGGTGTGGCTCGCCGTGAATAACTCCCTGAATGCGTCGCTCGATATAGGTCGTCCAGCCCTCATTGAGCCAGAAGTGCTCCCAGGAAGCGTTGCTGACCAGATTCCCGCTCCAGCTGTGAGCGAGTTCATGAGCAATGACATCGATGTTCTGTCGGTCTTTGCTGATGATAGTGGGCGTAGCGAACGTGAAGGTAGGGTTTTCCATTCCGCCGTAGGGGAAAGAGTTAGGCAAGACAAGCACATTGTATGTCGTCCACGCATACGGGTACACAATACCTTCAGCAGCTTCCAGGAACTTCTCCATGTCGTCTTCGAGCTCCCACTTGCAACCCTCGAGTTCCTCCGGGCCGGTCACGACGGTGCTTCGGGGTCCAATGGAAGCTGTTGCAAGATCACCGCTCGCAACAGCGAAGAGGTAGCTTGGAATTGGGATTTCCTGCTTGAAGGTGTACAGCAAGGTGCCGCTCTTGCCATCTTTACCTGGCTGAAAATCCTTGGATCCGGTCGGGAGGCCACTAGCCACGACTGGAAGAGGCGAACGGATGTTGAAATCGACAGTAGCTTTGACATCTGGAGTATCCTGGCAGGGGAAGACGGATCTCGCATGTATGGCCTGGCATTGAGAGACTTGCAAATAATTAGAATGGTGAGATAGCCTTGAATAAGGGGCTACTCACACATATACGGATGCTTCTTATTCGGCGTCTGCGCAGGAGCCATCCACTGCAACGCCGTACACTGATCCGTCGTGCTCAGGGTGATCTATCACGTGTTAGCATCCAATGTATTCTTTAACACAAACGAGATTGAATCAACCAACCTCCATCTCAATCTCTTTGCCCTTCTCAACACCACCATCAAGCTTGACGATCAGAGGACTGCCATACGGCTCCGTCCTACCCGCCACAGACCAGTTGCACCCCTTCCCATCAACCTTGACATCCTCAATCTTCAAGAAGCTAAAACAATCTCATCAGCATAGGATCATCATCAACATCACCAATTCCCCCTAAATCTCAAAGCAAAACCACAGCAGAAAAAAAACAACAAGAAAGAAAACACAAAATCACATACCTCCCATCCAAAACAACACTCTCACTCTCCCCCTCCGTCAAACTCCTCAAGCGCAGCACAACCCCGCCCCAAAGCCTCCTCCTCTCAAAATCAACCTCCAGATTCGCAGTCACATGCTGCGTCCGCCAATCATTATAATTACTCAACGTATTTGGATCGCGCGGCGGATTGACCGAGAGGCCGGCGGGCGCGCGCTTGAGGACCATTGCCGCGGGGGAGCGATGCATGGACGATGCGGATACTATGGAAAAGGATGACGAAAACGACGGTGGGGAGATGGGTGTTTTTGGTCTGAAGGAGACTGGAGAGATGAGGGGGGTGAAGGAGTTGAAGAGACTGGTGCGAGGGAGGATGCGGTGCATTAATACCTCGTCCGACTTGCAGGTGGTCGCGTGGGGAGATGGCGGGAGGCAAGGAACGATGGGGAAGGTGCTTGGAGGGCCGGTCATGTGATCTTAGATCTGTTTGCCCATGCCCACACGGGGAAGGTCGTCGTATGCACAGTATCTTCGCCCGCTGATCTAATACTTCGTAAAAAGCTAGGCATACCTGCTCGTCGTTTCGTCAGACCGAAAGAACAAGCTCCGGATTCATAAGGAGAGGATTAATTCATTCTTAAATAGCATAACCCCAGAAGGCATAGATTGAAGAGTGGATATGATAATCGCTTTTCCGCTTGAATACAAATACACAAAAAGCCAGGTAATCTCAATGCTAACCCACACTCGCAGAAGAATCAAATCAGGAGTAATTATGTAAAGGAGCACGCCGCTTCTGAACCCGTACAAAGTCAGAAACAGCTTTGTGGAAGAAGGTTAGATCCAAAATTTCCGTCCAGTCTCAGTACAACACGACCCCCGGAAGTTCATGGTAGTTTTCCAGGCCGAGACAACATTAGGAGACCAGATTGGGGTGAGCAACGAGCAACGAGCAACGAGCAACGAGCAACGAGCAACGAGCAACGAGCAAAATGCTCAGCAAAGCAAAACACTCAGCCAGACTTCTTGTACGCAGCATCGACCTCCTTCTTGTACTTCTCGAGAATGGCCCGGCGGTTCAGCTTTTGCGCCGAGGTGGTGAGACCCTGAGGCATAGATTAGTACCTAGACTGCAGCGATGTCTAACAGGGGAACTTACATTCTGAGGCGTCCACTCCTCATCGGCCATGACAACACCATCGATGATCTCGATACCAGCCAGACCACCCTTACGGCCAGCATCCTGAAGCTGCTTCAGGACAACGTTCTGCAGTTGCTCGTCGTGCACAAGCGACTCGAGCGAGTCTCCAGAGATGCCATTGGCTTGCGCAGTTTTCTTCAGAGCTGGCTCAGCAGGCACGATGATCGCGATGGGCTTGTTCTTGTCGGTAGCAGCATATACGCAGATATTGGCAACCACATCCGACGCGCGATACACAGACTCGAGCTTCTCGAGCGCAATGTACTCGCCATTGAGCGTCTTGACCAAGTTTTTCTTTCGGTCGATGATGCGCAGCTGGCCCTTGGAGTCGAACTCACCGATATCGCCAGTCTTGAACCAGCCATCGTCGGTGAACGACTCCTTGGTCTCTGATTCAAGATCGAGATACCCATCAGTGACGGGAGGCCCTCGGATCCAGATCTCGCCTTGTGGTGGACTGTTCTTCGCAAAGTAGCCAGCATCGGGAAAGTCGACGAGCTTCACCTCAATGGATCCAGTGACTTCACCGAGAGCGCTGTCGGTCCAGGACAGCGGATCCATAAGAGCGCCCATTCTGTATCACGTTAGCATTTTCATCATGTCGGATGAAGGTCCTACTTACGCCGAGGTTTCTGTGAGACCGTATCCACTGATCATGGGGGTGATTGCCAGGGAGATGAATCGCTGCGTCTCTTTGGCAATCGGACCACCACCGTTCAAGCATATCCTCAACTTGCCTCCGGTGGCATCCCTGATTTTGTTGAAAACAATCGCGTCGAGGATACCGCTGCCAGGAAGACCAGTCGACATGAGGAAGCTCTTCGCGGCGAGGGCGCCCCAGAACATGTTCTTGACGACTGCGCTACCGGCGTTGACCTTGGCGAAGATTCCCTTCTTGACAGTTTCCCACACCGCGGGTACACCAACTAGGATGGTCGGCCTAAACTCACGAATATCTCCCTTGCAATTGCGAACGCTGGTATCAGACAGGGTCTTTGGGTTGCCGTAGCCCATGGTACCTCCCCAGTAAAGTACAGCGTTTTCAAAGACGAATTCGAGGATATGGGCTTGAGGCAGGTATGTGAGCAATCCGTCTCCGGGACCAATATAAGGACCTACGATAACATCGACACCGGCGACTAGGCAAAATTAGTCTGAATTCAGGAACGAAAAATGGAGAACCTGGGTGATTACTTACGGGACGCGACGACGTTGCTATGCTTCAGCATGACTCCTTTTGGAGGACCTGTGGAACCAGAAGTGTACATTATGCAACAGAGGTCTTCAGGTTTGGGCGGTACCGGATCGACGGGATTCTCTTGGCCAGACTTGACAAGTTCATCGAAGCTCTGGATGGTGAGGTAGGGCATTTCCGACTTCAGTTTATCGATCACACCCTGATCGACAGGAGCCGAGGTGTCGTAGACAATGTGCTTAATCTCTTTCACCTCTTTGAGAGCATTCAGGAGCTTGGAGAGAAGATGTGGGTCAAGGTAGATGACTTTGGCGCCTGTCTGCTGAAGGGAGTGCTTCAGACCCTCCTCGCCAAGGGTGTCGTAGGCGGTCACCATGGGCATGGACTGGGAGATGGCACCTATATTCATTAGCGATTGTTTTTCGACCCCCCGACACCGACTTACCATGCGCGATCGCAAGCCAGTGGGAGCTGGTCCCAGCGAAGAGCTGAACCCTATCCTCGGCTTGGAGGCCCAGCTTCCTCAGGCCAGCGCCAATTGCCAAAGTCTGCTGCTCGTACTCGACGAAGCTCATGTAGCTGTACCCGCTCAATTCGAAGTATGTCCACATCTTATCGACTTCCTGCTCCTTTCCGTCGACCATCTTCTTGACCTTCTTGGACTCCTTGTGTGTCTTGACGACCTTACGCGTGCCGAGCGCCTTTGCATTTCCAAACTTTGCAGACGCATACTTGACAATGTCGTAGATGGTGGCAATATCTTCCTGGGGACGCGCCCTCAACTTGTCTTTAGTCTTTGCATTGCGCCTCGGGATGGTCTCGCCTTGGACGGGCTCGTAGCCCGGCGCTTCGACTGTGAAAGGGCCGGTGTTGTAGCATTTCGCCTCGGGCTTGAACGTCTTGAGATTCGTCGGCATGATTGCGAGTGGAATGTGTCGTCGGGTAGATGTTTGTAGACTGTGGAGACACAGGAAAGGCAAAGGAAGATGACGTTGTTGATGTTGGGTGGGGAGCTGAGACGCAGGCTGGGAAACAGACAACGCTGCGACAACAGAGGCGTTTGGTGACAGCGAACAAAGATGTTTCGAGCTGGTGAATGGAAGCTTTCTGGTGGCACGTCCTGGTCCAGTGCAGGATAACGAGGTAGGCTTCCGGCAGATTTAAGGCAGTGCCAGGTGCTACTGAGCGATGATGTGCCTAACCTTTTCGCCGCCGACGCCGACGACATACAACAGGAAGCGGGCCGTGGTCGTGGCCGTGGCCGTGGTCCAAGCTTCCCCCAAGCTGTGAAGCTGACGTTCTCGCCAACTCGACCAGCCATGCCCAGCAATTCCCAGCAATTCCCAACCGCGATCAAGTTGTAACAGGTCGTATATCACCCTGATTATTGACCACCATCACCTCCGCTGCCGCGCTGCTCGCTTCGTGGCACCCTTAGCCTTGCCTGGACATGGATACGGACACAGTGCTGCGGCCCCTGGGACTTGGAGACGACATACAGGACGTCGAAGAAGGTACACCAGCTCTCGTGCCATGAGGCATATCACGAACATCCACGAGAGGCGCTTCTAAACCACCCGCAGAGGCATTTCTTACCTTCTCGCAAGAGATACCCTCTCAGAACCTTGGCATGATCGATCCCCAGGCTGCCGTGCTGGAGCTCACAGTCGCCGGCAAAGATGTGACGATAAAACAGTCACCTGCATTGCTGCACTCAAACAAAAGAGAGGGAACTACCGGCGCCGCGGTCTGGAAAGTCACCCCGCTATTCGCAGAATGGATGGCATCGCCCACGAACCCGCTGTTCAGCTCTGGTCTGCTGTCCTCTGATTCAACCGTGATCGAACTTGGCTGTGGCGCTGCTGGAATCGTCAGCCTCGTCATGTCTCCACGCGTTAAGACATACATTGCCACAGACCAGGCTCATGTCACCAAGCTGGCCAAAGAGAACATCGCTGAAAACATATCCCGATATGCAAAGGCGAGTAGTAATAGCAGCACTAAGCACCATGCAAAGTCCAAGAAGGAATTTAAGACACCGGTATCAAACGTGCACGTGACTCCCCTGGACTGGCAAACGGACTCGATTGACGACTTCCTCCGTCGATTGTCGCTCACTGCAGAAGCGACTGATATCAGTGCTATCATTGCCTGTGATTGCGTCTACAACGATGCTCTCATCGAGCCACTCACGAATACTCTGGTGGAGATAGCCAAAGTACGCGACACGTCGAAGCCTCCAACTATCGTCCTCATTGCACAGCAATTGCGGTCTTCAGAGGTATTCGAAAGTTGGTTGAGTTACTTTGCTCGCTTCTTCAAGGTGTGGCGACTACCGGACAGCCAATTGCCTGAAGGACTTCGAGAGAACACAGGGTTCGTCGTTCATCTTGGGATTCTACGCTGACATTCGACTTCTTTGGATTCTTCAGGCATCCTGGTGTCAAAGAGCTGAAGCCTCGAGACCGAGACCGTATCGTACATAGTTGAAGTTACCAGCTTCCCAAGTGTCAAGATCGGATTCTCAGACCACCCTTTCCGCACCAAAATCACAGACCTGCCCGTTCCTCAGAAGTTTGGGTCCAGATAAAGTCTGACATACGGAGTAAGCCGTTAGATCTTTACCATCAATGTCATTAACGGCAGATTCGGAACAAGTTGCGATGTCCGAAGATCCAGTATTTGATTCGACCATCCTTCTACTTCAGTGTCTTATTCAGACGTATCATGCTTCTTGCTCGCTTTCAGTACTATAACCCCTAAGGCTTTTACTGTCGGCAAGCCATTACTGATCGTCTTTGGCGGCCCTCTCTACATTGGACTACATTCACTTCAATTCCCAGTTCCTAAAATTATTGGGACCGGATCCAAGTACTCCGTAGAATTGGTGTCATACGGACATATACGAGCTTCTACTCAGCCGTCTGATCCACCTTCTGACGTATCGATGTTCCAAATGCATCAAGCGACGCCTTTTGGTGGTGTTCGTCCGGCGCTAGTCCGCGGAGACAAGAGAAGTCCGTCGGATCACGTGGACAACAGATGTTCCGATCAGTCACGTGATCTTTTTGGAACGACATCGAAAGGGCGTGCTGGGGAACTGACTGACCTGCGGAAAACCACTCGAGCAAGAGCCCTCCAGGCTGACAACTACGGCCGAAAGTTCTCTCTAGGTGCTTCCTATGCTGCTTTTCCTACAAGGACATGAAAGCAGACTCCACCGGTCTGATTTAGGGGCGAGGGACGAGAAACCCTTCACACCCCCAATCCACGGGCTTCAATATCTACATAGTGAACACCCCTCGGCGTGCTCAATCCGTTCCATGCCGGTCTGCGAATGGTCACCTAGTCACAGGTCCTCATCTGAGCCTACTAAATCGCCAAGCTGGACAATGGTATACAGTGTGGAGAACAAGGCCACATACAGCTTTTGCTTCTCGCATCATCGCTTTTCCTTACAGAAACAAGGACGCCTCACAGACCTGAAGCGAAGTTCCTAGTTGACGGCGAGGCTCTCAATCGTACTCTGAGGTAGGTCAAATGAGATGTGCGGAGCTTGTTCACTCCAGATCGGTAGAACTTCAATTTACGTCTTTCTTTTTCAATTCCAAGTCTTCCTTCTGGATACTTCAGCCCAAGAATAATCTCATTTCTGTTGTTCGAATTTGACAGCAACAAATCTCACAGGCTGTGCAAAATTTCGTGTGATGATGTCAATGTCTCAGCAAGCTCCTAAATACAAGCCGACAAGAGATCTTGCCGTCGTTGTAGCATTTCAATATTGACAAGGCCGCAAAGCCAGGTGACTGCCCAAGCATTGATACATATCTGGTGATTTGGATAGACGCTTTCGACCTCATTTGACAACCTCTGGCCCAGACGCCTCTCCCGCAGCAATCGCGAACTGGCGAAGCTTCGATCACGACTTCGAGCATTACTTCAATCATAACTGCTCCGAGAGTTTCAAACCTTGGACTGAGCACTGCTCCAAGCACAAGTTCAACCACGCTCATCTACGGATAAGTACCGGTCATCTTTCAACGCGTGAGCTGCACTTCGGCCACCCAACAACAAGCCTGCCCAGCAATCTCAACGACCTAAGGCAGCTCCTTTCTTAATTCAACTCTCGCAAGCTTCAAACTCTATCAATTGCAACAGCCGCAATGAATCTCTCCACCAAGAATCCGTCCTCAATGACGGATTTCTCAATGTCCATGGACAGTCTCATCAACTCTCTCCAAAACATTCGACTTGAAGCAGAGTCTGCCAATGACCAAAAACGGGGCGATCTCCTCGACCTCATCGATTCCATGCAAAAGCTTGATGTCAAGTCTCAGCCCCAGCGACGCAAGCTCCACCTCGAGTACGATCCTTCCTCAGAGGAGCTGTCTGCAGTTCAATGCCAATTCTTGCAGCTTCCGGAAACAGGTGACTTGCCTTTGGACATGGATCCCACCCCGGAAACCGCTTATGAAATGGCCAAAACGGCAAATCGAGTCATTTCAGGAGCAAGTCAGCCGTATGATCTTGTTCGGGAGATTTTCCTCCGTAATTTGGACCCGCAACATAGCTTCCGCAAGGAGTTCATTCAGACTCGATACCTCTTTGAGAGCCTCCTGGACCGCCCGATTTCCCACCGCAACGAACAGGAAACTGCGTACTTTGACGCCGTGAAAGAAGCTCACGAAACCCCCTACATGTTTGAGGCCCGTGAGACCTACATCGACCTCTGGATGGCGTTCGGAGACTTCTACCCCCTCCTCACCAGCCACGACATCTCCGCCCTCAACGCCCAGCGCTCGCGCTACGAGTCACTGCTAGAAAAGGCCATCACCTTAGAATTCGACCTCACCCGAAAAGCCCTCTTCGACGCCACCTACGCCACAGACGTCGACGCCATGGACTGCGATTCCACCCTCACAAACCAAATCGCAGCCAGCATCGAACACCACGATATGCGGACCATCGAAACCATCTACCAGAAATATATGCGGTACGTCCGTCTCTGCGGAGCTTACGGCGGGCCTGACAATGCGACTCTCGCCGCCACTGAGCCTGCCAAGATCTCTGCTCGGGATATCATCGCCGCTATCAAACAAGACGCAGACACGTTTCAAGGCGCCACTGATCAAGACGGCGATATGAACATGAATATGACCACGGCAGACGACCGCACCACCCGCGCAACCTCCGAACAACCGCGTAAACTCAAACGTCCCCTCACCCGCGCAACGCGCGCACAATCTCGCCCGGCTCCTGAAGTCCGACAGGTTGATCTACCCAAGGAACCTGGTTTCTACCCGGCGGTGCAGCAGCCGCCTTCGATGCCTTCTTCGGCTGTGCTGAACAAGTCGGGGGGCTATCAGAAGTTTGTGCCGGTTCTGGAGGTTGCTGATGATGGGGAGGTTGCTGATGCTGAGGTGGTTGAGAAGGTGGTTGAGAAGGTGGTGCCGCGGGGGGAGGGGAAGGGCGCGTTGGCGCATTTGAGTGTTGCGGAGAGGGAGAGGTATAAGCGGAGAAATTTCTCTTGAGGGTGGGGGTATTGGTGAGGTGGGGAGTATGGGGGGAAGGTGTTTGAAGGTGGGCGGATGATTGGGAGTCTTTTTGGGGCTGTGGTATTTTGGTTCTGGATTTTTGGGTACATTGGGTAATACGGAATGGGAACATGGGAGCACGGGAACCTAGGAACACTGGAGAAGTTGGCATTGGGAAAATTGGGAGCCTCTAGGGAAATACATGTACATAGTACCCGCCCGAAGGTTCGAGGCTATCGATTTCAGAGATGAGGGAACACTGATGTCTGAAGTCCGTAGCTTGGATCGGCATGCAATGAATCCTTTCAATTGCAATCAGAACACTACATGAAAAGAATATCCTACCCTTTAGTAGAAGCTACTTACTCTAAGGCCTTCGATGGTGTTCCAGCAGCCTTTTCTCTTGTTAACAATTGGGGAATGGTAAGAGTTCTCCAATTATTACTATATATCCGAAGTCTATAGCTGGAATCAATACAACGGATTGTTCAGAATAAAGATACTTTCATTTAAAGAGGACGTCCTACCGTTCAGCAAAAGCTGCTCATCCCAGAGACCTCCGGGAGTAGTCCGCAGCTTCTCCTCTCCTTAACAAGTGGGGAGAGGCAGGATTGCAGTAGGCTTGTTTATGAATTCCGTGGCTTGAATCGAGATAGTTTCATCAGAGAAAGCCCTACCATTTGCCACAAGCTCTCTATACTAGAGACTCTGGGGAGTAGTTCAGCAGCTTCTTCTCTTCTTCATAAGTGGAGAGAGGTAAGATTCTCGCACGGTTGTATCAAAAGTCTACAGCTTGAATCGATGCGATGAATCATTAGAATTAAGAATTGTCTATAAGTGAACGCTCTACCATTCAGTAAAAGCTGCTCAATCTAGAGATCTTCGGGAGTGGTCCAACAGCTTCTCGGCCTCTCGACAAGTAGGCAAGGGTAAGATTCTACACCTCCTCCCGAAGTACGTAGCTTGAATCTGTAGAATAATGAAGCTCTATGTTCAATCATTTCCACGAGAGAACAACGTACCACTCAGCAAAAGATCTTTATCCTAAAGAGCTTCGGAAGTAGTCCAGCAGCTTCTCCCCTTCTAGATAAGCAAGGAATGGTAAAGATCTACACCACTTTCTGAAGTCCGTAGCTAGAATCTGTAGTGCGATGGAATTCCTTCAGTCGAAACACTTCTACAGAAAATGTCCTGCCATTCAGCGAAAAGGACATACCCGGGAGACTCTCGGAGGTATTCCAGGCACCTTTTCTCTATTAGATACTCAACGAATGACAAAATTTGCTCAAAAGGTCAAGACATTTTTCAATCCGTGTATCTACCAGCGTGCAGTAGAGATATTTTAGAACACCTTCATCATTGAAGCCTTGTTCCTCCGCTCTGCGGCCAAGGGGCTTTGGAAGCACGCATGCAAGAACACGTTAGGCCTACCATTCGGTGAAAGATACTTACGCTAGACACCTTCGGGAGTACTTCCGCGGTCTTCTCCCTTTTCTAGACATCTAAAGACTGGCAGGATTTCAAATTTGAAAGCCTCGTTCTCTGCGCTGAATGATCAGTCTCGCGCGCGACAGTACTTTGGCACCTACCTTACTCCCTGTGCAACATCATGGAGAAGACGCAAAACATCCGACTCTTACCATTTCTTTAGTATTTCCTCTAAACAGCCAAAGTATCCGAAAAAGAGCTACTGAAACGGGTTGACTGGGTAGCGTCGAAGTGTCTACTACCATGCCAGCTAGGTACCTACTCAACTTCTACCACAAGGAATACCATATACTATTAGAAAGACAGAAATCTAATTAAACAATCCGAATGAGTACCCCTTCAAGACCGTCCTGCATTTCCTCCGCTTACATCCTCTCCAGTTCTCCTCGTTCCCGTCACTCTCCCACTCTGCTCCTTTTCCTGTCTCCTCCTCCAAATCTACTGTGTACACCCCCACCCCTACGCCGTAGGTTCAAAATCAAAATAACTCCGTTTACTCTTCAAACGGCTCTGACTAGCCACACTCGACATATGCCTATGTCCCTGCTGCCCATGTCCACCACTCCCCCCACTCCCCGGCCCTCCTCCATGTCCCCCTCCCCCATGCCTCACAAGCGCACTAGCATTCCTCTCATTAAGCTTCTCCATCTCCGCCGAACTGATCATGGGACTCATAAGCGGACTACTCGCCCCCCTCGCATTGAACATCTTGCTAAACGTATCGAGGCCCAGTCGTCTAGGGCTAGTCGCTCCGTCGCTGGCGCTGGCGTTTGTGCCGCGGAGACGTTCTTGGAGA
Source organism: Aulographum hederae CBS 113979 (assembly GCA_010015705.1). NCBI lineage: Eukaryota > Fungi > Ascomycota > Dothideomycetes > Aulographales > Aulographaceae > Aulographum > Aulographum hederae. The sequence continues at coordinate 145,308 of ML977182.1, forward strand.
GTTGGTTTGGTTTGGTAAATGCCATGGTGAGATTGCCTTTTCCCGTTTACCGCGAGGAGCGGGTGATCCTTCTCCGCGACCACTCCGACAGCGGGAAGCTCTCTCTCGGAGGACGATCTCGTCCTTACCTCTCCACCACCATCACCACCACCACCACCAACATTATCCGACCTAGCCCTCTCGCCCCGCCCCGGCGTCCCCGGCTGCGAGAACACAGCCGAGTCTCGGAAGTTGTTGGCGAGGTACTCCTTGCGGCCTTCTTCGGTGGGGACGATGGTCATGTTTTGGGCGCCCGGACGCCAGTTTGCGGCGCAGAAGACGCCGAGGTCGGCTTCGGCTTTGAAGGCTTGCAGCAGGCGGAGGGCTTCGAGGACGGAGCGGCCGACTGCTACGTCGTTTACTGAGGTCTGCGTTTGGGGGGAGGGAGGTTAGTTGGGTGGGGTCGTGGTAGACTGGGGAGAGGGGAGTTATAGTCTTGAAGGGGGCAAAGGGAGGCAAACGGGGAGGGAGAGGGGGCGGAACAGAAGAAAATCAGGAGAACGGGAAAAGGAGAGAGCGCGAAAGCGGGAGAAGGGAGAACAAAAGGAAAAATTAGTACTAACAGGTTTCAACACCCCCTCCGGATTAACAACAAACATCCCCCTCAACGCACTCCCCTCCTCCTCCACCAACACCCCATACGCGCGACTCATCCCATGATTCTGATCACTCAACAGCGGCACCCTCGGACTCCCCAACCCGCCCTCGGCTCGCCCACTGGTACAGCGCGTGCTTCGAGTCCGTGCTCACGAACGCGAGCACTGCGCCTTGTTCTTCGAATTCGCTGTAGACGTTGTCGAAGGTGATTACTTCGGTGGGGCACACGAAGGAGAAGGCCATGGGGATGAAGAGGAGGATTAGCCATTTGCGTTGGGTTGTGAAGGTTGTGAGGGAGATTTCTGTTGGGGGAGGGGGAGGTTAGTGGGTGTAAGGCGTGGGAGTGGGAGAGTGGAGGGAGGGAGGATGAGGGAGGATGGTGAGGAACGGAGATAAGTAGGTGGCTTACCCTCGAAGTGTCCATCAATGACGGCGGTGCAAGTGAAAGCCGGAGCAGGCTCACGCACTCGGGCGTAGCCAGAAGAGACCGTATTGTTAGACGGCGGCGGTGGTCGGGAAGCCAACGGTCTGCTACTACTGCTGCCACTGTCGCCTGAAGGGAAGAAGGCCCATCTCGAGTTTATAGCATCCCCACCGACCAGAGTAAGACATGACGACAATGCCAACTCCGTCGACGCATGTTCGATCCAACCCAACCCAACCTAGTACACGATCCAAAATTCGGAGTTCAGGAATGCAAGGCCGAGACCATTTCGAGTCGATGATGTTTCTCTTCAACTCGCTGATATGGCGGCTGTGAAGGGGAAAGACGTACCGTGTTGTTTTAGACCGCGGTCGGACTGAAAGAAAGTCGGTCGTGGTGGATCTGAGACAGGGGATGAAAACGGAAGTGAATGTTTCGGAGAGGATTTTGAAGATGGCGGGAGGGAGACGTGGCATGGGAAACTCGGAAGGACTACTAAGATGAGTGAATACTGGAAGAGTTGGATGATGGGATGACATGCGAGCGTTTTCGGTGCATTCCTTGGAGGTCTCGGATAATTGATAGTGGACATGAGATATTGTATTGTGACATGACAGAACTTTTCTAGATTTCATACGTATATCCTAGCATCATCATGCCTGAGCCCGCGCAGCTCATTGACAAACATTCAACTTCGCAATGGAAGGGTCGTGGTCACTAGGAGCATCATCGTAGGGCACCCAAGTGTTCTTATGGATATGCTCATAGTCAGCCTTCTTTGTAATGCTGTTGCTAACAAACATGTGGTCAAGCTGCTGGCAGTTCATATCAAAGAGATACGTATATCGCTCGACGTCCTTGATTTTAGCGATAACGTCGAGGTCTTTAAGGCCGGACTTGGAAACAAAGTCTTCAATTGGCTTGACGAAGGCGAATTCGTTGAAGTCGCCGGCGGTGATAATGCCGGCGTTGGGGTCTTCGGCGAGGATTTGGGAGATGAAGGACTGGACACTGCGTTAGCGTCTGGTGATTATTGCTTGAGTGAATAACTACTTACAGCCGTGACATCAGCCTGGGTGATCCTCTGATCAACACCCCCGTTAACAGGCGTCCTCGGATCGCCGTGCAGCGATGAGCCGCCACCCTTGCTGGTGAAATGCACGTTGACGGTGAAGAACTTGTTCTTTCCGTCGAGCGTCTCCCAAGCAGCGGCCAGCGGCTTCCTGCTGGCAGTCCAGGCAGCCGTGTTGTTGGGGTCGATTCGACCTGGGTTGTACTTGAGCGCTGGGCCGGGAAGAACTTCGTTGGCCTGCGTGCTCGTTCCGGGGTTGGGGTTGCTGAGACGGATGATCTTGGGGTTGTAGAGGTATGCTACACGGATGTTGCCACCGGGTTGGCCTCCGTCTTGGTCGTCGACGGGGTCAATGTCTGCGAATTCGTAGGATACGCCGCCGGCGTCGCTGATGGCGGAAGCGAGAGTCGTCAAGGTGACATTGGCGTCGACGATGGCGTCGTTGGTAGGACCGTTGTCGTCTTGGATCTCTTGGAGGAAGACGAGGGCGGGGGACTTCAAGTAGTTGACAATATCAGACGCGATCGTGGGGAGGTGAGCAGAGGACGGAGCCAAGTTTTCGACGTTGTAGGAACCGACGGTGAGCTCCTTGCAACCGCCTGCTGCAACGAATTTAGTCGCGGGAGGAAGCGCAGGCGAAGGGGAACTCGTGACTTTCAGGGCCGTCAAGGGGAGAATGCGGTAGAATCCAAAGGCGTAGGTAATGACACCAGTGATATCAGCAAGGCCGGCGCCCAAGACGGTGTCGTCGGGATTCCTAGTGCCATCCAGGGGCGTGCCAATGATGATGGCTTCGGGATTTGCATCTGGAATTTGTGTTAGCTACGAGTCCTGATGAGACACTGCGGTTGATGATGCATGACGAACCTCCAGGTCGCATGGTAAGTCCTCCCCTGCTATTCTTTCCAGTCACTTTCCAGCTGCCGATGACCCAAGTATCTCCGAAGCTGGAGGGCTTCGAAATAGCTGTCGCCTTCTTCACGGTAACCAGTTCACCACTCAGGCTCTCCCAAAAGTCGAGACCAAACTTCGTCCGCTGCAGGACGGGGTTGGTGGTGGAAATGAGGCTCTGGTTGTTTGGCAGTCCAAAGATATCACCCTTGTCGAGAGAGGTGTACTGCTCCGTTGGAGGTACGGTATTTTTGTCGCCAATGGTAATCGGCTTGACGGTGTTGCCTTTGGAAACGATGGTCAAGTTGACAGGCGAGGTGATTTCGGTCAAGTACAAGTAAGCCGATGATGACCTGTACTCCGAAACCCTCCCTCCAAGCATGATGCTATCGCCGACAGTCACATTCGGCACGATGCCGCTGGAGAAAACGTATATGGATTCTGATGTGCTGGCGTCGTTGTCCGGTGTGATAGATCGCATCCAGATACCATTCGGGCCCTTGGCTGTTACCAGGCCAGTGACGTTGCTGACGACTTGGTTCTTGTAGGAAGACTGGAATTTATTGCCATTGATTTCGCTGATAGTGACGGCGGAAATTGAAGAGAAGAAGAGCGCCGCAGCGACAGAAAGGGAAGAAAGAAACTTCATGATGGAGATGGGGGAATGGGAGAATGAGAAGGCGCAAGAATGTGTTCCTTGTGTCGACAAGACGGATGAGGAGGAGGCGCCATGTATAAGTACCTCATGACGCCGTGCCACCTTGGAGGCGATTGTAGCTGAATTGCCTGGATCTGTACTTACATGGAGCTGCCGCCGCGGTTGCGCAAGTGATGTTCAGACGGGCCGACGCCGGTCGTGGGAAAAGGAATCAGGCCTTCGGGGAGCTGGACTTTTGGATGTCGCCCACACAACGTGCGTGGAATCCACCACGTTGGGGTTCCCGTCTGTCAGCGAAATCAGGTACGCACAGTGGGCACAGTGTACGAGATGGCTCGGCAAGGTCAAGCAGCTTGACGTTCGCATTCTGCATCTTCTCGAAGCTTGGCTGCTTATCTAGCTCGTGTGGTTTGTCGGCGTGGGGCGTCTATAGGTTGACAAGCTGCTTGGCGATCTGGGGATATATGCAGCTTCCTCTTTTGCACAGACGTCCGTTCCAACCTGAAGGCAAAATTGATGCTATTGCTGTGGCAAGCTGCGGCTGATGATCTGATCGACGAGCGAGATATCCCACGAGGAAACGAACGAAGCGAAAGACGGGCGTCTAGAACTGCTGTATGACGGATACTGCCGCTACTCGATGCTTGAAAATGCCCAACGATCGAGGTTGGATGGAGAGAGAGGAGTGCAGAAAGACGGAGAGGTAGAATCTTACATCCTAAGGTGATAGAGATAGTGCACGTGACCTGTTATCACGTGTTTTATGAAGACTCAGGCTCTTGGCGGGGACCAACGTGCTTGAGTCAGACTACTTGCCAGCCCTACACGTGACGCCCTACCTACCACAGACGATCCATGTTCATGCGACCAACAATCCAAACCTCTGACTCCACCACGACTGCTGCGCTGAGGCCCTACCTCAAAAACCCTCCCTCACCTCTGTACCACCACCCATGCGTAGCAGAAGCACATAGAACTCCACAATGGCAAAAGACGGACCAGCAGCAGGCAAGGATCAGAAGAAGACTGCGGCTTCGAATCAGACGGTCCAGTGGTGGAAGCTGCCTACACTAGAAGAGCTGGGACAAGAGTACCAAGAGGAACAAAAAGGAAAAGTCAAGAAGAACAAGGCGCAGGAAATAGATCCTTGGACTGTCGAAGCAGCAACGGATGAGCATGGCCAGTCATTGGCATTCGACTATGAGGCGATATCGAGGTCCGTAACCCCTCTGGGCGGGCTATAGACTCACGCGGCTGATTCAATGATCTAGGGAGTGGGCAACCAAGCTCATTGACCAGCCCTTGTTAGACCGCTTCGAAGCCCTCACTGGCAAGCGACCTCACATGTGGCTACGGCGTGGACTCTTTTTCAGCCATCGCGATCTCGACCGCATACTCGATTGCTACGAACGGGGAGATGACTTCTTCTTGTATACAGGGAGAGGCCCCAGCAGCGATAGCATGCACATTGGACACACAATCTCGTTTGAATTCACGAAGTGGCTACAAGATGTCTTTGATGTGCCCCTGGTGGTCATGTTGACTGATGACGAGAAGGCCTTGTTCAAAGAGAAACTCACTTTCGAGGAAGTCATGGAATTTGCCAGACAGAACGCGAAAGACATTATATCCTTTGGCTTTGACGTGAAGAAGACGTTCATATACAGCGATCTCAAGTATATTCCGTACAATGGTGGACACATGATGTTGAACGCTTGGGAATTTTCGAAACTGGTCAACTTCAACCAAGTCAGGGGCGCATTCGGGTTCAACGGCAGGTCAGTCACGTCGTCGTTAATACGAGGGAGAACCTTCATTGACTCTTCACAGCACTTCCACCGGCCGCATCTTCTTTCCTTCTCTCCAATGTGTCGCAGCGTTTGCAACATCATACCCTCATATCTGGGGGGACGATCCCGATTCTGATTTTCGCTCCAAGAAAACCGCAGCCATACCATGTCTGATTCCCTGCGGCGTCGATCAAGATCCGTACTTTCGGCTGGTCCGCGAGAACGCCGGACGCATGAAGAACAAATCTCCAAAGCCCGCGCTGCTCCATGCAAAGTTTTTCTCCGCGCTTCAGGGACCCGGAGGCAAGATGTCCGCGTCGATCCCCAACAGTGCCATCTTCATGAGCGACACGATGAATCAGATCAAGAAGAAGATCAACTCGTATGCCTTTTCCGGCGGCCAAGAAACCAAAGAGTTGCAACAGGAGCTTGGAGGGAACCCAGATGTCGATGTCTCGTACCAGTACATCACGTACTTTGACGATGACGACGAGAAGATTGCGAAGATTGCCGATGATTATCGGAAAGGAAAGCTGCTTACTGGGGAACTGAAAGCCATATGTATCAAGTTGCTGCAAGAGTATGTAAAGAGGTTCCAGGATAACAGGGCAAAGGTCACAGATGATGTGATGAAGTCGTTTATGACGCCCAGGAAGCTTGAGTGGAAGGGGAATCCCAATCCCAAGAAGCCGGAGTCTAAACAAAAGGTCGCGGACAGGACGAAGCAGGCGGGAAGCGCAGGTGCTGAGAAGAGTTGAAGTTCTTGAGATGGTGGTGAAAAGGTTCCACATAGACATGCGAGCGAACGTGATGTTTCCTGGGTAGAGTTTGTCGCATCATACCAATGCTACTCACGCAGCTTGTAGAACCTGCACGTCGAGGTTCTCGATCAATGTTGAGGGGCGCTTTTGCAAGTGTGGACGTCGACGTCTTCAAGAGTCTGACTCTAAAAAGAGAACCAGAGACGCCAGTCCATCAATGTGCTCACATGCCCTCGTGGTACCTGATCATGCATTCGACTCCGGCAATCTCCGCAAGCCTAGTCCATCCAAGATCCAGGAACGTGCCAAAAAACCACCAAACTAGGAAATTCGTCAAAGGATATGTCACGTGCGGCCAAAGAAGCAACGAATTAAAGTGTGCTCTTGGCAACGCCTTGCACGTCATCCAACATGATGCCGATGTGCCGATGCGGCCGATCTCTTATCAGCCACTCGTTCAACCTCGTGGAAACCTCAACACCATCGGTGCTCGGTGCCCCGCAGCAGAAAACGAAACCCTGGAAACCCGCAACGCTTGCAGAAGTGAACTACTACTGCTGTCCAGGGCCTTCTCCGCTTCTCTTGGCTGATCGCTACAGGAGTGGCAGGATGCACGTAAGCGGAGAGGTGTTGGAGCGCGGGGCCAATTGCTGGGGAGGGCACTCACACGGGGAACCCTTGGTGGGAGGCTTGGCTTGCAGTGCTGTGCTGTAGGTACGAGTAGCTGGGTAGCTTGGGGAGCTTGGGGAGCTCGAGGACAAGGTATATATCTACCCCGTTTGGACCTCATGGCGGGCGGTAGGTAGCTTCTTCCACTCCCACTACCCCCCTCCATCTCCTCCATCCCCAGGATCAAGTTGTCGTCGCGCTCTCGTTGCTGTTTTTCTGGTCATCGTTCGCTTTTGTACGTATAGTTCACGGCAGGTTCATTCACAATGCCTGTTTTGACGACACTCGTTGCTCTGTCCACCGCCATCGGGCTGGCCTCCGCCATTCCAACACCATGGAACGGATGGGGATGGCCAGGCCACGGCGGCGGAGGTAATGGCGGCGGCAGCAGTGGCATCAACGTGCAACTAGGCCCTCGCCCCTTCTACCTCGTCGACAACATGGACGCCGGCCCCCTCAAAGACAAATTGGAATCCTGCTCCAACGGCCCCTTCAAAACCTCTCCCTTCTCCATCTCGCACCGCGGCGCCCCGCTCATGTTCCCTGAGCACAGCAAGCAAGGCTACAAAGCCGCCGCGCGCATGGGCGCCGGGACAATCGAATGCGACGTCTCCTTCACTTCGGACCGCGAGCTCGTCTGCCGCCATTCCAATTGCGACCTCCACTACACGACCAACATCCTCGCCATCCCCGAATTAGCGGCCAAATGCACGAAACCATTCACACCAGCGGACCCAGCCAACGGCACCGCGGCCGACGCTCAATGCTGCACCTCAGACATCACCCTCGCCGAATTCAAATCCCTCTGCGCCCTCATGGAAGGCGACTCCTCCGCCTTCACCGCCGTAAACGTGACGGAATACAACGGCCGACTCGGCCCCACGCCAACCTGGCGAACAGACATGTACGCCACCTGCGCCGAGCCCATGGGCCACAAAGAATACATCCAGCTCGTCGCCAGCATGGGTCTCAACTTCACCGCCGAAGCCAAAACCCCCGTCATCCCCATGCCCTTCCAAGGCACCTACACCCAGGCCGACTTCGCGCAACAGATCATCGACGAGTATCGCGAAGCCGGCATCCCGGCCAACCGCGTCTGGCTGCAGAGTTTCCTGCAAGACGACATTTTCTACTGGATCGACGCGGACCCGGCGTTCGCGGCTCAAGCAATCTATCTCGACGAACGCGCCGATCTCAGCGCGACGGGGTATGAGGACGCCGTGGCCAGTCTTCCCGCCCTCGCGGCTCGCGGCGTCAAGATTATGGGGCCGAGTACTTGGCAACTGGTCACCGCGGACAACGCGACGCAAACCATCGTGCCGTCCAGCTACGCGAAAGCGGCAAAGGAGGCGGGGTTGGAGCTTATTACGTGGAGTTTGGAGAGGAGCGGGCCGTTGAAGGATGGGGGTGGGTATTATTATGAGGGGGTGAATAATTTGATAAATAATGATGGGGATGAGTATACGCTTATTGATGTGTTGGCGAGGGAGGTGGGGGTGACGAAGATGTTTTCGGATTGGGCGGGGACGGTTACTTATTATGCTAATTGTTTTGGGTTGTAGGGGGGTGGATTGGGGTGTGTGTGGAAGGGAGGAAGCTTGGGGAGGGGCGGGGAAGCGATGGGATGGGGAAAGGTAATGAAATGACGATCTGACTTTTGTTGTTTTGGTGGGATGGAGAGGGCGGGGAAACTTGTATATAATCTAGAATCGTAGATAGAAGGGATGGCTTGTAGACATGATGTCCAGGTCAACGTTAGGGGGAAGGAAACATCTAGAGGAAAGACGACATGACAACGAAACAGGACCTAACAGAACAGAACTTAATCCACTTCAAACTCAACACATTCTCTTTTCTTGTTCCAATTCTCTTCAATGTCACGTGCTACACTTCAATCCCTCATCTTCCAACATTTCATAAATTTCATACTCTCATCTCGGAATCTTATCTTCACATTCCGACGGTCTTGAAAAGAATTGGGAGGGATCTGCTAAAGTCATGTATTGAATTTATGTATTGATTCATAAGCCTCCAGGGCTAGGTATCTACTATGTAACAAAAAGGTATGAAACAACCAAGAGGCGGCTCTAATAAGCCCCTCGTTAGTGGGTATCTCAGACCAAGGGCAAGGCTCTAAAAACCTCCCCTCTCTTTCTTCGGGGTATGGAATTTGGGTATAGGGTATCAAAAACAAACAAAAACGCCAATTTGGAACAGGTCATGGAAGTCGTTCCACTCGGAGGAACCATAAGGAAAACATCTCATCATCACCCCAGGGTCATCCACCAAAGCGTAACCTGCCCAAGGCGTAACTGCAACCCTCTCCGCGGCGGATACTCTTTGTGGATTCTGGGGCGGAACACTCTGAGTTGGCGCAAGACGGCGCGGGCGCATAGCTCACGCCGATGGTCGCCTGCTGGTTGAGCTCATCTCTTTTCTTGATGGGGTCATCTCCATCTCCATTATCCCACTCATTCACTTCTCCTTTCATCTCCTCACCTCCTCACCCCTCCTCTCCCATTCTCTCCCTCCTCTCTTCCCTCCCTCAACTCCCTTACCCCTCCCCACGCTCCCCCAACCCCCTCAAATCCCTCAAATGCCTCCGATCAACCCGATACAACTGATCCCGCATCCGTCCCTCCCCCACCACATCCGGCAACCACGTCTTTACCCTGCTCACGCCTTCGCGCTGGCGACGTTGGTGGCGGGTGCGGGTTTCGGTTGGTGAGAGTGAGGGGCGGGGTATTTGGGTTGGTGGAACTGGGGAAGTGGGTGTGGGTGTGGGGAGGGGGAGGGGGAGGGTTGGAGCTCGGGATGGGGCTCGGGATGGGGCTCGGGCTGAGGCTCGGGTTGGGGTTTGGACTCGGGCTGAGGCTCGGGCTGGGGTTTGGGCTCGGGCTGGGGCTCTGGATGGGGCTCGGGTTGAGGTTCGAAAAGCGGTGTTGGAAGGGGAGAGAGAGGTTACTGCTTGTGGTTGTTCCGGTCCCCCAGAAGAAGACGAGAACCCAGACAACGGAGGAGAAGAGGAAGAAGAAGAAGAAGAACCCTCCTCCGGCAACGGCGTAGAAGACGAC
>ML977182.1:155647-197282 GCA_010015705.1 Aulographum hederae CBS 113979
CGTCTGCCCGGAGCGTGCCGATGAGGATGAGCACGCGGCCCCAACCCCAAGAACAGCCCGAACCCCAACCCCAACCCCAGCAGAAGCAGAAGCAGAAGCAGCAGTGGACGTACCCCTCGGCGGCGGCATCGCCGGCACATCCCCCACGGTAAACAGCCGCGGCTGCACGGGCGTCACACCCCTCTCCTCCCTCTGCCTCCGTCGCCACATCTCCTCGCCCTCGCTCCAGCTCCACAGCACCATCTCGCGATGGCGGCGGATGCGGTCCTTCTGCTCGCGGTCCGCGGCCGCCACGACGCCGTCGAGGTCGTGTTGGAAGGAGGCGCGGAAGTCGTCGGTTGAGGGCGGGAAGGTGCAGATTGCAGGGGCGTGGGCGGGGATTGGGGACCGCGGGGCGAAGGTGGTGGAGGGGCGGGAGAGGGAGAGATTCGAGGGAGGAGAAGGTTGGAGGTAGGTGAGGAGGGAGTGGGTGGCGGCGTGGACGGTTTGTTTGGAGGCGTGGACGAGTTTTCGCAGGGTGGATTCGGAGGCGGCGAGGCTGGGGCCGTGGGGTCGTGGGACGGCGTTGTAGGGGGAGAAGTCGGCGATGGTGGGGACGCCGGGGAGAGAGGGTTCGATAGTGTGGTTGATGCCGCTGCTGGCGTTTTTGCCAGTATTTTTGTAGGTTTGGGCAGCCTGCGGTTGCTGCTGATGTGGAGGAGAGGCAGCGGAAGAAAGGGAAAGAGGAGAAGAAGACGAAGATGAAGATTGCAGAATCGGGGTGCAGCCCATGGAGGTATTTTGAAGCGGCCGATGGTCCGCAGAGAGAAAGAGAGGCTCGTTGGGCTGTAGCTGGCTTGGGTCCCTGCGCCGACTCTGGAACTCGCTCCACCAGTGACGAGAAGACGGGGTGGGCTTCCTCTTGTTCTTATTAGCGCCGTCGAGACGCATCCGCCTCCGGAACTGGCCGGCCAGGTTTTCGACTTGGTCGATTGCTTCTTCGTTCGGTCGATGGCGTTTGCGGGAGCGTTCTGACAACTCCCGCTCTTGGTCTTGGTCGGGGACTGTTTTCCTCGTTCTGGTGGTGCCGGCGCTGGTTTGGGGGTTGGGTTTCAACGACATGGCGGTTGTTGTCGTCGACGTCGTCGTTGTGGCTGCGGGTCTGGTGGGGAGGGCGTTGCAATTGTCCCAGTATGGACTCCTTTTCCCCAGGGAGGCCATTGTGGGAAGCGAGGAACTTTGACAAGGGAGAAACTGAGGCGTTGGTATGCCAGAGGGGGTATGGCGACGGTAGGGCGTATGGCCGATGGCAGATTCAAGAAGTGCCAACGGTCATATAGGGTTCGCTCGATGAGGTAGAGGAAAGGGGATGAGGTATAGGAGAGGATGTACTTGAAGACGAGTGATGTGTCAAAGTACAAAGAGGTTGGAAGAAGAGAGCGAGGGCGCTCGCTAGTAAACGATGGATGGAATGGGGTAAACGAGGGAAAGCTGAGAGCAATGTTGAAGCGCTTCCTCGCTCTACTTATACCCGTTTGGAGAGTTGGGTGGTTCCCCTTCTGTCAACCCCCATTCTTCCAGAAAATCGCCCAAGTCCACGCCGTTATGGCAGTGCTGCGAATGCTACGAGACCAAAGGGGAAGACTTGCTTCGGATTGGTTGGAGAGCACGCGGTTTCGTTGAGCGGGGTCAACGGTTTCCACGTTGCGAGGTCATGACAGCCACGTGGTGCGTTGTTGCGGAACCAAACTTGGTTCAGGTGCACGAAATAGTTCGATATTGCCGTAAAGGGATCATTGACGACTTCTCAGTGCCAGAGATACGCTATGACAACATGGAATGGAACATTCTCCGAGCCAAACATGGTCATTTCATCCCAATAGATGATGCTGAGACTCTAAGTCTGTTGAACACAATGGAGGGGCAAATACTTCGAAGTTGGGTTGTTTGTAGTTGTTGCGGAGATTTTTGAACTATGTTAACACTTCGACGGCGTCATCCACCCAACGGCCTTGTTATCTCGCACGCTATCAGCACGTGCTTTCCTCGGCTGCTCTTCCATCTTCCGAAGCTATACAGTTACCTTGATTTGGTTGACATGTGGACAGCCGTCGTAGTTGGTCTGGTGTTGGAAATAGTCATCGTGGAGCAGACTTCGATCCCCAGGGGCCAGTCTGCAAAAACCGGGAGGCCATGGAGATCGAAGGTAAGATCGTAGCAGATGTAGCTTTCTTATGTATCGAATGTGATGTTGAAGTGTTCGGAAGTTGCCATGAGGACAGGTACTCAACACGCGGAGAACTCCGTAGAGATCGTACGATTTCTTTTTCTAACTTGCTCGATCGGCGTGGCATATGGCGAAAGTACGTGTTTCTAGAACAACATGTGGGCATTTGGTCTTGGGTGTTTGAAATCACGTTTGAGAGGTTCAGGGATGAAGACGAAAACCTCAGGCCATGCTTTGGGCGTATGCGAGTCCAGTGGGAGTTCAAAGTTTGTCTTTGGACATAGCTTATTCGATCTGAAGACTCGAAAACAAACTGCAACTTAATCACAAACATTTGAGAAAACTATTGAATTCCATAAAGGGGCTCCCTGGACAATCCTCACAGAGTCATCCCAAACATCACAGTCTAGAATCTGCTGGAACCCAAGCCAGAAACATTGAATAGAACTCGAATAATCTTTAGTGTAAGTATGGAGATCCCGAAGTACCTAATATGTCCGCTCTTCAGGAACTTCTGATACCACTACGAGCCAATAAGCCCTGATATCCAAGACCGCCTTTTCTCCCTTGTTTCTCTGAATGTCAAGATTCATGAGACTCTGAACCTAAAGTCCAAATAGGTATTCAAATCTCCTCAGATCATGTATGAGTCTCCGCCCATCTCATATGGCTGGCCTCCAGCAGCAGACGCTCCCACCGATCCAGACATCTTGTCATGAATCAATTCTTCCAAATAAGACAAAAGTTGCCTCTTCGAGCAACTGAATTGACACTCGTATACGTTCTAACGTACTACCCCGTTCATACCCGCGATATGACTTCCACGTGTCGCCGTTGAACCCCATCTGCCCCGTGGCACCGGTTTCCACGTGCCCACTGTTAAACAACTTCTTTCACCATCGTGGGCCCGTTGAGTGCCATCAACGACACCATTCCCCCCGTGGCACCGGTTTTCACGTGCCCACTGTTAAACAACTTCTTTCACCATCGTGGGCCCGTTGAGTGCCATCAACGACACCATTTCCCCCCTAGAACTCTTCCCAACATACCTACTAGGTAAGTAGAATCAATCGAATTCGTCATCCGTATGCCTCTCAGGAAAAAATCTCTACGACGCCTCTCCAAGGACCAACCACATCGACTAGTAGTATGCTCCTGAGTTTTCTGCCCCCTATTCTGCTCTGCGAGAATTCTCCAGCAAGTCATACCTTAAGGAAGTATGAGATTGACCTAGAGAGACTGCTCAATTTAATCACAAAGCTCAAGCTCGAAGCATTAGGTTACAAAGTCATCTCCCCCCTGGCCCCGCGCGCATGCAATGAATCACCACCACCACCTCCGCAATGCCCTCCACATCCATGTGATCCCTGTAAATAAACACCTAGCTGTACCTGAGAACAAGGCTGACCGACGACATTCATGGATGGCTGCCCTCACGACTCACCAGGTCTGTCCTTCTCCTTCTTACCTATTTCCCTACCTTACCCTACCCTGATTCCCGTTCTTCCACCCCAACCCCGTCTCCTTCCAATTCCTAGTACTCGCTCGCGCCCGCGGACTCCGAGTCTAAATACCTATAGGTAGTAACGTACCCCACTCACGCTCACGCCTGCCTTCCATTTCACGGATCTGCGATATGCCGGCTCGGTCTTCGCTTAAGCTTCCAAGTTTCAATTACTTAGATCGGCCGTGATGTTGACGAAAGTCCGCCACGTGTTACCTATAACAAGTCCCGGATTCCGAGCACGGCTGGATAGGTTGGTTAGGTTATTTCAATTCATCGTTTGGAGGAACGAGTTCAGTTCAACAAGTACCAAGTTAGGTTAAGGTTGTTTGTATTAACCCTTCATGTCTGCGCGTTAAAAGTGCCACAACTCAAGTAGGATGAATATCCAATGCCATCATTACATCTCCACTGCCTCGCAAGACTCCGATTCGAACAAAAATGAATGCGAACCGAATGACAACGACTCGATGCATGATCCAATTCAACCCGAAACCTCCAATAGCTTGAACCATACCATAGCCCGCCATCGTCAGCCACCATCACATGATAGATGACGAGATGATCCCACCTCATCTACCCAATCCCCTCCCTTCCCATATCCTAGATGAGAGAGGAAAAAGAAGCAAGGGATTCAAATACAAGTAGACAAAATGGGGCTGACGAAATCATGAGAGGAGATGAAAACTTTTGAAAGATGATCCCATGTGAATATCCCCAAATCCCAAAATCACAGATCCTCGTCCTATCCAAAATCTTCCAAATCCTAGTTCCAATCCCTTATTTCCAAACCCTAGTTCCAATCCCAATCCCAATCCCAAAACATATTCCCGAGACGGAAACCCGATCCCGATACCGATTCACAAATCCGCACCTAAGCCTTACCTAGATCTTCCGATTTCCTGAAAAGTTGCCCTGATTACCTTACCCAATCCCAGGCACGTGGCAGTCCATCCACCTACGTGCCTCCCGTCCCTCCTCCGTAGAGTGACACCACTGGACCCTTCTAACCCGAAAACGAATAACCGAATGAGAGAGAACGAAGAAGAAGGGAGGAAGACGTGAAAAAATTCCTCGTGAAAGTTTCGTCGATCCCGAAGAACCTAATTGAACGGTGAAGTAGATATAGATATACAACAAAAAAGAAAAGAAGTCCCAAGCCTCTTTTATCCTTGTCACGTGCACGGTGTCGAGATATCCCGTGACCTAAGAAACCCTTTCCTCGTGATCCCAGAAGAAACAGCTAGAAGAACAACCGGAAAGAAATAAAATCGAAACATGGAATAGAACAACTTCAATTTCTTCACACCCTACTCGATTATCGACCTTAAGATCATCTCTCCAGCCGTTTTTGCTGCCCAGAAGATCAGAGAGTCCGGATAGTTCGGCCCCCATGTGATTGCCAGATGCGCCCTGCAGGTAGGTAATCAGGTACGAGACCAGCGATCTAGAGACCAAACCCTAAGAGCCGAAGACCGAATAGCCAAGCCAGGATCCACGGATAGCGATGTGATGGGGGTGAGGTGATCTCATTCTCAGCACTGTGCACGCAAGACTTGCAAACGCAATTATTCCTTGGTAGAATCTTCATTTCTCCAGATGCGCACAGACGCTGCATCTCCAGTAGCAGGCAAGAAGAGCAGCCGGAGATCTTCACAGCCGACGGGATGGGGGGAGTTATGATGGATGTCCAGGATGCCCGACGGTAGTGTCAAGTCTTCGCGAGGTCGTCTTGATCAAGCAATGGCAGATCGATCCACCAGCCCTGACCAAACGGGCGAAACCGGGAAAAGAAAACTTGACCTCGGACGGACACAGACACAGACACAGACGCTCATATAGTGGAGGAGATGGCCTCTGCGTGTAGGCGTAGCGCCGACCACAGGCAATCCTGACGTTGAGACTGTTTCCACGGACCAACCGCCAGTGCCAAAGGAAAGGCGCAGAGTGCGGCGAGCAGCAGCAACATCAGCGACAGCGGCAGTAGGTAGTATATAGAATATAGAGCAGTAGGTCCGGGCCAGACAGGGTGGAGATATAGTATCGTCGCCCCCGGTCGACTGTTCCTGCGTCAATCAATCAAGCCGCTCAATCTGGGTGGCCAGCCTTATGGTGCGGGGTAAGGTTTGAGCTCTGAGAGCGTTCGAGTGGGGGACGTGATGGTTGGCGGAAAGGAACGTTCGTTGAGGCAGAGAGCTCGTATTGTGAATGTATGTCAGAGTGGGCAGAAGAGATTCCCGGGCCGCGCATCCTCGGTCGTCTCGTAAATATGGCTTCAAGGCGGACGGATGGCAGGATGGATCTCTCCGCTGCAAGGCATTGCGGCCCGGGAACCAGGGCCGTGCGTTGGGCGAGGAATACCTGGGTCCCTGGAGCCCTGGGGTCTGGGGTTTGGGGCTCAGGGGGGCTGGAGGCTGTCTGGGGCCGAGCGGCTGGGATAAGGCCTGCAATGCTGGGAGGGCGTCCCTGGGCAGGGATCTGCCGCTGAGCGTGGGTTTTCGCTGCCGTCAGAGACCTCCTTCAAGTGGCCCTGTAGAGTGCGTGCAGCTGGAGGTGCGCCCACGGTGATCGAACGTGATTACGGTCCAGTGAGTGGCCGTCCCGGGAGTCGGCGACACGTTGTGCTGCCCTTCACTGACTTGAGTGTCGTTGTGCGTTCCACGTGGTGTAGTCCGGACTGCGGTCCTCGGCACCGGTCAGGTCCAGGTCCGGAGTCCGGGTTTCGCTGGGACTGCTTTGGTGACTGCTATCGCCGTCGCCGCTGAGCGAGAGGGATGAGAAGAGCCCTTTCATGTCACTGACATCCTCCCCTGCCTGGTCCCGAGGGAGACGGGCTCGTTCTGCGATGAAAGCACGGAGGCGTTGGACAAAAGGGGGAAGAGGGACGTCCGGTAGCCATCCCTGAGAGAGGTCGACATTCCAAGCTTCACTCATTCGCTTGCGCATTGTGTCTGGATATGTGTATCTGAAAAGGACGTCAGCAAGGCCAAGGTTGCAGACACGCGTGAACTGACGTACCCAAGCGATTCAACATCTGCAAGCTTTCTCCGAGACCACATCGTATATCGAGGCTCTCTGGGAAGACACAAGACCGACATGCCCAGGTCGCCGGCGGCAGACAGGACGGAGCCGACCGGTCGGTCAGGATAGCGTTGGATGGCTTCGAACATCTGGCAAACCAGCATGGCTCGCGCAAACAGCTCTTGAGGTGGTGCTGTTTGTTCAGCTGTAGCCACGTTGTATCGAAACAGTATCTCAAGGGCCGACAAGCTCATCAAAGCAATGTTTGAGACCCAATATTCATTCTTGAAAAGCCGTGGCAGCTCGGCGGGGTTGAACAAGTCGTCCGAAGTCTGCTGATGTGACAAATTCGGGTCGTTAGGAATCTGGTTCGATGGGTCGGTCAGCTTTGGCGACAGCTTCGATTGCCAATGGCAGACTTCGTCTTCTAGCCTGCTTCGCTCAGCCGTGTACTCTTCATCGCTAACGAGACCCTTGGCTTTCCGAGCAAAGAGGACAGCAATGTCGTAGCCACAGAGCCGACTCCATGAGAACAGCTGTTCGTAGAGAATCCCAATGTTGTCCGGGTGCTTTTGCGCGATGTGCGAGAAGTAGTCATAACTGCGCGAGAACCAATCTCTGCCCAGGATGGTCGAGTGTCCAGCCAACATGCCCGCAATGACATCGAACCGGCTGTACCAGGCGAGGGTCTTTCGCAACGTGTCGTTTTGCATGATGGTTTGGGGGTTCCACAGCTCTGTCATGATCTGGCATGCTGCCTTTTGGTGGCTCATCAGATTGACCCAGTCGCCGAGGCGTTCCTGAGGGGGTCAGTATGCGAAGTCGAAATTGACCGCAATGAAGTGTGTAGGAAGCACCAGATGTAATGTAATCTACTGTTAAAGGTGCATGGGATAGGTTTCAAGATATTCTTACCTCAATGGTTGCCAATTGCAGTATCGTGAGCAGAGTAGCAACAGTACGCTGCTTGTGCTGTTTAAGCGAAAGCCGCAACAACGTCACAGCCTTGTTGTAATACTGCAAGAACTCCTGTATCTGAGTATTAGGTTGCGTCAAAGCGTAGTGGTACGCCGAAAAGCCAACAAGAGCATAGAGCAGCGGATCGCTCCGCAAAGCAATCTCCACGTAGGTTGTCCCGAAGAAATTGCTCGAGTCAATCTTCAGCCCGTAGTGGTGACTAGTTATGTTCTTGCGATGGAAGTCGATGTAGAATTCAATGTCTCTGGGGAGCTGAGTTGATCGTCTACTGAGCATCCTCGGCCTCTGAAATTCTTCGCCGTGTCGAGAGGCGGACGCGGAGCCCTCAGTGGAAGGGGTTGGACTCTTCCCGTGAGTGAGCGATGGAGGATCCGACGCTTCTCTCCCGCCGGTAAGGGCATTCTGTCCGAGACTGGTTGGTCTCGATAGGTCACTGGACGCTGTCTCTTCGTCGTCGATGATTGTCTCGAGGCCGAGATTGCCCTCGTCATCCGCCTCCTCAATCGAAGAAGGGCTGTCCGACTGAGCGCCCTTGGGCTTCGAGCTGGTTCTCCTGGGCTTCGACGACGAAGAAGGCTCTGGGTAGATGCACTCTCTGTTGCCTTTGCGGCATCCTAATCCAAAGTCAGTTCAGGAAAGCGTTGTGAGGCGTTTTCCGACTTACGCTCACATATCGGATGTTTCTCATCACACTGTCCAGCGTATTAGAGCATGTTTCTACACTGCATCTCGTGTTCGTACCTTGACTCGCCGATTCCGACAGGTGAAGCAACCGCTTCGGGTTCTCTTATGTTTGACGCCGTCGCTGGCGGATCCGCCTCTCTTGCGACCTCGATTTGATGCCTGCGCGGACAGGATACCGGGGTTATGGTCAACGTCCACATAATGGTTTAATTCTCCGGTGTCGTATCGCTGGAACTCTGAGGGGATCGAGGCAAAGGAGTTTGGTCCGATAGACGGCATGCCATTGTCGACGCTGTAGTACCCCGGCACCTGGGAGTAGTAGTTGAAGTGGCCGGCCATAGTGACGGCACAGCGCTCTCGCTGGGGTCCTGTCGCACGTGGGAGTGAGGAGGGCAATTCTGGAGGGCGAAACACAAAATGACAGCAGACCCCACACTCCACCAGCGTCGTCGACGAAGGTTAGAGAGGAAGTGCGAGGAATGCGGTTTGTGACGCTGCGTGTGACGCTACACGGGATTTTCGAGAAGAGGGAAAAATAACCCAGATAGCCGTAGGAGAGAAGCGAACCCAGGTCCCTTGATAGGCTTGAAGTTAAGCTGGTTTATAACAAACCCCGGAGGGATACTGCGCAGGCAACCCTAGGAGGATACGAGGTGCCAGAAGGAGAGACGAGCGTGATTTTCCAGAATGCAACGATGAAACAAGCCTTGCAGCGCACATACATCAGATTAGAGAGCGGAGGAGTGGTTCATGGGAACGTGCAACTGGAGTTCGAGGAGCCGTCCTATATGGCCGGGGAGGTATATACCTAGCCCTGTGGGAGAAGAGGTGCAGGGTTGAGGGGATGGAGGGATGGGGGAGTGATGGGGGCGGGCTGTAGGGGTGTGTGTGGTGTGGTGTGGTTTGGTGTTCAGCGCGCGGGAAGAAAGTCGACGTCGATGGAATGAAGCTCGGCGACGGTGCCTTGGAAGGTTGGCGGAGGCTTGATGATAGGCCTCGGGACGCGTGGTATCACAGGAAGTTGACTTGGGAGTATTAGAGGTTGGGCAGCTGTAACGCCCTATGTGAGCACGATCGTCGTTTGAGTGTGCGGTAGAAGCGTTCCAAGCATGGCGGCGGGCGGGCTAAAGCCTGAAAGCCTTGACTGCCTCATCGAGAACCCCAGCAAGGCTTGGGTGGTGAGCACTGAGCAGATGAAGCTGGTGGTGAGAGCGAAGGACCGTGGACGTAGGAGAAGAGCTCGAGCCCGTCCGTCTGTTTGTGCAGTGTCAGAGTGCAGACGACTGCAGACAACGACCCACCTGGAGGGCTGAAGGGGGCGGAAGCCTGGGCAGACACTAATGATGGCGGCGGAGGTTGCACGAGAGGCCCGGCGCTGATGAAAAAGGCTTGACGGTCCACGGGAGCAAGCAAGCGGCAGTGGAGCGGCAGTGGAGGACAGCGCAACGAACTTCCATGGCGGATATCCGCTACACCAACACCTCAGGTACATCTCGTTGAGTCGTCGTAGCCGTATCGACGGCCACGGTGGAAGAAGCGTGTCTCCGCATACCGTAGCCATGTCAGCCAACGGCCGAAGCAGCGGGCGTCAGACTCAGCGCTGCGAGAATCTCAACCCCACATCTCTCTCCGTATCCCCCGATCCCTCGTCTCCTCCCGCGCTCTCCCCTCGATTCCTAGCAGACTGGACCAGACTCTTGGGGCAATGGGGGTCGAGCCGGGAGCGAGGATGAGGTTGCTTGTCCCAGGCGTGTAGATAGCCTGTCCGCCAGCCAACCTGGTCCCAAGCAAGCATCTGCTTACAGGTACAGATGCGGGCGGCGCCAGCGGGCATTGCGTGTATACCGTAGGTACTGTATCTCAAACTCGACTCATCCTCGGACGACGCATTCGACCGGTTCTACTTTCTGGAGAGGCAGCCAGTGCCCAAAAGGCAGCCGGGAGTCCAGGATGGAATAGCCAGATCCCTCGCGCAGGCTGCTGGCTGGTGGCCGATGAGGTGGTGGGGGATTCACTCTCCTCTGGCCTCTCATACGGGCCCATATACCAAGCATTTCGCTTTCCCCGGCTCAGCATACTCAGGACGAGCTAGGCCCTGCTGCCGGGTGAAGCCCTCTGTCGTCTCCTCTAATGAGAAGACTCTCTGCCTCGATGCTTGCAGGTGTTCGCAGCCCGTGCCATTGGCTGGACAGTGGCATCATATTCGAGGTCGCCATTGCGTGCCCGCATGGGCTCTTACCCACCTCCTGTAGGTTGCTTGTCATGCTGCATGCTGCTGCTGCTGCATGAAAGGCAGCTTTGGGAATGGGGAAGCTCTCCAGCTACAGCCCTAGAGGCTGTGGAGACATGCCGGATATCGTTCGTCGTCCTTCCGCGGCAAAGCTTTCACGCACTCTATCACCACGGCCAAGCCTCGCGCATCTATTCCGGGACGAAGATCTGATGCTGGGCCAGCGGTGCAAGCCCTCATCATTTCCGGGAATTCAGCACTCAGGCTGCGAAGGCACGCATGGACGGACCATTTCGCGGACTAGGGGGGCTCATCAATCGTCAGAGTAGTAGTCCCGCGGCTCTCGCCAGTGTGTACACATTGGGACGAATAGATCACAGCTCTCGACGAGGTGTCTGAATCTGAGGTTCCTCGGTCCGTCTCCGAGTCGACTTGACGTTTGGAGATCGACAGTCCTGCCTTGTATGCGGTGCGTCATCTCTGAGCATCTCCAAAACCACTGCCCAACACGGCCGATCAATCGCATCTCGAGCCCCGGATCATCGTCGGTCGGCAGAAAGACCGACTCCTCCTCTTGAGTCTTGAAAAGCCGTACAGCACGGAGTAGATTCAGCAACTCGCGTTTAGGACTCAATTTGGATTCTGCACATCTCCCCAACCACGGCGTCCACCCCCTTAGATTATCCTCTGCGTCATGGCCGCGGCATCGAGGTTGGCACAGGCACACGCATGAACACTGAGACAGAGCGCCAGCAGTGGTCAGTCCTCGCATCTCCACTCCACCTGAAGTGGACAGGATAGGTTTCCGCCCCCCGCTCCGCCTTGTCGACACTCGACAGTGGAGGCTGCCATTTTAACTTTCTGCCTTTCCAACGGGGGAAGCCATTCACCCGTCCCGGCGGGCGCTGCCAGATGCGATTTGACCTGAGACAAAATGGTTGGCGTCAAGCCACGTGCATCTTACAAGCCTGTTCCCTGACCCTCGTGGCTGGTCCCCAAACTCTGTCCAGTTTCTGACAGCGGAGATGGTTCCCGTCGTTCCCGGCTTGTCAAAACCACTCCGATTCTTGTTCGAGTCTATCTCTGTCTTCCTAGGCCATACTGCATCGAGAGTACATTCAAGACCAGCTACTGCTACTCGCAGATCCACCGTTTCCCGTTTTTGTCGCCCAACATCGAACACGACGAACAAATCCGGCCATCACCATTCACCACATATTGCGGGGGCTAAAACTGACGAGAGTCGCCTCTTTTAGATCCACGGCATCTTCCAGCTTCCCTACGCCTTGGCAACGACTTTTCGGCGCAACCGTGGCCGGGCTGGCGGATCGGCCAGGCGAGTCAGAACTGATCAACCAGTTTGGCGGTTCAGGGCCAGGTTCAAGTTCTTGCTACAACGTCACGTCCTGTAGCTATGTTAAGGCTCAGGGCAACCTGGAAGCACGGAGTAAGTAAGCACGAGTACAGTAGTTCTGGAGCGACCCTCGAAGCCCAACCTGGCAATTTGGAATGGGTTTGCACATCATTTCCTCCTCCACGCAAATGAGATGGTTTTTCACGCTCCTTGGGCATCGAGAACAGCCTTGGGAATGGAATCCACACTCGGTCTTTACGCCTCCACACCTCTTGCACTCTATCAGCCCATTCCACAACCCATTCGCCTACGGGATCATCAAGCGAGAGAGGTAGAGAGGCGAACTTTGGGCATTATCGAAGCCCTCCCCTCATCCTCGACTCTCTTGGACCTTCTCATTCCAGCTTCCACAGTTCCAATCGCCTCTTCATCCATCCTCATTTTCGTCTCCTCTCCACAACAAACCTTGGAACCAAGTCCAACCCATAGCAGCATCCCCACCACCACATCCCGCACACTACCTCTCTCCCCGTTCATCGCCGTTGCCATCAAGCACGTTGACAGACAAATGACAGGTCCCCAGCTCCCCATTTTTCAGCCACCATCCAACGCTTCAAAAGCCGTTCTCGTACTCGCACCGTCCGGATCGCGCCGCCCCTTGGGCCTTCTCTACCATACCATAATACCACTAAGACTCTCCCGCAGGACCGCTTAGACGCGGACCTCATGCCCGGGAACGAAACTCGGACGTGCCCTACCGTCGGGATTGGGCTCTTGGGATTCATGGTGGCTTAAACTCGTGGAGACTGACTGACTGAGAGCCATGTGGACGCACCTCGAGATCCGGGCTAGCACTATCGTGGAAGCTTCTCCGGTGAGCTGGTCGCGAGGCGCGGTTATCGGTTTTCGGTCAGGGCCGTGTGAATTGCGTGAGTGACGGATGGAGACAGATGTCTCAGAAGTCAGGCAGAGGCAGAACTTTACTGCAGTCTGATTATCAAGCAAGGCAAGCCTCTTTGATGTAGAACAGTCCTGTAGAAGTACCTTCGAGCCCGAGAAGCGAGTTTGGAACAGGTAACACGAGGGTAGAGACGCCTCTTCTCGTTGTTTCGTACTCGTATATGGACAGCTTCAGCACGTCCAGACCATACCAAACACTATGATATGATATGATATGATGCCAGCAGAGATGAGACATATGGCTGCTTGCAAAAACGAGCCAGAAGTAGCGACGGAGGTCCAGAATGCCTTGTTTGCTTGAACTGGTATGTCGTTCCGGAAAGTGACAGCCCTGCCATGTCCACAGAAAAGGCATCAGTTGGAAGCATCAGTAAAGGTAAGCCATTGGGTTGACGTCCACAGCTGGAGCTCTGAGCGCCAACAAGGCAGACAATGACATGGTCTTTCCGTCGAAGACTTGCCGCTGATGGTAGACCGTAGAAACAGCTCAGTCAACCAAGAAGAAGAAGAAGACGGCGCAGACAAGTAAGTTAGTCAAATAGACTACCCCGTTACCATCGAGTCCCAATGAACACCACTCAAGCACAATTTCTGACCAACATTCCCCTTCTCTTCCCTTTCTCGCTCGTACCTGTGAACAAAGTGAACATATCCTTCAAGTCCAGCCACATCAAGATCAAGATCCCATCAATCAATCAACGATTTGTTCCCGGACGGCTTGACAAGACGAGGTGAGGTGAGACATCCATCGACAATCACGAGCCCGCAGCCACCCAAAGTGAACGGAATGTCATGCTGGATTGGTGGCAAGACCCGGGAACATGTATCCCATCCCCATCCCGCGTATGTATGCATCCACACCCACACCCGCACCCGTCCCGCACATCTCAATCAACGCATCGGTACCCAAACGCCAACTTCTCATCCCGCTCTTCCTGGCACAACAACAGAACAGCCACTCGGACAAAACACACCTCAGCTCACATAGAGGCGACAATCCACAATCCCGCCCCTGACTTTAGGTAGCAATTCAATTGACGCACGGGACGATATCCGGTTCCGGTTCCGGTCCGTCAAGACTGATCCTTCCCACGCCAAGTAGCACGGTGTGTTAGTAGATGACGAATCAGGCATCAAGACCTCCGGGCATTCGCCTCTATCCGATGGATGCGCTGATCCAACAGCGCCTTCGAAGGCTTATGGGTCTGGGTCTGGCTTAGGTCTGAATCAAGGTGGCCACTCGCAACAGCAGTAGCAGCAACAGACAACAAACACACACAGAAAAAGACCAAAACGTGAATCTCAAGATATATGATTTCAATTTCGTTTCAAAAAGGTCCCACGGAAGCCAGCCGCCATAAGACAATTCATCTAAAGAGAAAGAGAAAGAGAAAGAGAAAGAGAAAGAAAAAAGGTGTCAAAGAAAAGAGGAAAAGGGGAAAAGAAGTTTGCATATACACAGTATCGCAATCGCACCCGCAGATATACCATATAGATGTGATGGTATGTATAGTGGTGGAGTGGCAGAGCGGGAGGGAGGAGGAGGAGGATGAGCTACCAGAAGGTAAGGTTAAAAAACGGGAATACATACTCGAGAAGAGAAGGGGTGAGATAGTATGAGGTCGAAGGTCGAAAGGAAATAACATAGGGCAGGTCTTTCTCGTTGAACGTCGTGTAGCTCTAGGATATACAAGCCATGTAAAGCTTTCAAAAAAATAAGAGACAAGAGGTCTGAACAGAGATGGAAGAGAAGCTAAGGTTGGGTATGTAGTCCGAATGCCCCCCCCCATATCCCCATTCACTGCCCCCCGGCGCTGTTCCCCTTGAATGCCCCGAACCGACCGACCGACCGACAATTCATCCCGACCGACCCATCCGAGTCATGCAACTTCATCCCATTCTTGATGAAAAAGAAGACCGAGACCGACTACCGACCACCATATGCTTGAGAGAATGGAACAAGACCCGACGACCGTGAGATTCGTTAAGTTAGA
Organism: Aulographum hederae CBS 113979; assembly: GCA_010015705.1. NCBI lineage: Eukaryota > Fungi > Ascomycota > Dothideomycetes > Aulographales > Aulographaceae > Aulographum > Aulographum hederae. The sequence continues at coordinate 170,579 of ML977182.1, forward strand.
CGCCAGGTTGAATACCCGTCCTGGACTAACGTGAGAACCCGAGAAACGCTGTGCTGTGAGGTATGAAAAGACTGGAGGGAATGGGAATGATACAGGTGGGGTATGAGTAGCAAATTTAGGCCGATTAGGGTAGCGAGATTAAGTGTCGGAGAGAATGGCAGGAGTTTGGCACGAGATTCCTGGAGAATCGTCGCTCAGAGTGCTGATGGTCTATCTCGAGATGCGCCGGCGAGTCCGTCGATGATAAAGGCGAGTCCGTCTTGTTATGCATCAAGCGACGGGTGTGGGCTCAGGAACAGAAGACTCTGTCCCGTCAGGATTGTCGGTCTTCTTCTCATCCACCCCTTCGCCCCGGCAAAGCGGGCAGGAATTTCGACCAGTCGTGAGCCACTGTATCCAAGTCAGCAAAACATATCCCCTAGGACTGAATCATCCAGATGGAGAAATCCTTACCTGATCAATGCACTCCTTGTGAAACATGTGCTCGCACTTCACCAGCCTCCTCGCCACCTCCTCTTTCTCAAAGTCGCACAAGCAGACCAGACACCGCTGTTCCGGCAAGATCAAGATTTCCTCATCATCGTCTTGCGCCTGGGCAACGAGCGAGTCGGCAATGACAACGAGGTTGAAAAGACCCGGAGCAGATTCCACATCCGATTGGCTTGCGACCGGAGGCTTGGCAGGTCCAAGCAGCGCAGACAACAGCAGCATGTCTTCGTAGGTAGGAGAGTCCGTGAAGAGGCTGGGTGTTGTGAGGATGGGATGGTTTTCTGGATAGCTGCCACCAAGGACGTAGATAATCCAACTCCTGGAACCTTCACTGGCAGGCTCTTCGGCAGGTGGTGTGTCTGGAGCAACTACTCCATTCCGGCGCGAAGACCCCGAACCAAACAAGCTCGAGTCGCCCTCACTCAAGCGTCGTCGCTGCCTGGCAGTCTGTGGTTGAACTTGGGGTTCTTCGGCTGTTGTTTCCAGTCCGGCACCAGTACTCCTCCGGGCGAGGCTTCCACGCCGCGAGGGTGCAGTAGACGGCGTGCCTGAAGAGCTGGCTTGGCCATTGTTGTGGACTGGCGTGGTACTACCTGATGAGAAGGCGGAAAGACCTGCGCTGGCTGGGGTTGAAGGTGGTGGGCGAGGTGCTGGAGTATCAGAGATGGTCGACCACGGACGTGATCGTTCGGGGTTACGGTGATGGCGTTGGCTATCATAGTTGGCAGGGAAATTGCGGAGACCTCCCATGGATGCTCGCCTGCGGTGGCTGAATCTTGTTCCGTTGTGAGGTTGCCGGAGGGATCCATCGATGGTGACGTCGCTTGGAGATGGCAAAAGTGCAGGGTAGTTCGACAGGGCGTCAAGGAACGGAGGGAAGTTGTTGTCATCGGAGCCACCGCCAGGATTGATTGACCGTATGCCGACGATGATGATGGGTACCATGCGTCCCTCGGATGGTGTAGTATCTCCTCCCAAGCCCGTGCTGGAATTGTTGCCTCGAGAGCTCGAGCCTTGTCCATCGTCGTCCTGTCGGTTGACGTTGGTCGAAGAGCCAAATCGGAACATTCTGAAGAAATTCAGAGGGGCTCCAGGTGTCACAGAGTTCTCCGCTCCTTCTCCATTCTCCGAACCGCCTTGTCGGAGCGCCGAAGCTATCCTGCCATTCGACAATGCCCGCAAGAAACTCTCGAATGTCCCATCTTCGCCATCGCCAGCCACATCTCTTGCCTCTGAAACAGCCCTGTGATCTCCTCCCATGAGTGATGCAGCAGTAGCAGCTGCAGCTACAGACAACAAGCGTGACAGCACTGCTGCCTGATCCTCATGCCGCAGTGAGCGCCTGCGAGATCGCAGTGAGCTTGCCATAGTTCGTAGGCCGCGGTCCGGTCGAAGTGAAGCAAACCTGTCCGAGATGTTCGACGTGCCACGCAGACTGTTTCGCCGGTTAGTATTGGCGTTGTTGTTGTGGTGATTTCCCATCTCGAGGTCCAACGCCATGTCATCGAAATTCAGGGAAAGCTCCGGAACTTGCAGTCGGGGGAGGAAGAGGTCTGAGTCGTCGGAGGGATGGTGGTGGCGAAGTGAAGAGCGAGCGTCGTTTGCAGACGAGTTGTAGGAGCGGCGTGAAGACATGCGCGCTGAGCTTTGGTTGGATCGTGCGAAGAGGTTGGGTATTGAGGTGGATATGGAGTCGCGGGCTCGACTCAGCCTTGACCGACTGCGAGCGAGTGAGGGAGATGAGGACGCGGCAGACTGCGACTCTGGCAGCTCGGAGCGCAGCCGACCGAGCGGATTAAGTAGGCTTCGTCGTCGCGAGAGGAGGTTGGATTGTGAGTTTGCAAGGCCGTCGGGAGATTCGTCGTCATCTCTCCTGGCCCACGGGCGTGCTGCTGATGACCTGTCCCGCCTTGAGCCGCCTAAGGGAGAGGGGGCAGGCGAAGCCCGCGAGGAGGACTGCCCCATGGTTGCTGAGGAGGGAGGAGAGAGGCGGAGGTGGAGGAACGGAAGGAGAGGTTGAGGGTGGTAGTGAGGCAAGCAGGTGTTTTGATTGCGGCGTGGAGCATAGAGGTCATCGGAACAAGCGTGGAAAGGCTTGGCGTTTAGGGAAGGCCTAGTGGAGACTGCAGCGCTACGGGCCGAGCAGTGATCACGCTTTCAAGTTCCACCTCTGTAGACTTCACATCTTCACATCTTCACGGTATCATCACATCCCTTGCAGACGCCTTCGTTACTGTAGTCCGGGAGGGAACAAAACGGGCCCACGGGACGCTCAACGGAGTGCTTCTAGTGTCGACTTCAAACACGCTCAAACTGTCGTCTGCAGCCATGCCCTCGTGGCCAACAGCAACAACCTCGCTGCTTGCCCAAAAACATGGCAGAAACACGTCTATTTGCCGGCCCCTCAAGCCGACCTAGCACATTGCGCTCGAAGCGCTTCACCAAGAGGTGGAAGCGAGCAACCAAAAAGAAGCACGACTTTGACGATGAAGATGGTGCTGCGAGCGAAATTGGCTCCGATGAGAGGGCAGACGCAGGTGCTCACGTGGATGCTGACTCGGAAATCCCCGAACCCTCCAGCTCTGCGCAGACGGCAAAACAGCTGGAGGAAAACGGCCCAGGAGTAGGCGGCAACCAAGAAGAACCTTTCCCATTCCCGCTCCCACCAGCAAAGAAAAACCCTACCTATAAATATTCAACCTGGGAAGTACCAAAGCAAAGAATCATATCTGGACTTGGGGATGGTGATCAGCCTCTTTTTGAGCCTCCTAGGCCCACATCGTCTTTGCGAAGACAGCATCTCCAAAACATCATGACCATTCTACATCGATGCCTCGCTGAGGGAGACTATAGGAGAGCAAGCCGCGCCTGGGGAATGCTTCTACGAGCTGTTGTTGACTACGGCCGTCCGTTTGATGTTCGCGGTCATGGGCGATGGGGCATTGGAGCTGAGATATTACTCCGACGCAACCCCCCAACCAATCCCCTTGCGACAGGTCAACGCCGGCGTGAGAGCGATATTGCATCCGACGAGGGCAGTAATGCATCAATTCCACCCAACTCGTCTCCCCAAGGACCGCTGGCATTGATCAGCGAGGACGGCTTCAAGGATGCAAAGGATTACTACAGGGTCTTGATCACGCAGCATCCTTTTCTTGCGAATCGCAAGGGGTCAGGTTTCGACGCGACAGACTTCTACCCGCCGCTCTTCAATATATGGATTCTAGAGGTAGTCGAGCGCAGCAGAGTAGCACGGGCTGGGCTGGAACAAAGATTAGCTCGGCAGTCGACGCCGGCTGACGAGTTGGATCACGATGTCTCGCTGTCTGACCATTTGCCAATGAACTCGCCCAAAAGTGGAGATTTCAGAGAAGAGCTCGAAGGTATCAGAAACGATGAGCGCACAAAGGCTGAGGAAATCGCAACGGAACTCGACGAAATCATCCAAAAACCTCCGTTTGATAAAGATGCTGAACTGTTGCATCTGCGAGGCATGATTGCGTTGTGGATCGGGGATCTCTCTGTGCCGAGTTCTGAAGGTTTAGACGCAGACGAGAGGGCTGAACTACGACTTGCGATTTCAAAGGGGAAGGAGGAGCGAAAAGAGCAGAAACAAGCCGCCGTTAGTCTTTTCAGGCGAGCCGGCAAACTAGGGGGGCACTCATGGGTGTGGAAAGGGTACGAGAGACTGAGGGAGAGCGTGAAGTGTGACAGTGACGATGAGGAAGAAGACTCTGATGACGTCGCACTTGTCGACTATGAAACCACACTAGACCTTCAATAAATATTCAATAATACCTAAAAACGTAGTGGAGGTAGGCGATGGCGAGGAGTTCGTGGTCGAGCAATGGGTCAACCTGGAATTGACGATAGACGCTTTGAGAGAAAAGAGTAAAAGGAGTCCGAACCTAGGTAATGAAGGTTCCCGTAGACTAGGTACACGGGAATCTAGTACCGTCAGCTAGTAGGTTGAAGATCACTTCTTTCGTACAAAGGCAATTCTCGAACTCGCCGCAGTACGGCCATACTCTCATCGAATCTGAAGTTCAAACCTCCCGTCAAACTTCCTTCCAGAGGATTGGTGTACTACTTCGCTTCCTCACGTTCTATGGTAAATACGATTTTCAGGCAGCATTCAATCATCTACCCAGCCTATTACCATTCACGTTTCTGTAGAAACACGCAGGGTAACGCAGCAAATAGGATACTAAGTCGGCTTGATCCCAGATGGGCTTCAAGCATCCGAATCCTTCGGTACCGCAAAGGGTAATGCGCTAGTAGGCAACCAGGGGCTAAATTTAGCTTGTTCGTCCTTGCGCCACTAACATCAGGAGGCTTCGAATCAACCCGAACAACTAGAAGCGTGACCAACGCCATCTGGGCCATGTACTTCGCCACAGTCGCCTTCATAAAACCCATCACGCTCCTCCGACCACCAGGCAGTGGGCTCGCGTCGCCTCCAAGGTTTTCACTCCTCCCTATTTGCTTCTGGGACCTCGCTTTGCAGTCGCTGCAAGTACTACGCCGCGACCCTGTTCCGCCGGAGCCTTGTTGTCGCTTTCAGTCGTTAACTAATCACCGTCGCTCGTTTTCCATTCTTTCATTGCCTCGTCCGCATTCCCACAGAGGTTTTCGTGAACAAAGGAATCCGGTCCCCTCGCTTCAAGACTCCTCCAAGCAGCGTCAACAATCTTCTGAATACCGCACCTCCTCGTCATGAAGTCCGCCGAGTACATCAGGACGCTCAGCGCCAATGAGCCGCACTGGGGTTGGAAAGTCGGCCTCCGCTTCTTCTCCCTCATTATCTGCCTCATTGGGATCATCACCATTGCCGTTGCGGCAACATACAATGTCTACGAGGGCCGCGATGAGAACTATGATAGCAACAGGTATTACTACTACTTCGACGATTGGATAGAGTCCATCTGGATCCTCATACCCGTATGTCCCTTCTTCTTCTTCCAGAACCCCAAAATCCCCCAACTGACACCCCATAGTTCGGCCTAGCATTCGTCTGGGACCTCATCTGGATCCTCTACACGCTCCTCGCAAAACGCGCCCCTCACCCCGCCATCCCCGTCTCCTTCGACCTGCTCCTCTGGCTCGGCTTCCTCGTCGCCGCCCTCTTCGTCACCGCCGCCAGCACCTCCACCATCCACTACGACACCTCCAACCTCTACTCCAGCGGCCGCTACACCACCTTCGCCAACGGCTCTTCCTACTACGTCCCGAACGACGACGCCACCACATGCGCCGCCTTCACCTCGTGCGCCGCCGAAAACGCCTACGTCGACGATATCCACTCGCGGGGGTCGCTGCAGCTCACCAGCGCCATCATGGGCTGGATCGCGCTCTTGATCGCCTTTGCGCTCTTCGTGTGGGCCTGCGTGGATACGGCGAGGCTGAATAAGAGCAAAGTCCACTGGGACGCGAAGAAAATCGCCGAGGCAATGGTCGCCGAGATGGTGGAGAAAGGGCAGATTCCCACGGCGAGGCAGCCGCTGTTGATGGGCCAGCAACAGCAGGGGTATCCGCAGCAGCAGTGGGCGCCTGTGCAGGGGCAGGGGATGAGTGGACAGGGGCAGCCACCGCAACATCAACAACAGCAGCCGACGTGGGTGTATACCGGGACCGGCCAAGCTCCGCCAGCACAGCCGGGTCAGCAACAACAAGCAGGCCAACCCATAATGATGCAAACGCCCCAAGGCTGGCAACCATGGGCTTCAGGCGCCCTACCTCCACCGTCTCAACCTCAACCTCCGGCTCCACAGCGCGAAGCACCGACCACAGGAACAGCGCCAGCGCCAATTCCCCGCAAACCCACAGTCTCAGCCGAAACGCCGGCGGTCATGTTGTCGCCTCCACCACACGAGCCGCAACCGCGCAGCCCGCCCATGTCGGATACGGGCGCTACGACGGGGGAGGGGAGTGATGGTGGATGTGTGTCGCCGGTGCCGAGTTTGGATACTATACAGCCGGCGCCGCCGAGGGAGTATGGGGTTGCGCGGTGAGTCCAGTAGTGGTGGGAGTGGTTTTCGGGGTTCAATGTTTAGTCGTATTCTGACATTTGGATATGGTTGGGCATAGCAGCGGGTTTGGGGTATTTATTTGAAGAATTTGAAGAAAGCAGGGGACTTTGTAGGGAAGGCAGATGAAGAAGGGTGATTTCACTGTTTGTTGAAAAGGTTTCCAAGGTCGGTCTTTGATGAAAATATCCTTATGATACCCCCCCCCCATCCTTTAGGTACATCGCGAAAGGCGCACGTCGGGTCAAAATTGAGCCTTGTCGAACTAGTTATATGCTTTAAGCTATCTAAGTTAGTCAGAAAATTTAATCATAATCCCTTGAATATCAAAGTCACATTTGAATTGGTTGGTACTATGTGTTTTATAAGTTCTTGGGAACTTGAAACTACTGATATTTGCCCATAAGATACCGCATCTGGAACGAGGGGTATTGGTTGCTCCCGTCCACAGTCTGAATCCAAGCAGACCGAGAGTAGGATAACTTGTTCAAGCAGTCGAAAACCGAAATTCGTGAAAGGTGAGGCGTTGAGGAGGCCGTTTTCCCGTCGTAAAGATGATCCAGGAAAGTTGAAATAGGAAAGAAAGAAATATAAACCCGACCGTCTTCATCTTCCCATTCTGAACCAGCAGAAGAGAGAAAACGATGGGAGTCGGGCGTTACATCAACATGAGGTGTCGAAAGGGGAAAGAGCGTCCAGACGTTCCCCTCCCCTAACCATGGAAACTTCCATCTTCAAGAGAGATAGTAAAGAGATAGCGTCATCGTATGAAAACAAGAAGTCAAGCCAAGTAAGAAACAAAAAGCACATCAACCGACTCGCACAACACCATCCCACAATTTAAACATCTCCTTCCCCTCTTTCTCCCGGGCCGTCTCCCACAAACCCTCCAATAAGCCCCCGTCCCTTCCCAGCACACCTGCACCCCAGAAAAAGGAGAAGAGTCTGCAAGAGAGTGGAGGGTGTCGTGTGAAGGAAACTACTTCGCCTTCGCCGTCCTCGTCGTAGCTTTACTGCATTGCGGACACGGATGATGGACGAAGCCGCGGCCGGCGCAGTCGGTGCATTCCTGGCCGCGGAGGTGGGGTGGTGGGCTGTTGGCGTTGTCAATTTCCTGTATATTTGGTCTGTGACTTGGGAGGCTTAAAGGGGAGCTGCTGGAAGAATGGTAGGATATAAGAGGCGGGCCATGGGGGGGATGGTGTATGGTGGATAGTGGATATGAAATAGGTTTTTGACGTGCTGTGAGAGTGGGGATGGGGGTGTTGTGGATAAGAAGATGAGGATATATATCGTGGGGTGGAATGAATTGGAAGTGCATACCCCCTAGGATGTCCAGCACAAGTGGAACAAGTTTCGAGGAGGATGCCGTTGACGCAGGCGTGAACAGCACCAGACATATTGTACAGGTCGTCAGGGGAGCTTTGTGGAGGGTCTGGCATGAAGCCGAGAGTCTTTCTGATCGCCCGTTTTGTTGTTCGTTGCGATTCGAGTGATGATTGGGTGGGGTTGGACTGATAGTAGAGCAGTTGAAGGGATCAAAAAGGGGTAGTGTGAAGTAGAGCAGCAAGAGTAGTAGTAGGAATTGTCCTTGTTGAGAATGTTTGATAGATTGTCTCAATTCAAAATAAAGTTTGTCAAGACAGCAGAGGAGAAGCAGATTCAAAGACAAGGAAAGGAAAAGAGAGGAAAGCCTACGCTCTTCAACGCCCCTTTTATACCTCACCATCGCATCATCCTCCACATCCACGAATAGCGAGATAGAGAGAGAATACATAATAGAAACCTTAACCCTCATTACGAGAACCAAGCTTTGATCTCACCCATCTGCCTCCTCTGAATGCAACCCCAAGCCCACTCACCTCCCCCAGCCCAACAGAACCACAACAACGATGTTTCCTACACGTAGGCTCTCAGACCCATCCAGACCCACAATCTTCAACCTCGGCAGCGCGTAAATCCCTCTCTCTCATTGCTGTCTATTGCCAACACCAATGCAAGGGCCAAAGACGTCTCAGGACTCTATCCGCAAACTTGGTTTGTGGTGATACCGTCTATATCGCCCATGGGTCATCTCGCGCCCAAGCAGCAATCTGAAATGCTCATGCTGTACTGCTATATGGCTAGCTGGCTGGCTGACCGCTTGAACTCAGCTATTGCCGATTCTGCCGTGACAGATACCGCTGACGCAGACGGGACAAATAGGCGAGTAAGTTGGATGCCTGGAGAGCGGATCGACGATCGGTTGTGAACCATCGTGGTAACCTAGTTGGCGGCATTTCTTGGAGTTGAGGACTGGCAGCTTCAGCCAAGAGAGCGGGAGTGGGAGTATGCAAATGCAGGAGCGGGGGAGTGTTGAGCGCCTCTCGGCCATCGGTGGTGAGAACGGACGTATGGAACTGCCTTCAATTGCGTCATTGTTGGAACTTTTGCTGAAATGTCGGTCTCGTCTCTCGTATAAAGGGTAGGAATCTCCTAATCCGTCAGTATATTTGCCAACTGTAGCGCTAGGGGTTTGAAACTGCCGCCTCCTTGTCAAAGCGCTTGCAAGCAGAGCACCTGCCCAGGTCCCAAAGTTGCGAGATCAAGCCTCAGGACAAGGCGTCGTACCGTACCATCACGACTACTGACAGCTCGCACGGCATCAACAACTACATCCACTGTCAAGTCAGTACAGTCAAATACTCTTCCACTTAGTCAGCAGCAGCCAGCTGGGCGCCAGGGAGCCTAGGGAACTCGGGCCGTAGAAGCGGTATGTCGGGCATCAGCACTGACAGGCGCAAAAGAGAAGACAAGCAGGAATCTGAGACATCCCAAGAACTGCTGTACCTTGAAACCGATGGTTTAGCTGCCAGACGCACGCGCGGACGCACTACAAAGGATGGGAGACTCGACTTGGTGCCAACTGACAAGCAGGTACCCATACCGCAAGGATCTAGCAGACCTTCAGCCTGGTCGTTGGCAGCTCCAATGGACGGATGGCGCCCAGACTTCTAGGAAAGCCGCCGTAGTACAGCTGGTGCTGGCATGTGGCGGGTAGGAATACTCGAGAACCCCTTCCTCCGAGCATGAATAGCATAATGTTGCGATAGGAGTGGTCGTACGTACCTGGCTCCCCTGGACCTCATATCTTGGAATGACCGCCTTGGTCCGACTCACGGCTCATCTCCTCAATCCGCTTGAGAGAGGAGACCACATTAGTACCAGGGATCACTGATCTTACTCCCAGCGAGCGTCAAGACGACAGTCAGAGACCCTGTAGTTTGTTGAAGGCCTCGAGTTCGCTGGCAGTCCTTCTGTGGAACAGGCACTCGGCTCGACATGAACTAGTGCGGCCACAGCCATGGGACGGCCCGTGAGATGGTTCCCAAAAAGAAGAAGAAGAAGTGACAAGCGATTGCCTTACCAACCGCTGAAGCCGGTCTGGCGACACAAGTTCCTGGGCGGTCGCATACAAGGCGCGTACGTGCGTGGCTATGACATGATCGTGCTCTAACTCAAGGAATGTACGCTGTACGTACTCGGTGACATGTTACTGCATGATATTACCCTGAAGTTGTCGCTTGGGGCCGGTGTTCGGCGTCCTTGGATCTGCAAAGTTCTAGAAGGAGGGTTGGTTGCATCCAGCGCGGTCTCTGGTCACCTGCCACTGACGTCCCAAAGTAGCCAAATCAAAAGAACTGTGAGACTAGGGAATCACTCACCACCATGTCATCGCTTGAGAGCGCGGCACGTGGTGTCGTGCCATGTGACCTACATCCTTTCTGTTGAATGGGATGGACGCAGGAGATCTTGACAAGAGATGGAAAAAATGTACATAGTAATAACCCGAGAGCGGGTGTGATTTTCAAAGTCAGTCTGATTCATACTACAGAGCTACCTAGCAATTACCCGCGGCAGAGAAAGGAAAAATCAGCTCCATGGGAAGTTTAGCTGCCCGGCCAGTCATCATCCTTGACCGGCTACCATGTGTGAACTCCCCCAGCCAGCCTTGAAGACTTCCGTGTGATGCATCATAAAGCAAATCATCATGAAACCGAAACCGACGGCCTGGACGCCTTGAAGTATCTGCACGGGCAGGGCAAGAAAGTAGGTGACTCTTTTCTTCGCCTGGCCACTTGGCAATCTGCAATCGCCTTTGAATCCCGAGAGCAAGCCAAAACAGCACAGAGTGAGAGACGTGTGGAACATTTGGTGATGGCATGAATCTGCCAGATGGAATCCAGCCGGCACAAATCATCCTATTGTGAGCATCTTATGACACTACGCGAGGGCACCTTCAGGAATTGCTGCAAGCCCAAGAACCACGGTAGCAGCGATCGTGGCAAGAACACCCGTCGCCTTTGCGGTGTATTTGAGGGCACTCGTGGCATGCTGAATCTTGGAGCGCTTCGTTGGGCGCTCTTGAGACAGGGTCTTGAGATCCAAGAGGTGTTTGGTGGTGATTTTGTCGCTGGAAAGTGCGCCCGACATTTCGTCTTCCGCACCGCCAGAAATCTCAGTTGCCTTCCTCTTAGTGCCTCGGCCAGCAGACACACTAGAGAGCTGCGCATGGGAAGCCAACTCCTCGAGCATCGAAACAACTTTCTGGCGACTTTGGGTGTCTGCTTTGGGAATATCTGCGAACAACGTCTCCATGTCTCCGGCGGCGGACGGCTTGTCGCTCTGATTCGGCTTCTTTGAGAGCATGAAAGACGGTCGTGGCAAGTAGGCGGCGTGTGGATCCAATGTGGCGGCTTTAGGTTCTTCGGGTTGTCCAGGGTAAGTATCAGCAACAAAGGACGCGTCGTGGCTCAGATCCCCAAACGCAAAGGGACCTTGCTTATATTTCGAGGGGTTGAAGCACGCCGTCTCCCAGTTCAACTCTGAGCTGAAAGCTGGAACAGACCAGGGAGTGGTCTCAGCTGGTTCATGGAGAATTCGATCACGGCGAAGATCGGTTAGTCCACCTGCCTTCGACTTTGGGACCTCGCCATCTATGGGCTCGTCTTGGTTCAATATTTCCCTTAGAGTCATTCCTCTGGTTTCCTCTGTGACTTGGGCCGACTGAGCTTTCGGATCGTGCAGCGACTCCCAGAAAGACTTGAGGTTCTTGATCTCGGGTTCAGGTGAGTCATTTTTGCGATCTTCGTTAATGGCACCAACCTCTGGAGAGAAGCTGGCAGCGATTTCGACATCATGAGCGTCTTGGTCTTGCGGGTCTGTTTCCATGACGTCGTCAAATTCATGGTCGTCATCGCTGGACTCGGCGCTGAAGTCCACCTCTTCGAGCTCTTCGAGGGACACGTCCTTATCGGAGACTTCAGACGTGCCCGATGCGGCGTAGGATTCTACATCTGAGTGTGAGATTGCGGAGTCGTGTGAGGGCCTCGGGAAACGCTCCATCGGGGGATGATTCTCCTCGTTTTCAGAGTTGGGAGAGTCCATGTCCATGACTAAGGGATTGGCTTGGCTGCCCGGGCGAGCGCGAGACATGACAGCAGGTATGTTGCTGAATGGATATTCCGTCACTGACTCCATATCTGAGCTTGCTTCCTCGTCCTCCTCAATCTCGTCTCCAGAAATCGACCCAGAGTGCTGATCTGCGTAGGTCCTTCCCACATTCTCCAGGTGAGGTGCTCGAATTCTGACCTGGTACTTCGGGGCGTAGAAAGTTTCTACAAGTGTGTTAGTAGATGCGTTGTCAAGCCAAGCGGACTGCAACTCACCGTTGCCGCGAACGACGGTTGTACCGAAGGTCACGACGGCGGTGTCTTCAACAAGCTCCTTCTTGTTCTTTTGAAGCGGTACACCATCCAGCAGCGTGCCGTGCATGGATCCTTTGTCACAGATGAAGACGGAAGAGCCCTGGTGGACATTAGCAGAGTCGCAAGCAAGGCGGTTGCGGATACTGACAGTTGACGTGATCTCGGCGTGGGAGCGAGAGATGACGGGGTTGTCTATCCAGGCATTATCAACGCTTGGGCTGAGATGCTTTGATTGTGTTTTGGAAGCCCGTCCAATTTGGATGGGGCTGTATTCGGAGACGTTGAGGGCCCGCTCGAGATCCGTCGTGCCAGGGAACGGCTTGAGTGTGACGTGGACTGTTCGTGAAATGTCAGCACAGGATGCAACAGACGCAGTACTTGGAGGGTAGGTAACTTACAGGTGTGAGACATGTTGCAAGGCGAGAGAGGATATGTTGAGGTGTTGTGATGAAGGATGGGCAGGTGGTGAGGACGTTGACTTGAAACGTCGTGTGGAGTAGTGGGCCTGGAAGGCAGCTTCGGCGGTAGAGTCGACGAGAACAGGCGAGAGCAGACCGCCAGCCAGGAGGAGCTGCCACCTAGAGAAGAGCTCCAGAGGGATATGTAGCAGAGGCTGAGAATGAAGCTGAGGAGAGAGTGTTGGGTTTGGGTGACCGGAAGGTGGAGTGTGGTCGAAGGTGGGGTTTTGTGGCTCTGCTGCCTGGCCAGTCCGTGGAACGTCCGCGTCAGGACAACCAGACACTTAGATTGCTGCGAGCAAGCCGTGTGAACGAAGCTGAAGGAGATGCAGAACAGTGTTTGTCAGGCAAAGAGGTGGAGGCGACGAGGAAGTAATCCCAGACGGCTGTGGTGAGGGAGGGCTGAGAGGGGAGGGGAGGGGAGGAGGGGGTCTGGAAGCACATGACGAGGACGAGCTGGAGCTCCGATAACGATAATGACGCACGGGCCACTATCACCAAATTTCTGAGTGGCCTCAGTCTCAGAGCAGCGAAAGCATACTTACCGCTCCTACAGAGAGCAACATCTCCAGCCCTACACGCGCCAAGACCCTACGCTGTTTTGATGCCTTCTCAGCACGCGTCTGCTTCGCCTCGCCGTCGCCCACCTCTCGTCAACAGACACCCTCCAAACCTCCATGTTCACCCCCGTCCTCTCCGGCACTCGCATCCTCACATACACCCTTGAGTATCGGTAATCCGCTGCAATCATGGTCAAGGAGGCTGTGGACCGCCATGCGCCCAAGCGCATCAAGGCGCTCACCTTTGGTATCTCGTGGATAGCCTCCCGCCTCAACTCCTCCTTCTGCGACTAATTCCCCCAGGTCCCACGACGAACTTGCCAGGCAATCTGTCGCCGAGATCTCCGACCGCAACCTCTATGAGCCGCTCGCGAACAGCAATGGCGCCGAGCGCACCGTCACGAAACATGGCCCACTCGATAGGCGCCTTGGTCTCTCGTCCAAAGCTCCCAACGCCGTGTGCGAAACTTGCAACGAAGACCTCAAGAAGTGCAACGGCCATTTCGGTCACGTCAAACTCGCCCTCCCCTGCTTCCATGTTGGATACATGCGATACATCATCGATACTCTCAATTGCATCTGCAAAGACTGTTCCGCCTTTCTGCTTCCACCCGAGCAATGGCAGAGGCATCAGAGTCGTCTCGCCTCCCCCAACCTCGACGCGCCGCAGCGCCAAAACATTGTCAAGAGCATCTTGGAGGAGTGCAAGAAGTGCAAGAAATGTCCAACCTGCAATGCAATCCAGGGCCCAGTCCGCAAAGTGCCTGGTCATCCGCTCAAACTGGTTCACATGAAGTGGGATGCGACGTACAAGGGTCTAGCACAGCAGACTGTGAAGAAGAAGGAGCCGCCACAGGAACTCGTCAACTACGAAGAGACCTTTGCAGATGCGATTGAGACCAACCCGGACGTCACTCGATACATGAAGAAGGCACACCAGAACATCACTCCTCTCAACGCCCTGAACCTCTTCTTGAAGATGACAAACGACGACTGCCGCTTGCTCGGCATGAATCCGGACGTCGGTCGCCCTGAGATGTTCATCTGGCGTCACTTTGTCGTTGCACCCGCTTGCATTCGCCCGTCTGTCCCCCAGGACTCGTCCACCAACGAGGACGACTTGACTAGCAAGTTGGGAGATATTGTCCAGATGAACGGAACGCTTCGTGCCGCACTTGACGGTGGCGAGCCAATTGCGCAAATCACAGAGTTGTGGGAGTTCCTTCAGCTGCAAATCGCCATCTACATCAACAGCGACGTCCCGGGAATGCCCAAATCCGAGGCCGGCAGGCCTGTTCGTGGTCTCTGCCAGCGGCTCAAAGGCAAACAAGGTCGCTTCCGAGGAAATCTCTCTGGAAAGCGTGTTGATTTCTCTGGACGAACGGTCATCAGCCCTGATCCCAATCTCGCAGTTGACGAGATCGCTGTCCCAGAGAGGGTGGCTGTAAATCTCACCTATCCCGAGAAGGTCTCCAAGTACAACTTTGACCGCCTCAAGGAGTGTGTTTTGAACGGAAAGTACAAGCATCCGGGCGCGGCCACCATCATCAAGCCATCCGGCAACAGGATCAATCTCGAAATGTTCTCGCGGACCAAACAGCTCGACAAGCCGGCCAGCCGCCTGCAGATTGGCGATATTGTTGAGCGACACCTGGTGGATGGTGACATCGTCCTGTTCAACCGACAGCCTTCGCTTCACAAGCTCAGCATCCTCAGCCACAGGGCGAAGATCCGACCATGGCGCACTTTCCGGCTGAATGAATGTGTCTGCAATCCGTACAATGCCGATTTCGATGGGGACGAGATGAATCTCCACGTTCCACAGACGGAAGAGGCTCGTGCAGAAGCCCTCGAGCTGATGGGTGTCAAGTACAATCTCGCAACGCCCAAGAACGGGACTCCCATCATCGCGGCCATTCAGGACTTCATCACTGCGGCCTATCTTCTGAGCAACAAGGATCGGTTCTACTCCATGCATGACTTTGCGCAGATCGTCTGCTACATGTTTGACGCAGGTTCTGTCATCGATCCGGTTACCAAGAAGTCTGGGAAGTACGATCTGCCTCCACCGGCCATCTGGAAGCCGCAGAGGCTGTGGACTGGAAAGCAGATCTTCAACGTGCTCATGCGTCCGAACAAAGAGTGTCATGTCATGGTCAACCTCGACGCGCCCTGCAAGCAGTTCAAAGCTGAGCCAGGGCGCTCACCGTACGAATGTCCTGATGATGCTTACCTTGTCATTCGCAACTCGGAAGTCATGTCTGGCGTCATGGACAAGTCTACCGTCGGTGATGGAAAGAAGGACTCTGTGTTTTATGTCATTATGCGTGACTTTGGTCCAGATTATGCAGTTGCCGCGATGAACCGTCTGTCAAAGCTTGCCGCTCGATGGCTTGGAGAGCAGGGGTTTTCCATCGGAATTGGTGACGTCTATCCAAGCATGGATCTAGAGGTCCGCAAGGAGGCGCTTGTGAAGGAGGCCTACGCCAAGTGCGATCAACTCATCGCCGACTTCAAGAGTGGGAAGCTTCCGCGAGATCCTGGATGCAACGCGGAGCAGACCATGGAGAACAAAATTTCAGGAATCCTCAGTGGCGTTCGACAAGCCGCTGGCGATATCTGCTTTGAGCAACTCAGCATCCATAACGCGCCGTTGATCATGGCAAAGAGCGGCTCCAAAGGCTCCAACATCAACGTTTCCCAGATGGTGGCCGGTGTAGGACAGCAGATGATTGGAGGTGCTCGTGTTGCGGATGGTTTCCAGGATAGGACTTTGCCGCACTTCCCCAAAGCTTCGCGGCAGCCAGCGGCCAAGGGCTTCGTCAAGAACAGCTTCTTCTCCGGCCTCAACCCATCCGAATTTCTCTTCCACGCCATGTCTGGACGTGAGGGTCTGGTCGATACCGCTGTCAAGACTGCTGAAACCGGCTACATGTCGCGTCGGCTGATGAAGTCTCTCGAAGATCTTTCCACCCACTACGACATGACTGTTCGCAACTCGGAGTCTACTGTTGTGCAACTGCAGTACGGCGAGGATAAACTTGACCCTGTCGATATGGAAGGCAAGGCCAAGCCGGTCAATTTCGAAAGGACCTACACACATGCCGTGGCCATCACTTGGAACAACGCTGAAAAGGGCCTGTATCCCTACCAGATTCGGGAGATCACTCATGATGTCCTCCAAGTTCGCCGTGCTAGGTACCAACGCTTTGCACTTATCACGAAAGATGGACAAAGCCTCCTGGATTACAAGGACGACAGCGATATGGGTGTCGATGAACACGAGAGTGCCCGTGGCTTCCTTGATGCAATTGAGGAGTTCTTGAGACAGAGAGCTTCATCATTGGCCCGTCAACGTGAAAAGCTGGGCTTCCCCGCGATGAACGATCGAGCTGCCAGTGGTTCCGAAACGGAGACGGATACCGACCTCTCACTAGCCATCGATGGCGCCTTCAAGCTGTCTGAACAAGCTCTTCAGACCTTCCTGAAACTTTGCTTGACAAAGTACGACAAGTCGGAAGTTGAGCCAGGTGCCGCTGTTGGGGCAACGGGTGCGCAGTCGATTGGTGAACCTGGTACACAGATGACCCTCAAGACCTTCCATTTCGCAGGTGTCGCGGGTATGAGCATCACCCAAGGTGTTCCTCGAATCAAGGAGATCATCGGCGCTTCGAAGATCATCAGCACTCCCGTGATCACGTGTGCTTTGCTGAACAAGGTGGACCCGCGTGTCGCTCAATTGGTCAAGGCTCGAATTGAGAAGACGTACCTCCGAGATATTGCCAGGACCATTGAAGAGTGTTGGAGCGAGGATGACGCGTGCATCAGGATCCGGATCAACCGCGATACTGTTGCCAAGCTCCAACTGGATATATCTGCCCGGGACATTATTCAGGCTATTGTTCGCGGCAAGGGGTTGAAATTTTCGGCGGACAACATCACTTGCAGGGGCGATACCATCATCTGCAGGGTTTCAGAGGATGTCAAGAGGCGACAGACAGCGGTCGACGACGATGAAGAGGCGGAGAAGACTCGAAAGAGGAAAGCAGCCGACGATCACTACGCCCGAGTCCAGATTGCCCACCGCGCAATCCCAAATGTCGTCGTGAGCGGATACCCCGACGCCCATCGTGCCATCATCCGCCGAAGTGACGAGGCGAACGCTCAAGGCGTTGAGGAGATGAGTCTCCTTGTCGAAGGCTACGGCCTCGCAGCCTGTATGGCGACTGATGGCGTTGACGGCCTCAACACTCGCACAAACAGCGTGATGGAGACCCGCGCCGTCCTGGGCATTGAAGCAGCTCGCACCATCATCATCCAGGAAATCCGTGCCGTCATGGGCTCCATGGACATTGATCCTCGCCACATGCAGCTCCTCGCCGACACAATGACTTGCAAGGGTGAGGTTTTTGGTATCACCCGCCACGGCCTCCAGAAGACCCGCGACAGCGTCCTCCAGCTCGCCAGTTTCGAGAAGACGCCAGATCACCTCTTCGAGGCTGCGTGGAAGAACACCAAGGATACCATTGCCGGGGTCAGCGAAAGCATCATCATGGGCCAGACTATGAAGGTCGGCACTGGCGCTTTCCAGACCATCCGTGACCTCGCCTGGGAGCCCGAGGACTTTGCGCAGGAACCAGAGACCTTCATGGACTATGCGGCCGGCTTCGCGAAGGAGCGCGACCAGCGCGACAAGCAAGAGGCGATGCGTGCAAAGAGGGAGGGTGAGGCCACCAGTCGTGCTCCAGCGAACGTCAACGGCGGACCCGTCGTGAATGGTAACGGCCACGGCACTGCGCCTGGACCAGCTCCTGCGGCTGCTCTTGAAGCTGCTTCCCGAGGTGCTCTTTCAACTGCGGCTCCGATCGCTCCTCCAATCGCTGCCACAGTCGATTGGACATACGATCCGACAGTCGCTTATACAGTGCCTCCTATAAGTGCCACTTTGCGTGCTCCTTTAGGTTATCCCGGGGCTGCTCCCAGGGCTGCTCCTATCGTGGCTCGTCATCCAGGTACCTTAGTTCACTAAGAAACGGCACCCCGGCCACATCCACATTATCGAGTTGAATGAATTTCACGAGAAAAAAGGACTCATGGCTGACATGACTTTTTTTAAAAAAGATTAGCTGCTTCACAGACCCTTTGCCTCTTCATCTTCCTTGATCCAGACCGCAGACGCTGGTTGATGCGTATTTCGTACATGGACGCCAAAAGCCTGTGGTTCATTATGTACGTGGTGGGACCGCATAGTATCATCTTGACGGCGGAGTTTGATGAGCGGATTTTGCGTTTCAAGGAGAACACTTTTGTGCATACTATTAGGCGGACTACCGGATGGTACGGGTTGGGACCGTAGGGCGCATAGATAGGGTGAAGAAGGAGGGGATATTGCGAAGGGTGTTGGATGGCCTGAGATGCTTTTGGTCGACTTGCCTTACTCCATTTGTGGATCAATCGGTAAGGGCATTCGCTTCTGGTTTCTGCCCTCTTGCAAGACTTCTTCCTCTTTCGCTCTATCTTTCTGTTGTGCTTGCTTGCTTCTTGTCTGATGGGGTTGATGGATCGTGGAAATCGTGGGATCGGGCTATGTTGAGAGATTTTGTGAAAATGGAATAAACGGAGGGAATGAACAGTAATGATACTGAATCCATCGAGACGCATGGGTGTTCTGCCTTGCTCCATCCGTGGACGCATCGGTAAGGCCAGTTGCTCTCTTATAGGAAAAAATTGAAGCTCACTTGCTGTTCTGGGATATGCGATATTAAGAAAACTTGCGTGATATAAAAAGGGTCCCACTAATCGCACACCACAATCGCACTATTCGCACACCACATTCCGGCTATTCGCACACCACAGTCACGTGACCGGGGGAGGAAGAACGTAGTAGTCTTTCGAGGGCATATCTCTGTCCAATCTCACACCAAATTTGTATGGCAACTTGGACACAGGCATGGTTGACATAGACAGTAGCATATTTTCGCAATTCCATTGATTAGTCATCAGCTAGCTTCTGGTAGGAGCTCGCGCAATCGAGTTCTTGTCTCGCGCTTGTAGTTAACACGCTCGAGGCGGCGACTGCCGCGATCGCAATGAAGCCATATCTTGATGACTCCATCGCCTGCCTTGCGGCCTGACTTGGAGCGCGAGCGGACTAGAGCGAAGTTATGGTCGCCCGCCCATTCTTTGCAGAACTCCTCAGCACTCTTGAGAGTGAAGTATACGGCTTCAGGAACGGCTTCGAGAGGAACGAGGAATGGCACTTCGTCGGGCACTGCGTTGCGAGCTTCGTTGCGAGCTTCGTCGCGCGCTTCGTCGCGCGCTTCTTCGTGCGCTTCGCTATTCGCTCCGCCGTGCGCTTCGTATTCCATAGTGTGGTGGTTATGATGTGGGTGGTGTGGTGGAGCTCGAGGTTGAGGTTGACGTGCAGCGCGCTGGCGGAATAACGTTACTCCAGATCACGTGATTCTACACGTGATTTTTGTTTTTGAAGACTGAGATAATAATATGCTACTGTCTATGTCAACCATGCCTGTGTCTAAATTGCCATACAAATTTGGTGTGAGATTGGACAGAGATATGCCCTCGAAAGACTACTACGTTCTTCCTCCCCGGGTCACGTGGCGGTCACGTGACTTGTAGTGTGCAAATAGTCGGAACGTGGTGTGCGAATAGTGAGACCCTATAAAAATTACGCGGAACGAAGAGCCACGTGATTTTCCTTCCGTGGCATAAAGATTCGCATACAAATTGGCAGCAAAAAGAACATCGCTCAGACGTTCGCCAACGGGCGATGACTTGCATGCTACAATACTGTACTATACGCCTTCAAATGCTTGACGAGGGGAGCCTGCGCCCGCAAACTCCCACCAAATTCCCCCCTTGCCGCACGGAACGCCAATGCCCGACTCACAATCATAGTACAGAGCCCATATCCACCACATCACAGAATTAAAAACCCACAAACCCTTCATCCTCAATCCGTAATTCTCCCCTCTAATCCGCCTTCCCCAACCCCAACCCTTTCTCCGCCTCTCCGCCCAACGAAATCCACCCACCGGCCCCAAAATTCCTCCCCCTCACCCTCCCGCTAACCCTCACCCACGCAGCAGCCAACACGCACGCGACGAGCGCGACGCCGGCGAATACGGGGTGGTGGCGCCAGAGCGCGGTGATGGAGAAGAAGAAGCGCTTGAGCGGGCCCGTGGTGGATTTATGCGGGATCTTGGGGGGGTTGGCGAGGACTTTGGGGAGGGTTTCTAGGATTGAGGTGCGGGAGGCCATTATGTAGTTTCCGGTTATTGTTTGGTCCCAGTAGCGGTGGTTCTGTGTTGGAGGGGTTAGTTGGGGTTCAGAGGAAAAGATGCTGAGGTGTGATGGTGGTTTGTTGGGCGGCTGGGAGGGGGGTGGGCTTACATCTTCGTCGTTTATGATGACTCTCTCGCCGTCTCTGACGTCGATACCGAAGGTTGTTCGTATCCAGCGCTCCCAGAAGACGCCGTCGACCCACGCAAAACCGACTTCCCTCCTCTCGATGTCTTCCTCGCGGATCCTGATCTCCTTCGCCCGTTTCAACGCCTTTTGATCACCCCTATCCTCCGCCTCCTCAATCCTAAGCTGCTTCGAATCCCTCAACTCCTGCCTCGCGAGTCTGAACCGCTGCGACTCCTTGTCGATCCACTCGAGCGCTGCACTCTTGATCTCCCTTCTCGCCAGATTGAATTCGCCCCGTTCGCGGGAGAGAATGGCCAAGACGATGATCCGGTTGTTCATGATTTCGCGGGCGTTGGAGGCGGTGAGTTCAGGGACGATGGGGGTCCAGTTGTTTTGCATCCAGGTAAGAACCTGGCGGTAGTCGCGCATCTCTGCTGGTGCTAGCTTTTCATAGTATGTTGGCTTGCCGTCTCTGCTGACCATCAGACGGGGCCAGGTGGAGATCTTGAAGCGTTCGGCGAGTTTGGCATCCTTCGTCCTCACGAGTTTCGCATGGCCGATCAGGCTGAGGGTTAGACGCTCGAGGGCTGAGAAGTCCTCAGTCGTGGTGGCGTGATCGTAGAAGTAGACGAAAATGACTTCCTCCTTTTCTTCAAGAGCGTTGAATTGAGCCTCTGTGACGTCTGGTACACCGGACCCAAGATCAATTGCCTTGTTCGCATAGGAGATCAGATCGCCTACACCGCGGAGTCCGTCGTATTCGACACGCTCGCCACCGCGGAAGTAGAGAATCGTCGGGTATCCTTTGATACGAGCATCCTTGCAAAGACGCTTGTCAATGTCGCAGTTTACCTCTCCAATGTTGAGTTGGCCTTTCATCTCACGCGCCATCTCCACCCAATTGGGTGCCAACGCCTGACAATGGTGACACCAAGGGGCGTAAAATTTGACAAACCAGGCATCACGAGTGGTCGTGACAAGTTTCTGGAAGGTCTCGGCGGTCAAAGGGGTAGATACACCCTTCGGATTTGGTGTTTCAGTCGGCTTTACGGGGCCTTTCTTCGTGGGAGATGCAGCCGCAGCTTCGCTTTCTACAGCGCTTGCAATCTCATTATGCTTCGAAGCTGCGATGGCTCCTCCTTCAGGATCCTTATCTTTTGCTGCCGGCTTCTCAGGCTTTGCGCCGACTGCTACACTCTTGTCTCCAGCTTTGGGTAGCTTGAGCCCCTCTTTCGGGCGCGAACCAGGTCTGATTGTCTCAAGTGCCTCCTCCATGAAAGTGCTGATCTTCTCCATGGATTTGTCGCCTACAGACTCCTTCACGCTCTTTCCATCTTTGAAGAGGACAACAGTTGGGAATGAGTGGACGTTGTACTTTGCACATGCATCTCCGTTGGCCACACAATCTACTCTTGCAAACTTGAAGTCGTAATAGCGAGAAAATGTATTCAGGTGGTCGCCGTCGGGCTTTGATGTCGTGAGAGGGTTTGAAGTGTAGTAGAACTCGTAGAACGTCTGCCATGTCGGCGCGAATGCTTTGCAGTGGCCGCAATAAGGTGAAAAGAACTCTATCATCCTGTGTAGAACATCAGTATCTGAACGGCTTTGTAAAAGTCTAGCAACGCACCAGTTCCCCTCTTGTATGGCTTTCTCTATGCCCTCACCGAGCTCTTGCATAGGCGGTACTTCCTGACCGTTGAATGTGGTCGCTTTGGGGGTATCATCCTTCTCTTCTACTGTAGCCTCCCCAATCGAGGGAGCGGCAAAAGCCAGCGAGAGTAGACCCCAGAGCAAAGAGGACCGCATCTTCAAGTCAGCCCTCTCGGGGCGCTTGCTTGGTTGGAATAGGTGGTCTCGTGTGTGGATGCTTTCTCGGGGAAGAATGAAGTGGTTCTGCTGCCAAACGAGCGCTTGAATAGAACTTGGAGGGATTCTCGAGCGGCGTATCCCCGGAGAGAGCGAAAGCAGTTGGCGGAATTAATCTATGTGTCGTCTCAGCGCATCTGTCGCATCCCACCTCCACGCCGTCAAGCGGAAGCCCGCCCTCAGACGATCTCGCCAAGACTTCCGCTCCCGGGGTCCCGCTCTCCGCCGCAACTTCAACCTCACATCATCGAGTTCAAGTCCGACGAAACTCCAATTGCATCCACAACCCCCATAGCAACCATGAGGGCAACTACCCGCCTCCTCGCGACCGTCAAAACGGCTCGATTCCCCCAAGCGGGAACCCCGACCGGCCTCAAAGGCCTCCTCACCCAGCCCATCCCGCGCAAGACCCTCCGATCCACCTACTTCAAGACGCTGCGGGTCCTCGCTATGATGCCCTCGCACTCCGTATACCGCCAAGCAACACAGGCCCTTACGCTGCAGCGGTTGGCTGTTCTCGAGTCTTACAAGCCGGCCGGTTATAAGACGGATTCGAAAGATGAGGTCATGAGTGCGGAGGAGATCAATGCCGCGACAACGCCCGAGCAAAGGGACAAGCTTGCAGAGAGGCTGTTGAAAGCCTTCGTTGTTGACGAAGAGCCGCCATTGACGGTTGATCAGTATGTTTGGCCCGTCATGGGAGTGTGACATGATCGTCTGGACACTAACAGAACAATCCGTAGAATATCAGAGATCGAGGACAAGATAGGCGCGGGATTGATCGAGGAGGTCCTTGAAGTAGGTCAGGCAGAGCTTCAACTTGCTGAGATGATGGCGGTAGCCAAACCGTAAGTCCAAAAAGCCACTTTTGTGGGGACCGACAAAAGTTAACAGTAGCAGATGGGAAGAGCTTGTTGAGAAGCCTGCGGAGGGCCAATGGGAGTATTTCTCCCGCCAGGGTGCGCATACCGCGACGCAGAAGCCTTAAAAAAGGTACATAGATATCCCGGGGTTGTATATATATTACGGAGCGTTGAAATGCCTATTGCGGTACATGTTGTACCGAGCCGATTGTGCAAGACATGAGTTGCTTGCGTCATTGCCTCCTAGTGTAGTGTTCGTCGCCAATTGTACTAATGGCTTGCGTACCTGGGCAAGCAAATAAGTCCAAAAGCAAGAAAGAGCTTGGATACTTAACTACACACGTCCATTCGGACATTGTGGGAAAGCTACCGCGAAGACTTTGATCTTATATCTAATCTTGAGATCCGTCTGATCATTTCCTTCCGTCTGTTTCGTTTCACTCCGCTGCACAAGAAAGCTTTTCAGTTTTCCACTACTAAGTTTCAACCGGGGTTTCTAGGGAGCGTTCCAAGAATTTACAACCGCAACGCTGCCAGTGTACAGATAACTATCGTCGTATACTTTCCAAGTTCTCTAATTTCCGTTTTCTCGCAGTCATCTAAACCTCTAATTCATATATCAGTCCAAGTTGTTGCGTTGTATTCTCGGAATACTGACATTGCCCGCTGGAAAATGTCTCTCTGTTGAGTTTATAGATATGAATATTGAGCCTTGGGTGGCCCAAAGCAACATCGAGGGTCGGATATCCAAGAGAGCCCTTTTTTCGATGCTCAAAAGGTATCAGCAAAAGCAGAGGCATCCGCAAGATGTCCGTCGCTTTAGATGAACATCCAGATGCAGATGGGCTGCGGGATGTCCGGTACGCTGCTGCCCTTGTCACATTCCACACATTGAGGACTTTGATCGCTTACCCATATCTACAGCCTGTAGGGTCAAGTCGTCTAGTCAACAGAATTTCAAGCAACTACAGCAAAATGCAGCCCTAGATCGACCAATGATCAAGTCTCCCAGAGGGCTCTGTTCCCTCCTCCGTCTTTCTCCGCTGGTCAGCAGACTCAACACAGAGTTGTCCTGGATCAAACGACGACGCGGTAGCAAAGATGCGATGCAATGCTGCTTACTTGCCAACTCCGTCTCCTACCCACCTTCTTCTCTTCTCTTTTCTTCTTCTTCCAGACACACAACACGGGTCCTTGAGCAGCATAACGCAACACTGCAACCAAAGATCAACACACAATCAATCAACTGTCACCTGTCTTGGCTATATAAGGCTTCCAACTCCTGCTCTTCTCCTTGTCGCTTCCCCCGACGGACACATAACACAGGTCCTGCAGCACAACACTGCAACGGAAGCTCAACACACCATATCCATCAACTGTCACTTGTCTTGGCTATATAAAGCTTCTATCTTCTCGTCCATCTTCTCGTCCATCTTCTCGTCCATCTTCCGGTCTTCTTCTTCCTCCTCCACCAGCAACCACACAACACGGGTGCCTGAGCAACACAACACAGCAATCTGAGCTCCTCAACACACCTTTTTGTTGCCAGTACTCAAGGCCATCAGGCAATGACTTGATCTCTTCGCTCTTATCTTTCACCCAAGCTTACACACGTCCTCCAACAGCAACAATCAAGACGCCTTCCGTAACAACAAAAAAGCTCAACACACCCAGAAACAAATCCTTCACAACATGCCTAAAAAGACTGCAAATCACCCTCAGCGACTCAAAGGCTCTCGCATCACCAAGAACTTGCCGTTTCGTCCATTGGTAAGCAGTCTCTTCGTCCTCCTCTTCCACTCCAGATTCGCTAACACAACCGCCAGACGCGGCCGACTGCTGGTTCAAGCAACAAAGCAAAGCAACAAGTCCAACCGCAAGCTCAAGCTCTTCCCGGACTCAACATGAACAACAACTCTTGAATCATCAACAGCTTGCAACTTCGTCCAATGGTATGTCACACAATGCTTCCCTTCTACCAGCCGAGAAGTACTACACCAGCCTCCAGACACGCGGACTTGCAAGTTCAAATAGCCAAGTTGAAGCACAATTCCCCAATGCCAATTTCGGCTCTGCTCTGCATTTATACAACCTCCAAAGCTCTCTCAACTTCCTCGACATCAACAACAACGAGCACGGTCGCTACAAAGAGAACAACAAGCCGAACAATCACCGTGGGCAGATCTACCACACCTTTTACGACGCGTCCGGCAACTCATACCAGGAGTCTGCAAGTACTCGCGTCCGCCGCCTGGAGGGCCACCTTTGGATGAACAATGTCCTCTCTTCCATCAAAGAAGACATCGACCCATCTATAATCTCTCTTCCAGGTCTTCCAGGACTGCCAGGACTGCCAGGACTTCCTGGCTTACTGGGCCTTCCAGGACTCCCGGGCCTTCCCTCTTCCAACTCATACTCAACTATCACCAACAACAATGACAACATCAATCCGCTCATCCTGCCCGGCTCCGCAGCCGTCGGCCGAATGCTTTTGTTCCATATCACTACAACAACCTTGGGCACTCGGCGCTGCACAAAAGTCTTCTGCTACTCTTCCTCAACCGTCGTGGTGCTGAAGGAGTTGGTCGGAGCCGCGATCTTGAAGCGTCCGAGGACCTTCGAGCTGATGAGGGATGATGGAAGGGTGCTCGAGAACGTGGCTTGGCTCATCGCGGATTATAGGAGCGGCGAGGGGGAGATGGTGGAGGTTGTTGAGGTTTGAGGGAACGTTTTTCGGGATTGTTGAGACGGGTCGGGGAAAAGTTTTATGAGATTTCCGATGTCTTTTTTTGGGAGTGCGGAATGCCCTCGCGCCAGCTGTTCATGTGACAGCTGAGCTGAGTCTTTTGCTTAATTAGAGGGATACAGGGTAGAATGGAAAAGTCTTATGGTCTATGGAATAATTCCTCTTGAGAGGTTGCGAGAACCTCCTCGTCAGCTGGTGCCGTGGTAGCTGTGCTGGGTCTTGTAGAGGATTGGGATTGACGACCGTCATGGCTACAAGTAAGCCTACTTAACTAGACCAATCTTTTCTGAATTCTATTCAATATATATATATAATCAATTTATAGTGCTACCTGGGTCCCAACGGGTCTATGAACACTGATAAATGCATTTTGTATGTCGCAGGAAAAGCTTTTGTAGAAGAAAAAGATCCTCCACACGCCTAAAAACCCACGTCCTCTTTCAACCTCCTAATTGGAGGCTCTCTTAGAGCCTAGGTAACTCCGAAGCTCGAGAGAGACCTCTCCCATCCAGTACGGC
>ML977182.1:213252-241668 GCA_010015705.1 Aulographum hederae CBS 113979
TGTGGATGTGGATGTGGATGTGGATGTGGATGTGGATGTGGATGTGGATGTGGATGTGGATGTGGATGTGGATGTGGATGTGGATGTGGATGTGGGTGTGGGTGTAGATACAGATGTGAATATAGATGTGGGTATGGATATAGGGAATCAGACTATGGTCTCATCTCCAAGGCAGTTCCCCTGGGTAAAGGTACAGTGAAAGGATCAAGTCTCCCGATGCCATGGCAGTGGACTTCTCAAACACTCTAGCGGCGGATGCCATTTCAGAAGTCCCACGAAAGAAAGCGGATGCAAGCGGGGAAGCCGGGGGGCTCGGACTGAGAACCCAGCGCCATGTCCGAGGATAAGGCGCTGAACATAGGTACCGCCTGCCACAGACTGTCACTGGAAGAGTGGACAGACGGAGGAAGCGGGAAGAGTGGACAGACGGAAGAAGCGGGAAGAAGGAAAGAAGAACACCCGGAATTGTGTGTTAAGTGTTAACCCAGCGCCACGCCCGTGGACCTGAGCCCCAGAAAGCGGCGGGGATGTACCTTTATATTTCCCCGACGCAAGGCAATGGGAAAGCGGGAAAGGTGGGTCAATGCCGTGGTGGTGGATCGGGATGAAGTCATCTGTGGACTGCGGGTAGAGAAAAGGACGGGAAAGCGGGAAGGGGAAAGGGATGATGGACGCACAGCTGTGTCTGTGGGTAATCGAGAGAACGTGTGCAGATGCTGGTACAGAAAACTCGTTATAATAGGAATGGATGATCGTGGCTTAATTAGAAGAAGCTAAGAGTCCGCTTCGTCGACTGATCAGTCGACGATTCGAGAAGCTCGAGGCTGTGGAATGGGATTCGAGACTATGGAGGAAGAAAGAAAGGGGAGGGTTCCTTCCAATGGAGAAGAGACATGCCTATCGAAGAAGTGAGGTGGAACTTTTTGGTATCGGACGGACATGGCCGAGAGCGAAGAAACGTAATTGGTTCAATGGAACGACTGATGGAAAGGTGATTGATCGAAGCTGATGTTAGAATATACGAAGAATCACCACTGCTTCATGGACTCCGGCCATCTCTTCTATGTTCCAGACCCTTCCCCCCGTTGTTTGCTTTCCTACCTACCTACTGTCGATCTATGCTACTCATTCAGGTTCTCCACCACATCAAGTTCCTGACAACAGGTGCGTTGGCGAGACTCTAACATCTCCGCTACGCTTCAAAACACTTTCAATCTTTCCACACCCATACTCCCTACTCATCTCCCCCGGCCATCTCCTCAATATTCTCCCCAGCCGGCCCCGCACTAACCAACTTCCCCTTACTCAACACGACACAAAAGTCCGCCCCCCTAACCGCCTCGACCCGATGCGCAATAGTAATAACAGTACTCTCCCTCATCTCCTCCCTCAAAACCCTCTGAATCCCCATCGCCGTCTCAGCATCAATACTCGCCGTCGCCTCATCCATGACGACAATCGGGCTCCTCCGCAGCAACGCCCTCGCCAACCCTACCAGTTGTCGCTGGCCTTGACTGAGGTTCTTGCCGCCCGTGTCGATGGCCGTGGAGAGGGCCCAGCCGTGGCGCGCGGCGATCTTGCTGAGGACCGCGGCGCAGGCTTCGTCGGTGTATTCGTCCAGCGGGTCGAGGTTTTGGCGCATGGTTCCGGGGAATAGGACGGGGTCTTGGGCGAGGAAGGTTATGCGGCTGCGGAGGGCTTGCGTGTTTACTGTGGCCAAATCGGTGCCGTCGACGAGAATCCTGCCGCTCTCTGGCTGTACGGTCGCAAGCAATGAGAGTGCAAGCGTGCTTTTTCCGCTCCCTGTCCTCCCAATAAGCGCGGCTGTGGCGCCCGCTTTGATGGTGAATGAGACGTTGCTTATTGCTGGGTCCAGATGGGGAGCGTAGCGGATCGTCACGTTGTCGAAGACGATGTCCCCTTGCAGGGAAGGCCACCATGCAGGCGGATCAACGGTCCCAGGCGACTCCTGGTCTATATGCAACATTTCAACCACGCGCTCCACGGAGACAAAATCCATTTGCAGCTGTCCGTATTGCCTGCAGAGGTAGTGCGTCGCATTCACAAACTTCCCCGCGGCAGTAAGGACAAAGGCAGTCAGACCAGGGGTCGTGTTGGTATACAGGGCAATGAGTGTTATCAGGGCAGTCGAGACGGCGGAGAGAACCTCGAAGCGGTACATCAACCAGGCTTGCACGCTCCAGTAAAAATGGTCATTCTTCTGGAAGAGGTCGCAGACTTCGATGACGCGCTGCTGGAAGCGGCGTTGGGCGCCGAAAGCCCGGACGGTGGTTAGGCCGTCCAGCAGAGCGCCGAAATTTGACATCAGTGGGCTCAAGGAGACCATTTCGAGACGGCGTAGACTTTGGGAGGTGGGAAGGAAGCGTAGGAAGATGAAGACGTAGGAGAGGGTCAGGACCATTGCGAAGACGAGGAAGACCGGGGTCACAGAGGCGATGACGATGATGGCGACAGTCCAGGAGATGCTCTGCATGGCGATGCCTTGGAAGAGACCGCTGATGTTGCCGTCGATCGTACTGATGTCTGAGGTTAGACGGTTCATTAGACGGCCCACGGGGGTTACGTCGTAGTAGCGGAAGCTGGCATGGGTGACTTTGATCATTACTTTCTTGAACATGCGGCGTCCAGCTTTGTATATTATGATGACAAGGACAATTTGGCAGATCAGGTATGTTATGGCGCGCAGGGCGGTGATGATGAAAAAGCCGAACAGCCAAGGTCTGACATTCTCCTCGGGAGAAGGGAGTGAGGGGAAGAGGCGGGACGTATAGATTTGGTTGGGTGGAGAGGGTCGGAAAGTCAACTGGTCTGTAGATGATGATGGGCCACGCTGAAAGGGGATCTGGTCTGTGGAAAATGAGAGAAACCCCATGGAGGACTTCTGGTCATAGGCATCGCCGAATTCTTTCAGCCACCAAGTCTGTCCCACTGTGACTAAACGATAGATTCCCAGACAGGCGACCAGGAGGATCCAAAATTTCAGCTTACCGGCTTTGATGTACTGCCAGTAGACGGACGCTTTGACGCCACCTTCGGCGCGGTGTTCATCTTCCATGAATTTGTCAGGTATAGCTGCGTTCTCTTGCTCCTCGTCCCTTTTCTTGGTTTCTTCAGACGTCGATTCCTGAGACGTCACGCGTTGCAAGTCTTCAACTGGCATTTCGCCCGGTCCAAAGACTCTTGTCTCGCCATTCTTCACTTCGACGATCTTGCTAGCTCGGCTGAGGCAGAGCTCTGTGCGGTGGGTTACGAGGACTACGGTTCTACCAGCAGTCAACTGCCCAACGAGACACCTCCGCACGATCAAGTCTGCCGTCTGATGATCTAGCGCGGATAAGGGGTCATCGAGGAGGAGGATTCTAGCGCTACTGTAGACTGCTCTTGCAAGCGCGACTCGCGCTCTTTGGCCACCCGACAGGCCGATTCCATTCTCCCCAATCAAAGATAGATCGCCGTGCTTGAAGTTGGCCATATCGGGGATCAATGCGCAGGCATCCATGACTTGGCGATATCGAGTATCATTGTACGGTTCGGAGAACAAAATGTTCTCGCGGATACTCATGCTTTGAAGCCAGGGGCTCTGAGCACAGTATCCGACCATTTCGCTCGACCTTTCATAGGTTCCGCTCCGCTGATCCAGTTCGCCCAGTAACGCTTGCAGCAATGCCGTCTTCCCTGCTCCTACTTCTCCGATTATCACGTTCAGGCCCGCGGAGAAGGTCAAGTCGATATTGTGAAGTACTCTCGGCTCAAGCCCAGGCCACGAGAAAGAGGCATGCTCGAGTGTAAGTGTATGGTTTGGTGTGAGAGATTCGTCTGCTTCGCTCTTGTTGGGCTCAGCCATAAAGTCATCAATACGGCTGAGGGCCACCCTTGCATTTAGGAGAACAGTAATCAAGTCAGGTAACTCTCTCAAGCTGTTCTCCAGCATACTGAATAGCTGTAGAGCAGGAAATGCAATATCAACCCTCAGGGGTTGGCCCGCCCAGACTGTGTAAGCATAGAATGCGACAACGGGGAACATACCGCTCGAGAACGTGTTCGTGAAATTGATCAATGTTTGCAGAGAACTGGTGACGATCCGGATATTGAGCTCGTGCTGACGGGCTTCCATGATGCCGGAAAGCCAGGAGTTTTGCCAGCCATACCATCGGAGATGGCGTATGGACTCGACGAGTTGAGTTATTTTGTGCAGCTTGTCATCCGTAGCCAGCCTGCGGGTTTTCTCCCAGCTGATGAGGGATCGCGCGATCATGGCGTTGATGGCTTGTGCAAAGACGACTGTGACTACGCCTATTAAGCAGGACCAGCCAATCAGTCGCCAAACCAAAATGATTGATATGACCAGCATCAGAGGCTGTGTGACGAACGAAGCGAACTCCCAGAATCTTAACATATTAGTGATGGGAAATAGAATGTTAATTCAAGCAAAGTCTTACCTCTGGGCTACTTCGTAGGCATCACCACTGGAATATGTCAGTGAAACATCTTGAGATGGAGAAGAGTACACATACCGAGTAAGGTTCATGACTTTACCCATGGAAGCTGCTTCTTTGGATGCTTTTGCCACGTCTGACTTCCTGCTCAACCCTGTGCGCTCCTTGAAGCGAGTGAATGCTGAGCGCAAGTCATGCCACCAACCCTTGACACTTCCTTTCTTCGCCGACCCGTTCTGCTCTGGAATTACAGATTCGGAGGAAGAAATCTTCGATTCAGCCTTCTCATCATGAGACGCGACAATCTTTCTAGAAAGAGCCTTGTCGAACAACATTGTGATGAGTTCACCCCTTGACCGTTCGTAAGTCCGTCTGCCATACCAGAGACTGAGAATCGAGGCCTGGCAGCTAATCAAACGGACAACGAGAGATAGAAGGGTATAAGTAACTGCTGCTCGCCGGGGCGCGTTCGGGTCTTCCATGGACTGTAGGATCTTTTGCAAGAGAACAGGAGACGAAAGTACTGAAATGCAGTCAGATTAGGAGACTGCGAAATTATGATAGTCATGCTCAAAACTCACTGGCGAGCGACTGCAAGATCCCGAGCAGGGAAATGATAATAAGATCGAGACCATTCGCTACGAAAAGCCTCCTTAGCACAGAACCTTGGAGCTGCTTGAACCTGTCATGGAGATGTCTATGTTGGAACTCCAAGCCTAGAAACCAAACATCATCGTCGTTCAATTGTCTCTTTTTACCCAACGAGATCAACGGGCTTACCCAGGACACCGACATGAACTGGAACAGGGTAAGATTGTCTTCGGGGCTGCGCAGTTGATCAGTAGGAGGTCCAAATGCCGGGCCGATACCCTCTGCGGAGAGTCGTGGGTTCCGTAACGGCATGCAAAGGAGGATGGTAACCGCCGCAAGTGCGACCATGATGTTGATGATGCTGGGTATCTCTTGTACTGGAAGTGGGAACTCCCTGTTCCCAATTGCAATGAGCTGAGACACTAGGAGGCTGACATATAGAAGGAACAGAGATGGAGAAAAGGACTCCGGTCGCAAAAAGATGAGGATGGCACAGGCAATTGCCTGATTCAGACTTGTAAGTTCATTTCATCTTACGCATGGTAGAGGGGGTTAGAACATACCCATGATGCAGTAGGAAACACCTGATATATGTGCAGATTAGGGTATAAGACGGTCAAAAGCTGAAGGCCAAGCCCAACAGCGGACACAAAGAGGAGAGTCGTTGAGAATAGGCCCCATTTCCTCGTCTTGGTGGGATTGACCTCATCCCGTGGCTCCGGCAGCTCCTTGATAAAAGGTTGAGACCATTCTGGCCACCATGAACTCTTGCAAAAGGCTCTGAATGCGTAGCCTAGAGCTATAACGACGGAGACCACAGCAGGAATGGCCAGAATGAATGGGATGGAGCATTCCTCAAAACGAGCGTTGACTGGGTCCTATTGCTACACTGTCAGTACTCTATATTAATCGCTTGAATGGATTCATAGATGAGCATTACCCATATCCGAACACAAGCCCCATGACTCGTCGTCTGGTGGTTGAGCGAGAGAAGAAGACTACTGTCAGCCATAAGCTGCTGCTGCTCCATAGTAGCTAGGTAGAGTATGATAGCTGCTGGGATTTCGGCGATCGTGGTCAAGGCTGGCCCAAGAGATGCACCATGCTGCCACTGAGCAATTGACGTCGATTGCAGGAGGACAGAGTGAGTGTGTGGTGAAGAAATTCGCCATTGACAGGTCGTCGTTTTTGCTGTCACGAATCTTCATGCATGCCCCGGGCCTGGCGGGAGGCGCTGCAGGTGCAGCCCTGGAAGCACAGCCACAGGACTGTGCCACACCACGATCAGAACGTCGCCACGTGACAGTCTTCAACTAAACTTCCTTGGACTACTCGATGCTTGAGATCACTTTATAGAACAGAACCGAGACATAACTAAAAACAAGTAAACAAAGTACCTGCGCTGATTTCTTCTAGCTCCCTTGCAAAGTGTGAGTTCACTCGTTTTGTTACTAAGTTAGTAGTATGAGTTAGATCTTTTCTAGTACCACTCAGGAAAGACTTCCTGTACCCTAGGTAGGTGGAGAGCTTCGGTAGTAATCTAGGAGCTTTAATTCCCTCTAAAAAACGTCAAAGAAACTCTCAAAGGGCTCCATCTTCCAAGAGTCTCGTAAACTTCTCCTCCAAAAAGTCAATGACCTCGGCCAACGTCGAGCCATCCTCCGAAACAACACCCTCTTCGAACCCATGCCAGCAGTCTCTCGGGATCTTATAGAAAGTGTGACCCTTGCAATAATCCATCTGCCCCCGGCTCTTCTCCCAGCTACTGTAGCAATCCCCACACAAGTCCGTATCTATACAGTCCAGGCAAAGGTAACGTGGGCCCCTGATATTGGGTACGTGCGTACAAAGATTGCAGAAGTAGGGGTGTTCGATCAGTCCCTTGCCGGACACTCCGACTTCGGCGAATATTGCAGCATGTTCGTTGTGGTCGGTTCCCAGGCGGAAGAGGCATTTGGAGAGTCGGCCGCAGAGTACCTCTTGGTAGGTGTCTGAACACCGTTTTATGTCTTTGAGTATGTTGAGTATTGTGGTGTGGAGGATATGGACGTCGACAAAGTCTACATCACGGTCGCCCCGAAGGGCTTCTAGACGTGCCGAAAGCGGTCGAAGAATTCGGCTTATCCTCGTGTCGTGGACAGCCCAATAATGCTATGAGAGTTCCGTCAGCATTAGATTGAGACAAGTAGAAACTGTCTTACTCACAATTGTGCGGCCATATATATCCATTATGTTCGTGTCCAGCTGCCAGTCTTCCACCAGATATTCCGCAAGCTCCGGGCTATCCTCGTTGAGTGCTACGAGCGCCGTGCTGAGAAAGCAATAGGAAGCTCGGATGTTTTTGTCTGCTCCGTATTCCCTGAGGGTGTGCACTATGCCTTCGTTACCACCATCGACCGCTCGAATAAGGGGGTTGTCCATGAAGTTGATCGAGGCGTCGCCGTCTACCGAAGCCCCGTTTTCGAGCAGATCTCGCATGGCCCGATCGAATCCAAAGGATGCTGTCCCACACAGAGGACTAAACTCGGCGTAACCAAAGTCGTAGCGTCGTCGAAAGGCGTCGTCGTGGTTTTCTGCGCTCTCCCAGACCCGCTGCATATGAATGAACAGATTTTTGACTCTTTCTTTGGCTTTTGTGGCCACAATGCTCTCTAGCTGGAACTTGTAATGACTGGAACTTGAGGGTCCATTCCAAAAGCACATCAAAGCACACTGGAGCAGCCTTATACCAGTCGACGCGACCTCCCAGCTTGCCAGATTAACCTCGGTATCTCTCACACGATTCAGATGCAGCCATTGCGCTTGATTCTCAGACTCGGGAAAAAGATGCTTTTTTATCCACGGGTAGAATATGTCGAATTCCCGGAAAAAGGAGTTATGGACAGATCTCATATATGATATCATCGGAAACTCAGCTTCGTCCAGTATGTCTTGCTGTAAGCTTTGAACTCTTAGGCCGATCGACACGACATAGCTCAGTATACACGACGCGACATGCTGTCGACTTTGAATCTCCTGTATCGCAAACTGTGCCAGACTTGGCTCTTTGTCGGTGAGTCGGTCAGACATGAGGTACTCTTGGACGGAGAAGTGCGCTAGTACAATTGTCTGGTCATCTGCAACTCGAATGAGGCTTCCGCATAGTTCAAAAATCTCCTCAGGGACCAACAGTCGTTCAGTAACGTCTAGACGATCCTTGTCCGGATTTAGAGCAATTGCTTCGGCCAGCTCTTCCAGAGACAACGGACGTCCAGATCCAATCATCCAGTAAAGCATCCTGCGGACATATTTATGATCCGCTTCATCGATCGATTTCAAGATCCGATCGTAAGTCTCATCCAATCCCGGAGGGAGATTCTGTAGGGAAAAGCTCAGAGCTTGACGGGTCCGGGCTTTCTTCAGTGTATCCAGTTGACATTGTATCCAGCGGAACATGCCATTTGCGCGGGCCACGAGATCAGATAAGAGGGCATCTTGTGCTGAGGCTGGCATTGCACGGATTCTCGGTAGGTTCCCAAGTTCGGCACGGACATGTATCTCCATGTCATGATGGTTGTGTTGAGCCTTGATTGAAAAAGCTGGGATCGACGCCAATGCTTGCTTGATATCTTGTTCCGAGCGGCTTGAGAGCAGAACTCTGAGTCGAGACGTGCTGCCGGTATTTTCACAGATTCGGCGCATGCCGCGTAGCAAGAGGTCCCGGTTCGGGCTTTCGTCCAGCCCATCCAGGATGACAAACGCCGTCATTGAGCTTTGTGCGACGATCTCTTCCAGCACTCCAAGAAGCTTGTCGAGCTGTGGGGATCGTCCGGAACACTCATTGTACAGCTTCCGTATTGCAGGTGGTAGATTGTCCATTTGCCCAGCCAGCTGGCGTATGATGGAACCGACGATCTGACAAGGGTCCAAAGTAGGCAGACTGGTGAAATCGCAGTAATGATATGCTAGTGCTTTTGGATTGGTTTGATCTCCGAGACTGTCGTCTATGTGGTTGATCACACTCGACCTTGCAAATATTAGCCTACAGGAGTTTGGAAGGACCACGGTCGACTTACGCCAGCACTGTCTTCCCAGTACCACTCGTACCATGGAGCCAAAGCATTCTATCAGGCTTGTCAGGATCAAACCAATCAAGAAAGAGTGTCTCTTGAAGGAACCACTCGTGTGTGCCCGGCTGCTTCAAGGATGTCGTAGCAGCGTGTTTGACCAAGGGATCGAGGGACGACAGCCAATCGAGTATCTTCAGCTCTTCGCCTTCTTTGGTATTCCGCGCTAACTCTTTGACAATAACAATTCCCTCTTTCTGCTCTTGCTCTATTGCCCGGAGCACGGAAGCACTCTTGACAGAAACGATTGTGTGCAAGCTTCCGTAGAGTCTGCGGAGATGCTCTCGGCTCTTGACAATCTCTTGCTGTTTGAGCGGCCATAGCAGAGTACTTAAGGTCTTCTTCCCACGATTGGTGCTCCTGATCTCACAATCGCGGATCAGTAGCTGGATATTCTTCAGAATCTCTTGGCAATCTTGAAGCAGATTGTGCTGTAGCAAAGCATCGGCTCCTGTCTGCTCCTCAGATTCAGACAGTGAATGTGAAACGAGTTGCGAGAGGACAGCGTTTAAAGAAGCAGTTTCCCGTAGGAGGTTTTTGAAATCTTCGGAAGCTGACGAGATGCTGTTTATGTATTTATAGCCAGCCGTGAGAACAGTGGTGCTGAGCGTAAGGAGCCCAGCGATTCCAGATGCCAATGAAACGGGATCCATGGTCAACTACCTAGAGGGGGGGAATGCAATTCATGAAAGAGACCTGATCGACATGAAGTGTAGCAGTCAAAGGTCAACGAGCGAGCTCACAAAAGACTGTACTTCATTAAGACTGAGAAACGTTAAGCAGAAGAGGGCCACTTCAAGCACGGGAAAAACTGCCCAACAAGCAGACGAGGACGAGGCTGAGCAAAATCGAGTGATAAGATGACAGAAGAAAACTTCATCCTTTATCAAAACCAGCAGAAGAGGACGGCTTCAAAGGCGAGAGTAAATGCGCAACAGGCAGACAAGGCTGAGCAAAACAGCGTGATAAGATGACAGATGAATACTTCATCCTTTATGTAGCCAAGGCAAGGCTTTCTTCAGCCTGATGGCCTACAGCCTGGCGTCCACACCACCACGGCGTGCATGGCACCTGCTTGCCTTCCCATACTTGTCACGCCGTTATTAATGAAATTCCATTATGTGTTCTCGAAAAAGGTCGAGCTGGCGCTGTGGAGTTCTGAGCTTCTTCCAGATTTATCAACGATGGGGAAGACACAAATTTTCTTGGCACGCTTATGGACATCACGCGGTTCGTCACGAATAACTTACTCCGTCTACTAGCTGGTACTGGAAGTGCCTGAACATCTACAAAACTACGAACTTATACGGAGCAACAATTTTTTTTCAATTCGAAATCAAATAGCGCATGAAGTCTTTTACTTCAATCTCTTTTTTGCCTAAGACTGGTCAAGCCACACACTGGAGCCAATACTAAAACAGACCACGTTGAATTTATACACAGAATGAATTGTTATATAAGTCGTAAGAAGGCTACCTGTACAGCACGTCACCTTGAGCATCCAAAATCACCTTGAGTTCCTCATATACACCCCTTTCACCCACCAACTTTCCCATCATCACATGACACAGCCATGGCCATAAGTTATCCAGTCCAGTCATAAAACCCCATTCATCATACAAAACGTTCCAGAAAACGACAGACAAGACTAAGGGTATATCAACAACCGGCAGAAAAAAAAGGCAGAAACAAGAAGATAGAGAACACCAAGACTACAAACCGACCCATCAAGGTGAACGAGGCCAAGACTGATATATCATCACAGTCCAGCGCCATTCCGTCTTCGCCCGCTATTGCTCACCGGGACCCCATAAAAATAGAGATAGGAATAGTAGAATACAGC
Organism: Aulographum hederae CBS 113979; assembly: GCA_010015705.1. Lineage (NCBI taxonomy): Eukaryota > Fungi > Ascomycota > Dothideomycetes > Aulographales > Aulographaceae > Aulographum > Aulographum hederae. Next base: position 224,250 of record ML977182.1, read on the forward strand.
GAGTGAGGAAAAGCGATTGTAAAGTTCCTGTTCAGAATGGTGATGAGGATTAGCCAAATTTAGGTGTTCACAACAAACACCACTGTGAAAGGAATAGAACAGTCTTCACTCTTCCAGACGAGTTTTTTTCTGCACGCCATGAGATGATGGATCCAACTCTTTAGTAGGAAGTAGGAACACCACCTTTCTCGAACACTCGGACAAGACACGAAGATGGAACGAGTTGAAGACAGCACTTCCTTGTGCGTATCACATCTCCATCCCGCCGACAATCGCGTCCCACCAGTTCCAAGTGATACCTTATCACCAGCCGTCCTCTTTCTCTCTCCCCAGCCTCAAAGATCCACATAGCAATTAGTACCCCAACAGCAGCCAAGCCTCTTCGCGACTAAACGAATACCGATAGCCTCGAGTCACGCATGCAATATGCACAGACAGCGAAGGTCGAGATAGAAGACTTCCTCGGTGGCTGGGGGCTGGATAGAAAGGGCAGACCACACCGAACCCCTGCGACAGATCCACTTTCCCAGAAACATCGCGCCGGGTCGCTCGTCGCGTGGGTTTTGATTGTCCGGAGTCATGGCTTGCCACAGCATCAGCTGGGGAAGTCCGGAGGAGAAGTCGATGTCGATCTCGGCTTCGCGTTCGGGTTTCCCATTTCGAGCTGGGAAGTGAGGTGATATACGGGCGAATGATGGACATCCGCGTCAACAGGCATCAAAGCCCAAACCGTAGGAGTTCTCCACTCCTTCATTGCAGCGAGAGATTGAACCCATATGGCGCAAACCGCGAATACTTCTTCGCCCTAATGGTGGCATCCGTATTCGCCGTCCCAGTCGTCCCCACCGTATCCACCGAAAACGTGCTATCCCTCCTACCCATATCGAGCGGCCGTCGCGGCGTCTGAGCGAGCAGCGCCGCGCTGTTGCCCTCCCAGATGCTGCTCGCGGTGAAATTCGTGGGGCTGCTGGGGGTGGCGGGTCTGCTTTGTTCGGCCTCGGTGTCGGCGCAGCAGTGGAAGCGGTCGATGCCGCAGCAGCCTGCCATGATTTCGTACAGACGAGTGCAGACGGCGCTGGCGGAGGGACGCAGGGTGGGGTTGGGCGAGAGCATGGTGCGGATGAGGCGGAGGAGATGCGGGATACCGAGGAAGATGGGGTCTTTTTCGGCGAGGGCGGCGTCTTCGATGGAGTTCATCCAGGAGAAGAGCTTGGCGACGTTGTAGTGGAAGGAGGAGTCGACGCGCATGGTCTTTGTGTTTTTGGAGCTGTAGTCTCGGATCTTGCTCGACCGGTGCTTGATAAAATCGACTTGCTTCAGTTTGAGAAGGAAGGTGAGGATGTCGAGGAAGACGCAGGCGAGGGAGAAGATGTCTGCTTTTTCCGTGGACGAGGTGTTTTCGATGGCGGCTTCTTTCCACGACTTTGCCCCGGGGACGCTTGGGATGTCGATTTCGAAATTGAGCGCAAACTGTGACAACGTTGATATTCGTGGCAGTCGGCTGACCCGGCTCTTGCCAGAGTCTGTGCTAGAAATGGAGTCTGAAGATGAGCTTTTGCTCCCATTGGAGGAGCGCTTTCCGAAACGCGATAAAGACCGTGATCGGGCGGAACTCGACGTGCTTGGTGTACTCGGGGGTTCCACGGGAGAATTCTCGGATGATGGGGTGTGACTGTCTATGTGCGATTCTGGCGCTCCGTAGTTGTATACTTCCTCCACGTTCTGCTTCTTGTCCGCTTGAAACGTCCGAATAGATCCAATATCAGAGAATGAAATGTTGTTCTGGCTGTCGATTATTATATTTGAGGGCCGGATTGCGGTGTGGGAGCATCCATTTCGATGTAGATATGCAACGGTGCTGGCGAGACAATGCATCCACGTCACCAGTAGAGCCTGGCGATCGCATTTTGGTAATCTCTGGTATTGGGGAGGGGTTCGGTGCTCGATGAATGAAATGAGCGTGTGTTCACCAACGAAAGGTGACAAAATGTATCCAAAACCCTTCGCAGAGTAGGTTGCCCAGACAGGCGCGATGTGTTCGTGCGGTAGGGCGAGCGCAGCTTCGATATCGGCATGGAATTCGGTCTCTGTGACATTTTCCGTATCGTCCTCTTCTCCAAGTTTGAACCCCCTTCTAACAAACACTTCGTCGGGTCGCTTCGGCCGATGGACTCGAGGCCATCTTTGGAGCGTCGTCGATGGAGGCAGTCTGTGGACGTCTTCCATGGGGACATGCTCATTCTTGGCGTAATTTATATGGAGTCCCTGTCTGAGTTCTCGGAGTAGAAATTGAAACTGGGTTGTGTAGAATTTGTTGTTCAGTGTCTCGTCGTTCTCATAGGCCAGCGCAAGTCTTTCAATCGTGTCTCTTGGAATTGGGAGGTCGTCGTCGTCCCAAGAGTCGTCTATTACTCCAAAGATCTGATCTGATACTCCACATTCGGCCAAAACGAGGAAGAAGCGCTTCGCCTTCTCCATGATCCAGTCCAGGTAGGTGTCATCAGTCAGGCCGTCCCCGAATGCCAACGGCCGCAGCAGCATGTTCCGCTCGTTTGGCCGCAGACGGGAGATGACAAACTCGCGGGTGACCGTCTCTTGAATGCGCTCGTCGGTCCACCATAGCTGCTGTAGCGGCGCGTGAGGAGTGACAAGCGAGTGTCCTGCGTAGCCGAATATCAGCGCGTTCAAGGCTATAGTGTCGGGAGTAACAACGCTGGTATAGGTCCGGGTGGCCATATTGCCTTTCGGCATTGGGGAATTGTATGCTGAACCGGCAACGCAGTGTTTCAAGGGTTTCTCAGGACTTGGGACGGTGCTTTGTATGAAGCAAGTTTGCACGAGGGCATGACAACGGAAGGCGAGGAGGGAAGGGAGACAGTGCGCCGACGGGGAGGTGCACGTTATGACTCTGGGGAGCAATATGGGCGGACCACAACCTGGACGTCGACGAGGTCGTTACTCTTGTGCGGCGGCCGCATCTCACGATCAGCCCGGCTGGGATATCTTATGATACACACCCATGTGGCAAGGGCACACAGGGATACGCATGTCAACGCAGAGCCCAAGATGGCCATCCCGGAGCTGCTCGTCCAGAGGTTGGTCGGTCGCATCCGCTGCCGCCTTGCTGCGCGCCCACGGCCGAGTGGATATCCAATCGCCCTCCTCTTTCCGATTGGGAAGGTCGGCGCGCAAGGCGAGTGGGAGATTTGTGCCCGCTTCCAGCTCGAATAGGACGCCTTGGACACTCCATCAGCCGCTGGCTGGACGAGCACTGAGCATTCTGAGCCAGACGTCGTCCACCGTCGCTGTCTGCGAAACTGCGCCTTCGAGTGGCCGGAATGTGTGGGGTTCTCGCTGCTCCTCTCGACGTTTCAATCTATAATATTGCGGTGCCAGACTCCGACAGAGTCGTCTCCCCTGCAGTCCTCTACGACGCGGATGGTATCGCTCCCCAGTTGCCACACGCGACTCGACCGAGCGACAGCAGCGATGATGCGTGACATTGCATGCCGTGCAGAAAGCTTGGTGGACGTTGGGAGCACAGCGGAAGCCGGAGACAGGCATATCTCGACAGGTGCAGCGTGTGGTGGGGCCAGTTCGCGCTCGCCGCCGCGTGGAGAAAACCGCTGGAAAAGAAATCCTCAACGGCTATCGTGAAGATCGCTCCTCCACCTCTCCTTGCGTCAGCAAAATATGACCACATCATTGGAGGAGTAATTTCACTGCTGGGTCTCATAGCGTGGCTGGGCTGTTGACTCCCTCGGCCAGTGCCGCAGTGCTGGAGATTGCTAGCCAGGTACCGATTTCGCATCCATGCCTGGTAGAAGCCATACAAGACCGCCCAATATCAATCTGTGATTAAGAACTCGCTTGTCCAGGCGGTTTTAAATGCCCCCCGCAGCCCCCCAAATATTGTACGGAGCATCGTCAGCCTTTTCTGCGGCCTTTTTTTCATCGCTCGTCTCCTCTAGCAAGTTCGCATCATGCACAAGCGTAATGTCGGCCGCTGAGCTGCTCGGAAGGGCAAAACCATGCTGAGCAGGGGATTCAATACCTGGGATGGGTCATGTAACGTTTCTCTCGTGGAACGCCGCTTCGTTCGCGAGCTGGTCCGTTTTTTGAGCAGTATCTCGTCGGAGAATTCTTCAAGAGCTGTACTTCGTTGTCGCAATTGTGGGGACCATTCCAGGTAGTTTATACATTGGCCTCTGTCCCCTGGACGACCTCCAACTCGTAGTCGTATCTGCAGTACTTGTCGGTGGTGGTTGCGATGCTTCCGCAAGCTCGGCTGGCGGTTTAGGTGATCCCGTACGAGGTCTCCTAAAGGCTCGCACAACACATTACGAAGGATACAATGGGGCCTAGTGTTAATAGTAATATCTTCCTTCGCGGGACTGCCCGTTGCACGAAGGCCAAATGGTGGAAGCTGTGGGTATCCTTCCTCGGTCAACATGCATGCTCGCACTCATAGTGGTTCTGTCGACCCCGAATGCACGGCTATGGCGCAGTGCTAGCCTCCGCGAACTCCTCCTAGGGTTATCCGTGAGGGACGAGATCTCTTCTCGTGGCCGAACGCCCCTGTCGTAGGTTATCAGGGCAGTCTGGCATGGTTCTCCATACCGAGGATCCTCGCCAGGTGGAGATGAAGTATGGCAAGCATATTGTGTACTCCACCCAATGTAATTGAAAGCTGCGAATTACTCTCAAGGGAGATAAGTACAAGGAGTTGGTCATTCTTGTGGATGTCGCCGCCGTGTGATGCAATTGGGAGTAGTAAAATAAGATCCAGGGTGAACAGCTCGTGTCTGTAGAATGCATGCGCCCGGATGGGTCTCAAAATGCAGGTACAGAAATTGGCCGGGCGAATGTTTTACTCAGCGCGATAATTCAAGGTAGGTACGTTCAAGAGCTTCCTGGAAGGTCTCGACCATTTCACCAATGGGAGGCTCGCGGGCGAACTACCTGGCTCATAATGCTTTGACATGGAGTTGGGCCCATCGACACGTGCCAGGAATTGATTAACATATACTGCGAACACCCAGACCTGTGGACAAACAAGTTACCATGACGTTTGGCTAGACAGCCCGGCTCTTTTGATCAACCAGTGAATGCAATGAGGCCATAGTTAAACAAGGAAGAAACTGAAAATGCCATCCATACACATGAATCATGATCATGACTGGAGGCAACCGTCGAGAGAGGGAACCTTTACCCAGAGTAGCTGTGTGAAAGTAATCACCAGGAAACTAAGTCGGCCTAATCCCAACGCTCTCATGAGTCGATTTTGTCAGCCCAACCCGGAGATGAAAAGTGGATTGGGCGAGTCTGCGAAGAAAGGAATGAAAACAGAAAAAGCTGAATGATGAAGCGGCGTCTTTCACACGGTCACCAGTCCTAGTCACTGGCTAAAACAGGCCTGAAGACCCGAATTAGCCTTCCAGTCTGCCTCGTAATCAGGCACGAATCTCCACGTAATCACACAGACCATCTAAATCTAGCGGTAACCTGAATGGATGTCACGAGCCAAGTCTCCCGACAGACGCCTCTCGACATTGCAAGAATAGAAAGAAGGATTGATGAACTGCAATAATGACCGCGTGGAACATATGAAGAAGAGGGAGGGGAAACGGTCAGCTTGTCGACAATCAATTGCAAGCCTTTCCTTCTCGTCGGGCGTGATGGAAATCCGGGTTCAGTGCCGCTCAGAACTCCTCGACGCTTCCATCAAGGGGGAGACCTTGTACGCGTATATTGCGACACGAGCTGAAGAATGCCACGACTTGGTGGTGGTCGAGCGTGTAGAGATGCCTGGCCTGCGCGAGGCGATGTTGTTCATGCAAGCGCTGAGATGCTTGCGAAGGTCTGCGAGGGGGTTGAGCGATAAAGTCTGAAGATCGATGGGAAGGTTGAGTTTGGACGGTCATGTCTTGGCATCTGGTTGCCCGGCAACCACCATTGTTTACGCCTTCGGCCATCCTTCCACCTTAGCTTCTCCACTCAGCACCTTACCCTCCATCTTCAGCTCTCACACTCCTGCCATCGCTATCGCGTGTCTATACACTCACTTTACTAACACACACAGCTCTCATCATGGAAATACAAGCGCTAGAATCGTGCTTCGAAAGGATCACGGTGAACGATGAGAATGAGGAGCAATATGCATCGAAAACATCTCACAAGTCCAAGGTAAGCAACCTTTGCTGCAGTAGGCACCACATGGGATAACATTGGACTCACAATTCCTCAGGGCTCGCTGTCCACAGCAGTCAACTTGGCCGGCCTAGCATCATCAACAAATGCGAATCGCATAAAGCTCCCTCTCCAAAAGCTCCAAGGCGCAAATCCGACCAAAACACTTCAAAGCACAACAACCATCACAAAAGTCACCCTTCCCTCGCAAGCAGCCCAGCACCTCCCAAGAGATACAACCACACGAACCTCCGACGAAGCAATCTTCGCAGTCCGCCGGCCCTCATCCATCGCAACCTCCTCCGTCCCTCTCTACCAGCAACCCAGCACACCCAAGCAATTCCACCTCGGCATGTTCGAAATCGGCAAGCCACTTGGAAAAGGAAAATTCGGCCGCGTCTACCTCGCCAAAGAACGCTCCTCGGGTTTCATCTGCGCGCTCAAAGTCCTCCACAAGTCGGAGCTGCAACAAGGCAAAGTCGAAAAGCAAGTCCGCCGCGAAATCGAAATCCAGTCCAACCTCGCGCACCCCAACATCTTGCGGTTGTACGGCCACTTCCACGACGCCAAGCGCGTGTTCCTCATCCTCGAGTTTGCGGGCAAGGGCGAGCTGTACAAGCATCTGAGACGCGAGCAGCGGTTCCCGGAGTGGAAGGCTGCGCAGTATATCGCACAGATGGCTGCGGCGCTCAAGTACTTGCACAAGAAACACGTCATGCATCGCGATATCAAGCCTGAGAACATTCTTGTGGGGATTCATGGGGAGATTAAGATTAGCGACTTTGGTTGGTCTGTCCATGCGCCGAATGGACGCAGAAAGACCATGTGCGGGACGTTGGATTATCTGCCGCCCGAGATGATCAAGCCGGGCAACAACGAGAACTTCTATGATGAGAAGGTCGATTTGTGGAGTCTGGGAGTGTTGACGTACGAGTTCTTGGTTGGAGAGGCGCCGTTTGAGGATACGCCTGTCATGACGCAGAAGCGGATTGCGAGGGGCGAGATGACTGTGCCTGGCTATGTCAGTGCAGAAGCTAAGGACTTGATCAAAAGGGTGAGTTTTCCTGTCGATTCCCGCGATCGATGGCATACTAACATTCTCTCAGCTACTTGTCCTGGATCCTGAGAAGAGGATACCCCTCGAAAACGTCCAGCAACACCCGTGGATAGTCAAGCACTGCGTCAAGGGCGAACGAGCAACGCAGAGAGAATCCGTGCAGAGCAAAATCCGGAGTAGCGACAAGCAGAAGTCGGACGAGTAGACATGACATGAACGACGGCGCTGGCTGGCTTGGAGTACTACTTATGCAATGGTGGCGTTTGCGAATTTCGGAGACGGTTCCAAGGTCGGGATATGTAGATTGGAGTTGTTGATCTGATATTGATACACTGCCTTTGAACGCCCTCGCTATGCTCCCAAGTCCGTCTCTTTCGATACGCCGCCACAACTAACCTGATGATGCTCCACAAGCCCGGACAGCCGCCGACGGCTCACCTGTATATCTCGTCGAAAGGTCTCGTGTCGTTGAAGCAGCTGTCCCACACCTCATTGACGAGCTGTGCAGCATGTACATCGTCCCTGACGCTTGACCTGTTCCGCATCGACAGCGTCGCCCTCCTCCTCACGCACTCTTGCAGCTGCTGCGTTATAGTCGTCTGTCCCCTCTTGAAGAACTCCCTTGCGAATCTGCACTCTCCACTCAACGTCGATGCTCGAATCTGCAACATCAAGTCAGCCCACCCCTTCTTTCACCCAAGCCAACAACATCCTCCTCCTCCTCCTCCTCCTCGCAGAGCTCCAGTTGACATACCTCTGTACACGCATGATGTTTCAAATCCAGATCATTAAACTTGAACCGCAAATTATCATATAAATGCACCATCTCATGGGTGACAGTATCCTCAATCTGGCCGCGCGTCTGCAGCTCGTTCGCGCAGAGCAGGATCCCGTAGTGGAGGTCAAATCCGCCGGTCTGTCGCGTCGTGCAGCGTTTACAGCGCACGTTTGTGGGATTGACGTCGGTGCCTAGTTTCTTGATTTCGTCGCGCATGAAGCGGACCACGGGACCTAGAGGATAGAGGTCATGAAAAGGTCTCGGGAAAAAGAGAGGAGAGGAATTGGGATGGTGGCTCACTGTAGTTGAAAAGATAGGTTAGATGTTTCTCGCATTTCTTGCAGTCCGCTTCTTCATTCGCCAGATCGCGCATCCGCATGTATTTCGCGCGGTCTTCCGCTGGTCGCTGGCCCGCGAGGAGGGAGAAGAAGGTCGTCCATGTGTAGAAGTCCTTGTCGAAGACGGGACTCTCGGGGGGTTGCGCGGTGGGGGGTTGGGGTAGGGAGCTGGAGTCTGTCATCGTGGCTTGGAATGATCAGTTGCGATCTTCGAGCTCTAAGCTCTAGGGACTTTGGCCTTTGGAGGAGGAATGCGCGAGGGTGGCAGAGAAGAGGACTCTGGTGGTTTGCGTTTGCGCCGGCAAAGCATTGGCCCCGAACTTTTTGGAGGTGAGCTTTTGGCCGGCCGCCCCGCCAACGTCAACTCCTTCACTAACCCACAATTCCTCCCAGAACGCTCTCTTAGCATTCATTTGGCTTATTTCAAGGTCATCAGAGCACGTGTATAGACCTCCACTCTTGAAGGGACTCTCCTTTGCCACCCTAAACCCCCAATTGCGCTCACCCCCGAGCTCCTCCGCCGCTCCACACCACAACTCCGCCGCCTCCGATATAAAGTCATAAGCTCCAACAGGCCCTTTAACATCAGAGATATACCAATACACACTACGACGGACACCCAAACCACAAATCTACATATACCAAACCACCCACCCATCGAAACCCCAAAATCCACCCAAACCTCCCCCAAAATGACCGACACTTCCAAACCCGTCAGCGTCCTCTTCGTCTGCCTAGGCAACATCTGCCGCTCCCCAATGGCCGAAGCCGTCTTCAACCACCTCGCCCTCGGACCCACCCCGACCCTCTCCTCCTCAGTAACCTTCCGCACCGACAGCGCGGGCACCCTCGCCATGCACGCCGGCGACCTCTCCGACCCCCGCACCCGCGCCACCCTCTCCGCGCACAAAATCCCGTACACCGGCCGCGCACGCAAGATCACCGAAGCCGATTTCGAGGACTTCGATCTCATCCTCGGTATGGATGGGATGAATATTGCGAACATTAATAAGGTGAGGCGGAAGGTTGTGGAGAGGAAGGGCGGGGACGAGGGATTGGCGAGGGTGATGCTGTTTGGCGATTTTAGTGATAGGGGGAAGGGGGAGGAGGTTGTGGATCCGTATTATGGGGGCGATGAGGGGTTTGAGAGGTGTTATGAGCAGATGGGGAGGTTTTCGAGGGGGTTGGTTAAGGGGGTTGAGAAGGAGAGGGCGGAGGGGAAGTTGTGAGTGATGGGGTTGGAGTGATTATGATTGAATGATTTGGGTAGGGGCAATTGACCAGCAGAAGAGCTTGAGGTGTTGCTATGCTTGACATGAGCAGATGACGATGAGACGATACCCATGGAACGCCGCGAGAAGTCCTCAGATTTCTATATTAGAGCCATAAATGATGGAAGTATGGGAGTAGATATAGAACAAATATCTAGGCCAACTACTAAATCCCCACCATCTCTCCATCACAACGCCTCGATCCCCCGATCTACTGCCTCTTCTTCCCCTTCCCCTCCTCACCCACCCCATCCAGCTTCCCACTCAACCTCCCAAACATATCGACCCCCATAAACACCGCTAGTACGAACAATCAGCATCTTCCTCAACAATCCAACTCCGCATCAAGCCAGAAAGAACTCACCAAGCGCAAAATACGGCACATAGAGCGAAGCAAGATTAAGCTTATCCTCGCTGGTAAATCCCTCCCAACTCATGGCCTCGGCAATACAGGTCAGCGTCGTGAGAGCGGTCTGACAGGCGAAGACGAGGAGGTGAAGGGGAAGTTTGGTGTCGTCTGGTTGGGGGATGATTAGTCTTCAAAGGGAAGAGTTACGTGCCATCAATGTTAACGTCCCACATCGGGCCTCCAGGATAGTATGTATAGAGAGAGAGTTGTGGGAAAGGACTCGGAGGTGATTTGGAAATGGAAAGACTGGGGAATTAGAGTGAATTTTCGACGTACCTCGAAGAATAGCCGGGATAGCCCATAAACTCAACGGGATGTGATATAGCGCTTCCATCCAGATATACGTGTTAAACCAGGCCCTGTGAGATATCATCAGCACCTGCTCTTCGACGTGACCCTTGTCGAGCACCAGATTCCACTCCCAAGCCCAAATCCCAATCCCAATCCCAAGTCCCAACTCCAATCTCCCCATCCAACAATTCCCCCCAAACACAGTTCCCAGAAAGACACAAAAAGTACCGCGACTCGTCGTCGGGACCCGCAGATACCGAGAGAGAGGACACGCACATAAACACAGAAAGGGAGGGAAGATATAGATAGAAATGGAAAATCAACATACGGCGGCTCAACGAAAAACCTATCTTTATACGTCGCAACATGATAGGCGCGCAAATCGTACAGCCAGCCCGGTTTTACGGCCGCAGGGTAGAGGGGCGTGAGATCCACAACTGTATACAAAAACTTCATCAGCATCATTTCAATCAGATTCAATGTTCATAGAGCCTGACGGCTGTAGGTGTAGGTAGCGCAACAAAGCACAACAGCACAGCAGGGTCTATTCAACGAGGAGAGGATGATTTCGGAAAAGTGGAAAAAGGAAGGAGTGGTAGGGAAAAACTTGGAGAAGGGATGTGTTACCGAGCATAATGGGGATATGCACACAGAAGAAGACGAGGTAGATGATATCCAGCTTGCGCGAAAGGAGTGGCCGCGCCATTCTTGGGGGCGCGTGTGTGAGATTTTGAGACTGTTGTTGAAGAAACAAGATTGTGGCAGCCGAAGAGTAACTACTGTGATCTATACGGCGTAGAAATAACGATTTGGGGTCGAAGAGAGAAGGCGGTGTTATGAGGTACCTAGGTTGCTCGGGGGAGGGAGGCTGGGACTCTGGCTGTTGAAGTTGTAGCTGCAATACGAACACGAAGCTCTCAGAAGTCAGAATACGAGGCTCTGACCATCTCACATGGTTTGTATCAACAATCTTTGTATAATCTTTGTCTGCCATTCTAATTTAATCTCCACGAACCACATGCAACCCGATACTAACGTTAGTAGTAGGTATGGATCTCACAGGCATATGTTTTCAGGTTTCGTTGGCCACAGACAGAGCTGCGATCCCAACACCACCAGCTTCGAGGATTCAAGTATCACATCAAAAGTCTCCGCAAAAGATCCATAGCACTGCACGCAAACATCACCTAGGCACACACTAGGAAGTCATATCACAAACTCGCCTCGTAGGCTCAATTGGTCTACCCGCAACGTACAATATACAACTGTGGGCGCACCATCACACCCTTCACTCAAAGAAAACCGCAAAAGAAAGAAAAGAAGAAAAGAACAAGGCCGCCATTCCATAGTGGCAAAACGCCTGAAGCCAGATCTCCTGAAAGGTAAAGGAGGAGGAAGAAGAAGAAGAAGGGAAAGTCCCAGGAGGGAAGCTCGTCCTCCCAAAACCCTTTCCATTTCCGTGGATTTCCATCATGTTGGAGAGAAATGCAAGCTCGATATGAACGCCGATCCAGTGCTCTCAAAAATGCAAGCATACTCCATTAGAATCCAGTCCCTGCGCTTTCACTGTGTATCGGAAGCAAGAGGGTAGTCGACTCCATCATTATACACAAAAGACCAGCCTCTTGGCCGTCCCAAATCCTGTTCCGTTCCCATTTGCCATATCCGGTAGTCCCAGAAGATGTCGGAATCTCAGTATGACCAATCTCGAGCAAAGTAAACTGTGGGGTGTATTGCACTGTAAACATATTGCTCTACTCGTAGCCGGCGCCCCTCTGCCAGGGACTAGGCGACGCGCCGCCATTACCTCTGCTGCCCATTTGACTCCTGTTGCCGGTGCCTGGTCGATATCCTGCACCCGGCGCGGGGCTGCCATTCATGCTTCGTTGCGGGCTATAGTAGCCCGGTGGTTGCGTGCGGCCTTCCTGGCCGCTGCCGGGGAATAGAGGAACGGAGGGGTCGACGGGACTGGGACCACGTTGTGCGTTAGCTCCCAAGGGCGGTTGGTTCAAATGGTTCATTTGCATAGTTTGCCCGCCGGTCTCACTGCTGAGACTGCTGTCGTCGTCATCGTCGATCGCGGAACGGGGTTTACCGAATGCACCTGGATGTTTGTTGTCGCCGCGAGCAGTAGCTCCAAGCGCATCGAGCTCGGTGTTGATGTTCGTTTGGGACTTGATGAAGGAACCACGGTCGTCGCGCATGGGCTGATAGCGGGTATCGGGATTCTTCGTGAAGAGCGCGTAGCCAGAGGCGACGAGGACCATGAGAAGGAGAATGAGCGCGAAGGCCGCATTGTAGACGAAGAAAATGACGCCCATGACACCAGTGACGATGCCGGGTTGGTTGAAGACGTTGGAGAACACCAAGAGGAAGATGGCGCTGATGAAGTTGACAGCCGTGATCGCAATGTTGAAACCGTTCGTCTTCTTGTCCATGTATGGCCTCAACACGCTGACAGAGACGAGTAGGGTAGCTTCGAGGATGACAAGGGCAACAGCTTGAGTCACCCCGCTGCCTTGGCTCAAGGCGATGAACAGGCCCTTGACAAGGAGGTACAGAAGGACCGGGATGATGAAATAGTACGCAGTGGCCTTGAATTGGACGTAGAGGAAGCCCCACTTGTTCAAGGCAACCGGATCGGAATAGAGGATGTAGGCGGGATTCTTGTGCATCTCGATGGAGCGTTGCGCGATGCGCCACACCTTGAAGGAAGCCCAGCTCAAGATCATCAACATGGTGACAATCGTGAAGATGGCAAGGACAACTTCAGCGGAAGAATCGCGCACAGTGAGTTCCCAGAAACAGAGAACCACCATCTGAGGAAAGCCGATGAGGACCTAGGGAAGATTAGCCGAGTAGTAGAGAAAGGGAGCAAGTAATGCTTACGATTCGGAAGAGGATGCCCTTCAACACGGTATGCCAACCGTTACGGAAGTCGACAAACTTGTCACCCTTCATTTTGCCAGCTTTGACCAGCGCTTCGCAAGCGAGCTTGAAGAGAATGACGCCGAGGCTCACAAACATGACGAAGATGATGAAGAAAGCGTAGCCCGTCAGGAAGATGTTGGTGATCTCAATCTTCGCGTTGAATCCGACCCTCTTGATGCCGCGAACCGTAATAACGGACAGAGTCTCGGCGTTTGTGTTGTCGGCATTGGTTCGACCATACAAGTCTCGCTTGAACATGCTCGAATAAGATTCGGCAACCAACATACTCATGGCGTCTAAAGATCGCTTCTGAACTTCGACAGATGTCGTCGACAGGCTCGAGAGCAACGAAGAGGGCGTGCCTCCAGTCGACCGTTGGTACCAGGTGGCCATGTCTTGGAGGAACCCGATGCGAATGATACCCATACTCCACTGGAAGTTTTGAGTCCATGCAGAAACCACTGGAGGGAGTTCAACCGCAGACATGCCGATGAAGGCTTGGGCCTGGAAGTAACCAAAGAGCGACAAGGCGTTGGCAGCGACGTGAGCAGCAGTATTCGAGTGGCCGAGACCAGAGGAGACGGCGGAGGCAACGAGGCCAATGCCAGCGATGACAGCGGTGGTCCATCCGACACCCTTCTGGTAGACGGTCTTGCCATTGGACATTTCAGCTTCCACGCATGCCAACGCAGCACCAGTCTCCGTGTCGTTGATGTAGATTTGCACACGGCCGTCAAGATCGGGCACGGTGTATGCGATACCTGCAAGAAGTGTGTTAGAGATTGAGACTCTTAAGCGACCGTAAATAAAAGACAACTGACCCGGCACCTGCTTGACGACGTCCTGACTGAGGGTTGTGCTAGAGTTGAGGTCAATTTGGCCAGTGTTCATGGGACAGAGGCCCTTCAAGTCGTCATTGTCGCATGGGTTCAGCTCCTTGTTCAAGATCTTGTACCCATACGCGTAGACCAACAGCTCGGCAGTGACATTGCCCGAGATAGCAGAGATCCCGTTGATGTCGAAGGAAAGGAGTCCATTGTCCGGGGTGAAGACGACGTTGAAAAGTGTAGCCGAAAAATGAGAGTTGTCCATGCAAGGGTTCAATGATGTGGACAAGAGCATGTTCCGAGCGTTCGCGACGGGGAGGAGGTAGAGAAGAGCGGAGAGAACGAGAGTGAAGGGCGACATGTTCGTTGATGACCGCATGGTGTGTGTCTGTTGTATTGATTTTGATCTGGTTGTCGAGGTGGAGTCGGACTCCTGAGGTCCTCCTCAGCGCACGGTCGAAGCGAAGCGGCCAAGCAGCCACGCGTGACGCAGGACGAGGAAGCGATGGTGAGTCGTGGCAAAGTGGACGGCGAGGATCCGCAGTGGGCGATGGTATCTTGGATGTGGTTGCAAAGGGTCGCGAGGGGGTTGGAGCGGTGGTTGCGGAGCGCGGGCGTGGCGGTTGTTGTCGCGAGGTCAACCGATGACGAGGCTGGTTTCAGAGCTGACAGCGAGAGTGGGGTCACGTGCGGAGCGGCCCTCTCACACTCGGATGGAGTGAAAGGGTAAACGAAAGAAGTGCAGCTCTGGCCGGAGAGGTGTTGTGGTTGTGGGTTGGAGTTGAAAGGGCGTTGTCGAGGTGAAGACGACTCCAGCTTGGTCGTCAGCGCAAGCGCAAGCGTAAAGCGCCTTGGTTCGTAGGGCCAAGCCGTCCCAATCCGGTTAGTCCTTCTCCGTATGCGCGTTCAGTCTTCACGAACTTCCAATGGTTCAGCTTCCAATTGCCAACAGTCAATCAACATTTCCATGTGCAGTCTCGGTTATTTGAGTTGTACTATATCACCCCTATCCTGCTTCTAATTCCCAGCAATTTGCCTCGATGTTGACTCTCCCAAAAATCTCCTATCCCCAGCTTTTGCACAGCCACGCTCTCTGCAGGAACAGATACGAACGCGCAATCAAAACGAGGTTGCAGAGTCGGTCGGCCCGCCCTGCGCACACCTACCACCGTCACACACTGCCTTGTCCTCGAGCTGTTTCCTGACCTCCTCACCGTCTCATCGTCAGTGGTATCGATATCACACACAGAGCTGAAAGCCGGCGGCTGTGCTGTCGGGCTTCTTTCGCTCTGTCCCTATTCCTGGCTTTGTCCTTCGATCTTCCGCGCTCTGCGGCAAACCGTGTTTGAGCTGCCACTTTCGCGACCAATCTCTGCCTTCAGCTCTAGAAAGTCAGGAAACAGAGAAACCGCTCCTGGAATAACGATGTCATCCGCATGAAAGTGGTGAGATTAGCAGTATCGTAGCAGTAATAGCATGCGCCGGCTCTCCTCGACCGCCAGGAGTCGGGAACGGAATGCAGCTGGCCATACTGGACGCACTTCAGGCTTCCCTCGGATTGATGCCGCCAATACTCTACGCTTGAGGTTTCCAATGTAGAACGAACGAGTCTGCCTTTCTTACTTCTACTCGAGACACCCCTCGAATGGACAGCCTTATCTAATACATCGCTCGTGGAGACTAACTCTGGACACCAGCTGCAAGCTTGGAGGTGTCTACGAGCTGCATGGGCCTGACTGTAAGGTAGGAGTTGGACCATATACCATTCAGGCACATCTTGATCCGGTCCAGGAATTCTGGTGATATGATGAAGTGTCTTTCCTACTTGGGTAGTATTCTCCTCAATTCCAAGAGCTCCGTCAAGCTTTGCTTTTCGTACTAGACCTCTACACTACCATCTAATCCCACCAGTTTCGAATTTCAGTAGTCTATTATTTTCCCCTCCAGTCTCTTTAGCTGCCATGACTTGGCGTTCCTGCTACACCTCTTGCTATTGCTTACAAGTGCATGCTCTTTGACATTCCCGGGATCAGAATGAGGCTACTCAGATATCCCACACACATATCTCTATCAAATACCCCGCGACACCGCTGATAGAGAAATTAAAGCATCTCCTCAGTCGCAGTAGGCTGCGTACCGGCATCGGCCCTTTGATGCCAGTTTTCCATGGTGTTTGTACTCCGGTTGAGGGTTACCCTTGACCTGCTCCGAGAACAGCTCACACCATGAAAGAGACCTGCCTTTCTTTGACATGGGAGTGAGTAAACTTCTCTTAGATCGTCTACAGTAGTCGTGGATCTTGGCCGTTGTCGCAGTCGATTCACGTGAACTCCGGTATCGGCGGAGCCGTTTCGGAGCTCAAGAAAGTTGTTCGGCGCCAGGGACATGAGAAACCACTGTATGAGATTTCTAGATCCCACTACTTAGCACATCCTTTTCATTCAGTTCATCATCCATCAGTTCAGCATACTCTGCCATAATCAATTTTCTGTTCCAGTCAACAACTCGTAGGCGAACCAATCTTCTACCAAGATCACATGATGTCATCACCAGATGGAATCGCCACTGCCCCTATCTCAGCAGCGACAAAACTTCGAAAAATGCTAGAGGACCCATCAAAGACGATCGTGTGTCCTGGAGTGTACGACGGATTTTCTGCTCGTATTGCTCTTGAAGTAGGCTTCGATGCTTTGTACATGGTAAGTCGCATGATTTCTACCTCCACCACAGCAATGCAAGCTCTCCCCTCCCTCTCCGAACCAAAGACCTCACTCATGACCCGAGTGCTTCCTACTCACCACCGTCCCTAGACCGGCGCCGGCACGACCGCCTCCCTCCTCGGCCACGCCGACCTCGGCATCGCAAACCTAACAGACATGTCCACCCACGCCACCATGATCGCAAACCTCTCCCCCTCAGTGCCCCTAATCGCAGACATGGACACAGGCTACGGCGGCCCCATCAACGTCGCCCGCGCCACCACCGCCTACATCCGTGCCGGCGTCGCCGCCTTCCACCTCGAAGACCAAGTCCAGTCCAAGCGCTGCGGCCACCTCGCCAACAAGCAGCTCGTTGAGCTCCCGGAGTTCCTCAGTCGCATCAAAGCCGCCGACGCCGCGAGGAAGCGCGCGGGTAGCGACGTGCTGATTATCGCAAGGACGGACGCGCTGCAAGGGTTCGGCTACGACGAATCGCTGCGTCGTCTCCTTGCCGCGCGCGACGCGGGCGCCGACGTCGGATTCCTCGAAGGCGTCACGAGCGTCGCGCTCTGCCGCCGCATCATCGCGGACGTCGCGCCCTGGCCCATGCTGCTGAATATGGTGGAGCA